>CM041786.1:81860737-82436941 GCA_023375725.1 Nephotettix cincticeps | reverse complement strand
TTCACTTATTATCTAATATTTTTGGATGAAACTTGATATTTACCTTCATGTGGTTGAGATCCATACATTTGTGCTAAAAAATTATAGTTTATGTGTTTATCATGGCAGCAAACCTGCATACTCTTTTCCCATGTTAATCATATGGAGATTAGGCAAACGCCTATATTTATGGACAGATGTTGATGAAAGTTGGTATAAATGTTAAATACCCCCGTCGCAGCAGACCTGCGTCCTCAGCGAATTTCGAAATCAATAATATATGACAACTTTCATCAACATCTGTCCATAAATAAAAGAGTTTGCCTATTCCCTATATGATTATTATGGGAAAAGAGTATGCAGGTTTGCTGCCATGATAAACACATAAACTATGATTTTTAAGCATAAATGGATAGATCTTAACCACATGAAGCTAAATATCAAGTTTTATCCAAAAATATTCATTAATATGAGAAATATTAATTTTTCCCATTCCTCTATAAGATTAACATTGGAGCCCCACAATACAACGTACTGTGTTTAGATTTTTTAATATCTCGGTAACCGTTGGAGATAGAGAAAAACTTTAAGGTACTTAACTGTTTAGTCTTTTAAGCTGATTCTAATGGTGAAATATAAAATTAGAAATTTTTAAAAATTACATGTGAAAACGCAAAAAAACCCCATTTTGGGGTACAAAACCCCACCAAACTACCCGTTCCCATTGACCGATATGTCTGGTTTACAAACTCGTCCGAGCACTTGTAGGAATACACGTCTCTACCAAATTTGGTCTCGATTGGACCATTTTTACGAGAGTTATGGTGTTCACAGACACACACACACACACATATATATATATATATACACATATATATATATATATATATATATATATATATATATATATATATATAAATTTTAACGACTATTGTTTTTGGACTCTGGGCACCTAAAGAAGAAAAAATAACACGGTCCCGGGCTTAAGTCTCACCATGAGACCTACGGTAATAGCTTCTTCCCTATGGGAAATTCGCTAAAATAAAATTTTTGATGGTATAAATGGCTACTTTCAGTGTTCCTCACAGCAGCAAACCTACTCACTCTTTCCCATTTTAATCTTATGGAGAATAGGCAAAAATTATCATGTTTATCGACAGATTTTGACCAAACTTGTCATATATTATTATTATTATATTATTGATTTGGAAATTCGCTGAGTACGCAGGTTTGCTGCGACGGGGGTATTTATGTATGCAGACGACACTACATTGACTGCTCGAAACAAAAAAAAACAATTGGCAGAGATTGACATCCAGGAAAATTTGGAAAAAGTTAGTGGCTGGCTGGATGCCAATGATTTAGTTTTAAATAGAGACAAAACCACCACTATGTTTTTTGGCCTGAGGGATCTGATTGAGGGGAAGGACGGCAAAATTTCTTGGCGTCTGGTTGGACCCCTCTCTAACTTGGTCGGACCACTCCCAAAATTTGTGTAAGAGATTGGCTAGTGATATTTTTGCTTTAAGACGTTTCTGTGGTGTTGTCTCTCAACACATTATCAGATTAGCATATTTTGGATTATTCCATTCAAAAATGTCCTATGGCCTTATAGTATGGGGCGGAGCTCCAGCATCTAGAGATATATTTATCTTGCAAAAACCGGCAGTAAGAGTGGTTGCTGGGGTAGATTTCAGAGAACACTACAGACCATTGTTTATTAGTTTAAAAATTTTAACTATTTATTCAGTGTTTATATTACAAAATTTAATGTACATAAAAAATAGAAGTATTCTAGCCTATAATGTCGACAAGCACAACCATAATACTAGAAGTAAACATGATGTTCAGATTCCTTACGTTAGACTAAGTAAAACTATGAAAAAACCATCTGTCATTGGCTCTATAATAAGCTTCCCCTTTCAATACGAAATTTAGATACTAAGGGCTTTAAGTCTGCAATAACTCAGTTTTTGTTAAAAAAAGCTTTTTAGTCAATTAATGAATTCTTAATTATTAATGAATAGAAGGCACTTGGACGCCTAACGATTTTGTGGTTTCTTCATTGAACTGCGATTAAAGCTATGAAGCAGGCTCACACTATTTTGTAAGGTAGTCTTAGTTTTTTTTTTTTTTTTATATAAATTGTATTTAAAATCAATTTATAATATTTTGACGAATCCATTGTATTCTGTGAATATTTGACGGAAAATAAAGATCTTATCTTATATATGAATATATGTGTTGCCAATGTCATTTTACCAATATATCATTATGTGAGTGAGGTTGTATTATAAACCATAATCTTTAAATATTCAGTCAAACATGGAGGCAAAAATTAAATATATATACATATATGTATATATATATATATATATATATATATATACATATAAAAATTTCAACGACTATTGTTTTTGGTCTCTGAGCACCTAAAGACAAAAAATAACATGGTCCCGGGCTTAAGTCTTACCATGAGACACGGTAATAGCTTCCCTATAGGAAATTTGCTAAAATTTTAATGACTATTGTTTTTGGCCTCTGGGCACATCGCTGCAGACCTGTGTACTCAGCGAATTTCCATCCTTTTTTAGGTATTAAAAAAGGATTTTTTACTGTTTGGATGAGCCATTTCAGTTAATATTAATTAGTTAATTAACCCTATTCAATAAAAACATTCACACAATATACACTATTTACTGCTAAAACACAATGAAAATAAACACTTATCGATAAAATTGTCAATAAATAAGGTTAAAGTGAAAACAGCTGGCCGTAGTAACTAAGTGACTCGTGAGTTTTCTCGATAAAAGCAGTACGGGAGCGCACAAATGCGGGCCAAAGTTGCCTAGTAACTAATTTCAATCAATAAATATTTCAACAAAGCCACCATATTGGTTTTGTGAGTGCATAGAGGCTAAAGCAACATAACCATGCACTCTATTGGTTGTTTCGCGAACTACAGCACAGTAAATGTGGCAAAATGATTGACTGCGAATACTCGTTTACCGCGCCGTGCGACCCTACTGTGCTGCAAGAAATATCGTCAGCCGCCCAGTAAGGGTTAAATTACCCAAGAGTGAATGTCGGCCACAGCTCTGAGGCAGTGTAACTTAGCTTCATATTACAACTGCACTGTTATTGAATTTGCGATCTAGAATATCTATTTAACAAAATGAATTAATGATAAACTAACAATCATACCTCCTGTAAAATGATTAGGGAGATCACAAAGAGAATAACATTTCAAAATGTTTGCCTTCTAAACATTTAACTTACAAAATAGCCTACATTTCTCAAAACAAACACCTCTAGCAATATATGGCATAAATACATTAGTACAATTGAAATTGAAAATAGCATTATTAAAATTAATACTTAGTTAAATAGTACCATATCAAGAATTTATTCAACGATATGTATAAAGAAATTAATTAGGCCCAATCATTATAACAGTATAAACTTTTTTAAATACTACAGCAAAAACTGAATAAAACCACCACAGGATGCAAAAATGGGGAAGTGACAGAGTTATTGCTAATTTTGATTGCACACAGAGCATTATTTTTGCTTGTCACTGTAGCTTTAGGCCAACATACAAATACACTAATATAAACAATAACAACATGCAGACACATCATACCTCTTTGATGAGTAGTTTATCTCTAACAGAGACTCTTTTAGTTGAGTTTCCAGATGACAAGGCTTTGTTGTCATTAGCATCTTTTTTAAGTTTCCGTGTTAAAGTAATCATCACTCCTAGATCTGAAAAATTATTTAGGTAAATTTAAATTATGATCAATTATTTAACTTTTAAAAGCCTAGGAATGCACTAAACTATTCATAGAATGGGAAAGACAAACTCAGAAGTAAAATCTTTTTAACCTATAGCACCTTTTGCTACAGGTTACGGGTTGAAATTGGAGATTTATACTTGCAATGTATAAAACTTACGTTACTAGTTAGGGAGTAGAAACTTCTCCTTTTAAAAATACCTGGATTTTAAACTATAAGGATAATACATAATAAGAAGCTAAGAATAAATTATACTACATTTTTAGCGAATTTCCCATAGGGAAGAAGCTATTACCATAGGTCTCATTGCAAGAGTTAAGCCCAGGACCATGTTATTTTTTCTTCTTTAGGTGCCAAGAGACCAAAAACAATATTTGTTAATATATATATATATATATATATATATATATATATATATATATATATATATATATATATATATGTGTGTGTGTGTGTGTGTGTGTGTGTGTGTGTGTCTGTGAACACGATAACTCTCGTAAAAATGGTCCGATCGAGACAAAATTTGGTAGAGACGTGTATTCCTACATTTGCTCGGAGTTTGTAAACCAGTCATATCGGTCAATTGGACCGGGTAGTAAGGGGTGTTTTTTTACTAAAAAATTGGGTTATTTGGGTTTATCATATGTAATTTAAAGTTTTTAAATTTTATCTTTAACCATTAGAATCAGCTTACAAATCTACACAATTCAGTTTCTTGAAGTTTTTCTCTATCTCCAACGCTTACCGAGATATTAAAAAATCTAAAAACAGTATGTTGTATTTTGGGGCTCCAATGTTAATCTTATGGAGGATAAGGAAAAATTAATATTTCTCTTATCAATCAATATTTTTGGATAAAACTTGATATTTATCTTCATGTCATTGAGATCCTTCCATTTATGCTTAAAACCCACAGTTTATGTATTTGTCATGGCAGCAAACCTGCATACTCTTTTCCCAAATTAATCATATGGAAAATAGGAAAACTCCTTTATTTATAGGCAGATGTTGATGAAACTTGGTATAATTGGTCAAAATAAAAATTGTTTACGCTAGAAATTCCTACTTTCAGTGTTCCTCACAGCAGATAACCTGCATACTCTTTTCCCATGTTAATTATATGAAGAATAGGCAAATAACTAACTCATATATTTATCGACAGATATTGATAAAACTTGACATATAATATTATTATTACATTATTGATTTGGAAATTCGCTGAGTACGCAGGTCTGCTGCGATGGGGGCATTTAATAGTATGCTTTATTTTCTTTAAGGCAATATACAACATTATATATGTGTGTGGTGTTTCATAATTTTTTTATGCGTCCAAACAAAACTTTGCAAATTTGCAAAAAGTCGCTTGACATTTTGAGTTATTCCAATGAACAGTTAGAGAGTTAAAGGTTAATTTAATAGACTTAAGAAAATACTAGGTGTCCAGTTAAACTTAATGATAACTATTAATGAAAATGAATTGCAGACTTACTTCAAAGATAGAAACCAATTCGAAAGTGTCCCGTCATTCAGGTCTGACTTCACTCCCCAGATACTTGTTTATTTTCCACCTATTCATTTAAACAGTTGCACTAAGATAACTTTAACGAAAAGAAAATTAAAATAGACTACACACATTATTTTACATATAGGCTAACAAGGATCATCTTTAACAAGTTCTAAGATCCTTACATTGATTATTTGAGATCATGTGACCACTTTAAAAAAGCATTAGGCCCCACCTAATTATTGTTTCTGGTCAAATCCTTGAATATAACTTAGGTAATAATATAGCGTGTGGAACCCATATGAAATTTAATATAAAAAATTCATCATAGACCTAATATGGTTTATTAAATGGCCTAACCTAAAACAATGCTAAAGTTCTAGGGTGGAACCATATCAGAACTTCTAATATGGAAAGGGATGGTAAATAAAAAAAATGAGAATGACTCATATAACTATTGTAAGCTAATATCACATTTATTGAGATTTATATAGTTTTAAAGTAGTTCCAAATAAATAAAATGAGTGTATTTTTTAGAATCTATTGGGAGGTATTGAAAGAGTAGTTACCTTAATCATTACACCAGAATTAACTATAAAGGAATATCTTCAGACTTAAAATTATGTAATGTAAACCTCAATGCAATCAGCCTGAAATTTTTCAATTTCTCATGCTACTTTAAGCTACAAATAATACGATTTTTTAAGAATACGGTAAGAATAATCATAAATCTGAAAACTATTATTATGAAGTGATAGAAAACAATAAACAGGTGACTCTGTTTGACATAGACATACTTATTGTTAGCATAGAGGTCAAAATAGTGATGAATGTACTGTCAGATCCGTTCATGCAGAGGTACTGTATAGAAGCAGAGAGAAACGCTAATCCGTTCATCTGTGATAGTAGTGCTGTCAATATAGAATCGTTTCACAGTCTTTTTAGATTGATAAGCACCCCATATGAGCAGACCTGCACACTAAGCAAATTCCCATTGGTTAAGGTTTTGATTCTACCTAAGCATAATTATAAGTTAAATAAAAAAGTTTTATCAATTTACTTATTTTATTATTACTTATTAGAAGCTGAATACATAAGTTTAATACTATGTTTCAAATAATAAGACATATATAGATTCATCCTTTTCTCCTTTAGAATAGTATTGAAGCTAAAAAGACAGTTATTTCAAGAAACGAGGTAATCACGCATTGTATTATCAGAGATGAATCAGAGATGAACGGATAGTAAAACCGCGAGCCTTAATTTAGTACTTATTTCTGTGAACACAACATTGTTTTAACCAAGGGCGCCAGAACCGATGTTTTCAGGGAGCCATTGGTGATGAAGGGGGTCTGTTTTGGGATGGGGTGGATCAAGAAAAATAAATTAATCAACAAGAAGTCCGAAAATTGTGTTGTGGTATTCTGGTATATCAACTTAAACTAATCAAAATCCGATTACCGCAAATGATTCTCATAAAAACCATTCAAAACTATTCCTAACACGACTTAAGCGTCTGTGCAGAGTGTCCGCCATCCTGTTTTTTTAGTCCCATAAAAATAATTTTCAAAACGGGAGGACTTGTACGCGATATAACAATCGTGTGTGAGCCCCCTCCTTTCACGTATTTACTGTTAGGCGTCACGAAGTTCGCCGGGTCAGCTAGTTTTTAATATAAAATAATAAGAACAGCTGTTTTGATGGATTGAAAACATTACCTTTAGACATCCATGATCTAACCTATTCCCCACAGGGAAGTAAATATAAACGTTTTTGTTTAAGCTAGTAGTACACTATCGCCGAATGCAGCCGAACGAAGACGAGCACGATAATGTACCCGGTGTGCTCGTGAACACTTGGGATAGTTCACATCGCCAACATTCATGTTCGGGCGCGCTCGCTTTTTTGGCGGTCTCCCGCCACGGATCAAAGGAGACAAGCAGTGGCGGCTCGCCTATAAGGACTCTCGGACGCCGCCCCCCCCAAAGATTCGAAAAAGGAAAAAATAATTAAATACTTATTTAGTTATAACTATAGATCCAACTAACCAAAATGTTTTAACAGTCGTATACAACGAAATTATAGCGGGAAAACATACAAAAATAGCGCGAAAAGTTCGTATTTGTAGTCGTGGGGCGCTCGCCAGAACGTCAAAATCCATTACAATGCATTTATATGAAGAGAGGTAGTGGTGGGGGTGGCTGGTGCTATGATGCGTCTAAGCGTATCTCTTATGGAAGTCTTGGGACGGCGTCCGCGCATGCGAAGAGTAACATTTGTGGCGAGTTGGCGAGTTGACAGTTGCGCGCGCCGGTTGTCTGTTTTTGTGTAAAACAGAGGTTATGTTTATCTAAGTAGTGTAGTTTTGGTACACAGTTAGCAGTAAGTTAATTGTGTCCCAGAAAACAAAGCTTACATCTACATTAACAAAGCTCGCGAATTGTAGTAGTGTTTTTTGTCTAGAGGAGGTAATCATTTCAAATATATTTTTTGATTAAGAACATCTTGTGTTTGCAAAACGAACAACAGTAGTGTATTACAGGTACATCCGCGTGAAAAATGAAGGCGCTAAAACGCTAAGTTAGGTATTTACGTTTTTATTTACAAAATATCGCAACAAATAAAGGTTTTTTTTAAATATAATCTATCCATACATTTGAGTCCAAACTAAGTCAATCCATAAGAGTATTTATTATTCAAGGTTTATGAGGAAAACTAGATATTTTAGTTAAAAACGAAACACATGCATCACAAATTTAATACCTAGATTGCGTTAAAAGTCACTAAACTACACCATATTTTCAAAAATTTGCTTCAGAGAGAACACCCGGATCCCCCCAATCCTGGGGGGTAATCCATAACCCCACGACCCCCCGGTATTAGCATTTCACTCAAGGGGAGCGCACTGGTCTAGGGGTTAGAGCGCGGGGCTTTGGTGCCCAAGGTCCCGGGTTCAAATCCCGCCAATCACCAATGGCTTTTCGCTATGTGATAATGCCGCAACCCACACAGGGGTGCGCAAAAAGCCGCTACGGCTGAAGTGCCTTGGGAGAAATCCGCCCCTTTCAGTAAAAAAAAAAAGCATTTCACTCACGAGCCGCCACTGGAGACAAGGGCGAATGCCGAGCGCAAACAGGCACCAACTTGAGCCTGTACACACTCGCTGTCATTCGTGTTGTCACGGACGCACTGTTTATACTATTCAGTGAAGTGACTGGTGCGATTTAATTATTTATTATTATGGAGTGGTCTAATGAGGAAACGCTGTTGTTTCTGGAACTATACCACAGCGAGCCGGTTTTGTGGGATCCTTCCCACAAGAGACATAAAGGTAAAAAGTTCGTAATTGATGCTTGGAATCGGATACGTGAAATTAAACAGTTTCCATAATTCGGCTTCGTAATTTTCGTCTTGGTATGTGTATATACATAATTGAGGTAAGCATAACTATATAACAGAAACACAACTTCAATGTCAGCGTCCATGTTGCACAAAGTTTGGCGCGAACGTTTTGCCGCAAATACGCAGTACTGGGTTCGGCATGGTTCGGCCGAAATTAGCCGATGGTGTAATTGGTTAATTCGGGAGGGTTCGTGTTGCACATTCGTCAACATTCGTGGTCGAAATCTGACCCGAACATTCGTCGAAACATCCGGGTGAATGTTCGGCGATAGTGTACTGCTAGCATTAGAGTTGTAGCTTAGAATCTCCCATTGCCATTGACATAGCAATTAAACCTCAATAATTCTAAATCTGGGAAAAAATATTTTTGGAATATCTTATCGTTTCAATATTGTTATTAGGCCTATGCCACGACCCAGTTTAATCTTTCACAACAAAGTGGTAATGCTATTTGACTTCAGAACATGACCAATCTGAAAGTTAACATGTATTTGCGGCTTTAGCAAATAAAAAAATCCTAAATATATTTTATTTATTTATTTTTTCCACCTTCTTGATTTTTATAGGTTAGCAACAATATATTTTCAGAGAGAAAACATCGAGGAACAACGAGAACAGTGAGAAAATGCACTTTTAATGTTAGAATACAGGAATGGCGTAGATACGGGTGTGGATAAGGGGGATATATCCCCCCCCATAACGATCACCTTTACCAATAATTTCAAAACAAAAATATCCTGAAATACCGCTACACAATAACAAAAAATATAAAAAAGCAGTGCGTTGCTGTTACTGTATGTTGCATGTCGAAATACTGTATAAGAGAGTATTTTAACTAAAAATATGGGGCCTATCATTTTCTGTTTAACCTGAAAAATTTCCATCAATTTTGAAAAAACGCCCTACGTCGCAGTGTAGGAAACTGCACTAGAGTAAAACAAGCGTAGAATACAAGAAAATAGCATAACATAAATACGTCACAGTATATGTTGTGAAACAAAATATAAATATAATCACTCAATCATTATTCATATTTATGAATAAACATAAAACAATAAAAGAGAATTAATTTTCCTCCTGGCGGTGTACGTAGTATTTCAAGAAATCACGCCCCATTAGCCTGCAGGACGAATAGCATTTTGAGTGATCTGACATAATGTTTCGTCTTAGGTACATAAGAAATATGTTTATTTTGTGACAGCACTACTAGCTACACGATAGTCGTAAACAGATGGTTGAGGTGTCAGATTTAAGGTAAAGTGGTTATCTAGGGAATTAAACTATTATTGAAAAACGTTTTTATATAATTACCTTGCAATTTCAATCGATAATCAATTGAAAAGTCACATCTAGTTATAAAAATAATGAGTGTAAAATAACAATCTGTAAATCTTTTTTACGATAAAAAGTAATAAAATATAATTCCTTAGATAATCACTTGACACCTTAGCCATTTTTTAAGACAATCAATTAATCTGAACTGCTGTCAAAAAATTAACATTGTTCATATGAGACGGGAGTCCAAGATGGCAACGGAGGTATTGCATGATCTTTATATAGTATTCAACTCACCGAAATGTCCCTTATATACCCTATAGTACATCCTCTAGAATAGGGCTTCACTCGGGGGGGGGGTATTTATATCCCCTCCCATGACAAAAGTGTATCTACGCCACTGGAATACAGGGCCCACGCGCGGCATTGGCTAAGAAGCCGAGTTCAGCTGGCACAACTCAACCTCTTTGCCACGGCCATTCGGCATTGGCCATTTGGCACACCAGTTGGTTCTAAAATCAAAATTTCCATCAGGTTTAAATTTGACATAAATTGATAAAAAACGATTCAACTCAATTGAAAATAACACTTGAAAATAAAATACCCCCGTCGCAGCAGACCTGCGTACTCAGCGAATTTTCAAATCAATAATTTAATATACGACAAGTTTTTTAAAAATATGTCCATAAACATGAGAATTATTTGCCTATTCTCCATAAGATTAACATAGGAAAGAGTGTGCAGGTTAGCTGCTGTGAGGAACACTGAAAGAAGTCATTTCTACCATGAATAATTTTTATCTTAACATTTATACCAACTTTCATCAACATCTGTCCATAAATAAAGGAGTTTGCCTATTCCCTATATGATTAATATGGGAAAAGAGTATGCAGGTTTGCTGCCACGATAAACACATAAACTATGATTTTTAAGCATAAATGGATAGATCTCAACCACTTGAAGCTAAATATCAAGTTTTATCCAAAAATATTGATTAATATGGGAAATATTAATTTTTCCCTATCCTCCATAAGATTAACATTGGAGCCCCACAATACAACGTACTGTGTTTAGATTTTTTAATATCTCGGTAACCGTTGGGGATAGAGAAAAACTTTAAGGTACTTAACTGTGTAGTCTTTTAAGCTGATTCCAATGATGAAATATAAAATTAGAAATTTTTAAAAATTACATGTGAAAAACGCAAAAAACCTGATTTTGGGGTACAACCCCCCCCCCAAACTACCCGTTCCCATTGACCGATATGTCTGGTTTACGAACTCGTCCGAGAATTTGTAGGAATACACGTCTCCAATCTACCAAATTTGGTCTCGATCGGACCATTTTTACGAGAGTTATCGTGTTAACAGACACACACACACACACACACACACACACACACACACACACACACACACATATATAAACATATATATATATACATATATATATATATATATATATATAAATTTTAACGAATATTGTTTTTGGACTCTGGGCACCTAAAGACGAAAAAATTACATGGTCCCGGGCTAAAGTCTTACCATGAGACCTACGGTAATAGCTTCTTCCCTATGTGAAATTCGCTAAAATTACATGTAAAAACCTCTATATTTATTTATTTATTTTAAAATGTACCAAATCATATGTTCCATATTTAAAATTTATTGTCAAGATACTCATATGTTAACATATTTAGTCACTGTTTATTATTGTTTATTTTTCTCATTCCTATTATCTCAAATGCTTGAAAACGTTTATGTATTTATTAAACGAAAACTTTTCATTTTTGTATTTCATTTATTATATCAAACCAGTTGAATAATTGATTAAGTTATTTGACACATTTCTACAAAATACACCAAAACACAAAACACCAAGATATATATATATATATATATATATATATATATATATACTGTACGTACTGTACTGTATAACTGTACGAAGCTTATATATATATATATATATATATATATATATATATATATATAAGCTTCGTACAGTTCAACGTTCAACAAAGGCGGCAAGTTTTCGGGAACCCTGGTGTGGTTTTCAAGAAAATCTTTGTAGCTGTTCTTAATTGTTACTGTATCTAATTTTAGCTTTACACACATTCTCGGTCTCTGTTTCAGTAATGCAGTACCAGAACGACGTTCCGGCACCAGTGCACCTCATTGCTGTTTAGAGGGACTTAAAACATTACCTTTGGACATATACATGATCAAAGCTATTTAAATAAATTATATTTATATTATAAACAATACATTTGCATTCTACTACACAGGAGAATTATTCTTTCCACAGGTTTGATTCGATAGAACAAAAAACTTAAAATATATTGTACTAGTGCTTATTGTATATTAAAATGTATTTTATTGCACATATATATGGAAATAAAGTATTTATTAATGTGTAAATTATACATAACACCGTAACTCTGAGTTATTTATGAATAGACATATGTAAACAGTGGCGTGCCCAGAAATTTTCGATTCCATTCGATATTACTAATTTTTGTAAGTATTAAAAAGTTAAAGTCAAGAGGCCAAATATCCTTTGTTTATATGGTACATACACCTATAAAATGAATAAATTTTTGTAAAAAAAAAATAAAGTACCTGGTGACCAAGCTTTGCTCGGATAGAATAAGATATGTATTATACAAGATAATTAGCAAAATTACTCAATGAAAACATTTATGCTGTTTAAGTTAAACCGATTTCATACACCTTAATTAATATAGCATAAACACTGAACAAAAATATAGCCCCCGGATGTTACGTCACACTATTCTACTGGCCTACTCGTTCCAAATAGTTTTGTTCCAGTGTTTCTCACATCTTTAACAATCAGCTATACCGGATGTTTCATTTCCCTTCTATGTACGTAAGACGACGCGTTTTAGCTATAAGCTAATAAATACTACCACATAAGTATAAAAATTGAAGATTTGCTGTTTTTTTAATACAGTACTGCATGCAATTTTTCTTTTATTTACCATTTAAGCAGAAATACAGATTACCAAAATTTTTCGAAAATTTCAACAAAAGTCCCTTCCGTAAATACAAAAATATAGAATTCTTAGGAAATACCCTTAGTTTCTACTCAGTTTGTTGTCAACTAGCCGAGAGTGTCTAGTTAATCATACAAGATAATTTTTGACATGGACATTTCTTAGCTCTGGGGAGGAGGGGTGATAACAATTTGTAAGAAAAAAATTTGAAACATGAGAACAGCTGTTTGGATGTACTGAAAACATCACCTTTAGACATATCCATGACCTAACCTTTTCCCACAGGGAAGTAAATACAAACACTTTTTATTTGTAAAGGTGAATGACCTTGTAAAAGGCCTTTGTTTTAGTAAACAACAGGAAAGTAAAGTTTTTAACTGTACAGTATACACAGACGATTGCGCGACACTCGATAACGACCACGGGAAATGTGGTCGAACACAGTAGCATGGCATTTATGAGATGGTAGCTGTTAATATCTATAACCAAGATTCAATTTCCGCAGAGAGCGCGTTATCAACACCTACTGCCACTTGAGCTGCTGATAACGTTTTATGTACACCCTATACTCGGGCCGCCGCTCAGGTTTATAGCTTCTCTCGGGGCGGACCTGTCCCGATATCTTCAGCTCTCGCACTCTTCGTTTACATTAACTGTTTCCATTTATAGCTCGTTCCCAGTTTCATCGTCCCGTGTTAGTTTATTTTTTATATATCCGACGTGATATTCTAGGTAGTATATTTATTGCCAATGAAAATATTTGAGGTGAACTGGCTCAAAAGTAATGTAATGATTTTCAGTTTAATATTTACCTCTTTTTGTGCGTTTTCTAAGGACAATAATTTATGCAAAGTGAAAATGAAAATGAATGAAAATGAAAATTTATTCCCTCAATCCATTTACAGAACAGTACATAACAAAAATAAAATTTCTCAGGAATCATTTTACCATCCTATCCGGTTCTGATGGTATTTACAAGTACAATAAAACAACAGTTAAGCCTAATGTTGTTCAAAGTTACCATATTACTGTTTGTTTGTTAAATATAATTCTTTTTATCATTGCTGTGTACCTTTTGCAAGCGTTTCAGGAATACAACTGAAAGTTTATAATATAGGCCTACACTGATCCATCACCCCCACTCATACTTGCCTACTTCGTCGTCCTCACGTCACAAAACACCACCATCAGGCAAAACCTGAATACCGTTATACTACACAATCTGACACTAATAGGCTAAAAAACGGTTGAATAGCGCTAAGGCTTACAAATCTAAGTTTTTTTTATCGAAATAATAAATCATTCGACAAGCGGAAATACAACAGCGGAATGCACACAGAACTGAACAAAATCAGTCGCGTTTAGATTAAATAAAAGTTTTGCTTTTGATGATATTGTTGAAATCTTTATTGTCGGCCACTCGAGCGCGGGCGCAATTTAATACCAATTACTGGGCTCTGACAACCCTCGAGCCCGCGACTGCGACTACGACGTTTAATATCACCAGTCACCGTCTCTCTCTCTCACTCTATCTCTCTCCCTCTCTTTGCCGTTTATAATTGGTTCAAGTGGTTTGACTGGAACTGATTTTTATACAAGCTCAATAAAGAACTTTTAAATACAGAGGAATACTTTACGGATGTTGTAATTTTTATTTATAATATTGCAAGAGAATCGGTTATCTACTATTTCATGAATACCTACTTAATTTTCTTGATAAATGTTGTCAATGTCTCTGTAAGGACAAATAACTTTTTTAAAATCATTTACTTCTGATGGGTTCCATTTGTTGAGAAAGTACTTTAACCACTATGCTACACAAATATTTGAAGTAAATGATTGACTGATTGAAGTTACGACTTGGTCCCTACTCAAACGAATACTGTACAGGCCTACCAGTTCATGTGGGAGTTGAGTCAAAAGGCGCCGGCGCCTACAGCCTTGTAGCTGTAATGTAGACCTACATATCGAGCGTTTACAAAATTGTGTTCTGATTTTCAAACTACCAAATTGCACATTTAAACACACTGAGACAGACAGGCAACAGCTGGGATAACATCAGTCCACCCCTCCCTATCGTAATCCGGTTACCACAGAAGCAATCAATGTTCATCGGACCAATCACAAATTTAATTAACTAGATTTCGAACCGCAATGTTTAAACTGGTACAACTGAATGTGTTTGATTTGTTTTCTCAACTTTTTGTAACTAGCAAAACCCGGATAAACGCAACTTTTCCGGTTTGATACATCATCTGTTTCTCTGTCCCTTTACTTATTACTTGAACGTATGCTGGAATTTTCGTATGGATAAAAACGACGGTAATACGTTTTCAGCTATTTTACATTGTCATAAAATAATACACTTTATATTTCGTGAGCTATACAATTTATAATTTCCAAAGCTGTATATAAATAATATAAATATTAAAATTCTGTTTATAAAATACCAACGATATGAAACGAAAAAATAATATATTCGTAACATTTTTAAACAGAACGTCCCTGCATACACCAATCATTAATAAACGGCATTAGTGGACTGATAGGTACATTTAAGTGGATCGAGTGCTGACCTACCATCGAACACATATAAATTTGAATTTCTCTGTCACCATGCCTAGTTGGTCCCGGCTACATAAGTTTGATGACGTTAGAGACACACGCTGATGACGCACTGCTTCCCGACGCCTTGTCACCATGCCTCGTTGGTCCCGGCTACATAGGTTAGATGACGTTAGAGACACACGCTGATGACGCACTGCTGCACTACAGGAACCGTCGCCTTGTCACCATGGCTCGTTGGTCCCGGCTACATAAGTTAGATGACGTTAGAGACACACGCTGATGACGCACTGCTGCACTACAGGAACCGTCGCCTTGTCACCATGGCTCGTTGGTCCCGGCTACATAAGTTATATGACGTTAGAGACTCACGCTGATGACGCACTGCTGCACTACAGGAGCCGTCGTCTTGTCACCATGGCTCGTTGGTCCCGGCTACATAAGTTATATGACGTTAGAGACACACGCTGATGACGCACTGCTGCACTACAGGAGCCGTCGTCCTGTCACCATGGCTCGTTGGTCCCGGCTACATAAGTTATATGACGTTAGAGACACACGCTGATGACGCACTGCTGCACTACAGGAGCCGTCGTCCTGTCACCATGGCTCGTTGGTCCCGGCTACATAAGTTATATGACGTTAGAGACTCACGCTGATGACGCACTGCTGCACTACAGGAGCCGTCGTCTTGTCACCATGGCTCGTTGGTCCCGGCTACATAAGTTATATGACGTTAGAGACACACGCTGATGACGCACTGCTGCACTACAGGAACCGTCGCCTTGTCACCATGGCTCGTTGGTCCCGGCTACATAAGTTATATGACGTTAGAGACTCACGCTGATGACGCACTGCTGCACTACAGGAGCCGTCGTCTTGTCACCATGGCTCGTTGGTCCCGGCTACATAAGTTATATGACGTTAGAGACACACGCTGATGACGCACTGCTGCACTACAGGAGCCGTCGTCTTGTCACCATGGCTCGTTGGTCCCGGCTACATAAGTTAGATGACGTTAGAGACACACGCTGATGACGCACTGCTGCACTACAGGAGCCGTCGTCTTGTCACCATGGCTCGTTGGTACCGGCTACATAAGTTATTATATGACGTTAGAGACACACGCTGATGACGCATTGCTGCACTACAGGAGCCGTCGTCTTGTCACCATGGCTCGTTGGTCCCGGCTACATAAGTTAGATGACGTTAGAGACTCACGCTGATGACGCGCTGCTGCACTACAGGAGCCGTCGTCTTGTACCATGGCTCGTTGGTACCGGCTACATAAGTTATATGACGTTAGAGACAACCGCTGATGACGCACTGCTGCACTACAGGAGCCGTCGTCTTGTCACCATGGCTCGTTGGTCCCGGCTACATAAGTTATATGACGTTAGAGACTCACGCTGATGACGCACTGCTGCACTACAGGAGCCGTCGTCTTGTCACCATGGCTCGTTGGTCCCGGCTACATAAGTTATATGACGTTAGAGACTCACGCTGATGACGCACTGCTGCACTACAGGAGCCGTCGTCTTGTCACCATGGCTCGTTGGTCCCGGCTACATAAGTTATATGACGTTAGAGACACACGCTGATGACGCACTGCTGCACTACAGGAGCCGTCGTCTTGTCAACATGGCTCGTTGGTCCCGGCTACATAAGTTATATGACGTTAGAGACTCAAGCTGATGACGCACTGCTGCACTACAGGAGCCGTCGTCTTGTCACCATGGCTCGTTGGTCCCGGCTACATAAGTTAGATGACGTTAGAGACTCACGCTGATGACGCACTGCTGCACTACAGGAGCCGTCGTCTTGTCACCATGGCTCGTTGGTCCCGGCTACATAAGTTAGATGACGTTAGAGACTCACGCTGATGACGCACTGCTGCACTACAGGAACCGTCGCCTTGTCACCATGGCTCGTTGGTCCCGGCTACATAAGTTATATGACGTTAGAGACACACGCTGATGACGCACTGCTGCACTACAGGAGCCGTCGTCTTGTCACCATGGCTCGTTGGTCCCGGCTACATAAGTTAGATGACGTTAGAGACACACGCTGATGACGCACTGCTGCACTACAGGAGCCGTCGTCTTGTCACCATGGCTCGTTGGTCCCGGCTACATAAGTTAGATGACGTTAGAGACACACGCTGATGACGCACTGCTGCACTACAGGAGCCGTCGTCTTGTCACCATGGCTCGTTGGTCCCCGGCTACATAAGTTAGATGACGTTAGAGACACACGCTGATGACGCACTGCTGCACTACAGGAGCCGTCGTCTTGTCACCATGGCTCGTTGGTCCCGGCTACATAAGTTAGATGACGTTAGAGACACACGCTGATGACGCACTGCTGCACTACAGGAGCCGTCGTCTTGTCACCATGGCTCGTTGGTCCCGGCTACATAAGTTATATGACGTTAGAGACTCACGCTGATGACGCACTGCTGCACTACAGGAGCCGTCGTCTTGTCACCATGGCTCGTTGGTCCCCGCTACATAAGTCAGGTGGCGTTAGAGACACACTCTGATGACGCACTGCTGCACTACAGGAGCCGTCGTCTTGTCACCATGGCTCGTTGGTCCCGGCTACATAAGTTAGATGACGTTAGAGACACACGCTGATGACGCACTGCTGCACTACAGGAGCCGTCGCCTTGTCACCACGGCTCGTTGGTCCCCGCTACATAAGTCAGGTGGCGTTAGAGACACACTCTGATGACGCACTGCTGCACTACAGGAGCCGTCGTCTTGTCACCATGGCTCGTTGGTCCCGGCTACATAAGTTATATGACGTTAGAGACTCACGCTGATGACGCACTGCTGCACTACAGGAGCCGTCGTCTTGTCACCATGGCTCGTTGGTCCCGGCTACATAAGTTATATGACGTTAGAGACACACGCTGATGACGCACTGCTGCACTACAGGAGCCGTCGCCTTGTCACCATGGCTCGTTGGTCCCCGGCTACATAAGTTATATGACGTTAGAGACACACGCTGATGACGCACTGCTGCACTACAGGAACCGTCGCCTTGTCACCATGGCTCGTTGGTCCCGGCTACATAAGTTATATGACGTTAGAGACACACGCTGATGACGCACTGCTGCACTACAGGAGCCGTCGTCTTGTCACCATGGCTCGTTGGTCCCGGCTACATAAGTTAGATGACGTTAGAGACACACGCTGATGACGCACTGCTGCACTACAGGAGCCGTCGTCTTGTCACCATGGCTCGTTGGTCCCGGCTACATAAGTTATATGACGTTAGAGACTCACGCTGATGACGCACTGCTGCACTACAGGAGCCGTCGCCTTGTCACCATGGCTCGTTGGTCCCGGCTACATAAGTTAGATGACGTTAGAGACACACGCTGATGACGCACTGCTGCACTACAGGAGCCGTCGCCTTGTCACCATGGCTCGTTGGTCCCGGCTACATAAGTTAGATGACGTTAGAGACACACGCTGATGACGCACTGCTGCACTACAGGAGCCGTCGCCTTGTCACCATGGCTCGTTGGTCCCGGCTACATAAGTTATGACGTTAGAGACACACGCTGATGACGCACTGCTGCACTACAGGAGCCGTCGTCTTGTCACCATGGCTCGTTGGTCCCGGCTACATAAGTTATATGACGTTAGAGACACACGCTGATGACGCACTGCTGCACTACAGGAGCCGTCGTCTTGTCACCATGGCTCGTTGGTCCCGGCTACATAAGTTAGTACGTTAGAGACACACGCTGATGACGCACTGCTGCACTACAGGAGCCGTCGCCTTGTCACCACGGCTCGTTGGTCCCGGCTACATAAGTTATATGACGTTAGAGACACACGCTGATGACGCACTGCTGCACTACAGGAGCCGTCGCTTGTCACCATGGCTCGTTGGTCGCTACATAAGTAGTGGCGTTAGAGACACACTCTGATGACGCACTGCTGCACTACAGGAGCCGTCGCCTTGTCACCATGGCTCGTTGGTCCCGGCTACATAAGTTATGACGTTAGAGACACACGCTGATGACGCACTGCTGCACTACAGGAGCCGTCGTGTCACCATGGCTCGTTGGTCCCGGCTACATAAGTTAATGACGTTAGAGACACACGCTGATGACGCACTGCTGCACTACAGGAGCCGTCGTTGTCACCATGGCTCGTTGGTCCCGACATAAGTCAGTTGGCGTTAGAGACACACGCTGATGACGATGCTGCACTACAGGAGTCGATATGAAATTAATACTTGTCACCGTGGACTCACGGATTTACCAGCAATTGACAGGTAAGTGGACGGATCGATGTGACCACTTCCGGTCAGGACGAAGGTCACCATGATTGCTATTGGACCCCTCAGCCAAATTTGATCCCGAGGGTCAGGTCATGGGTTTTTTTATCTTGGAAATCCCGGAGCTGGTTTACACCGCTGACAAGAGATGGTCTCGGTGACCGTCAATTTGAAATATTTATATTGTTTGATTAAAGTTATCTAATTAATAAATTAATTTAATTGTTAATTATAAATAAGTTTATTAAAAATAAAATTTAATTATTTTTATTTTTTTACTTTGGAATTATTATGAAATTGTTTGCAATAGGTGAACTTTTCCAGCAACTTGTTTGAGAAAATATTGTAAGTTCCACTATAGGATTCGAACCCTAGACTCTTCACCTCCTAGTAACTAATATGTAAGCGCATCAAATTATTTAAGAAAATTGTCTTGGTTGCGTGTTAGGTTTCGAACCCAGGACCCCTGGCCTGTTGAGACCAAGACGGGAACTAGTTTTTGTTGGATAAGGGTGTTATGTGGATGTAAGTCGGTGAGCGTGTGTGTGCACGTTTGCGTGCTTTCGTGTGGATGCATGTGCGAGTTATATTTTATAATCTCTGTTGCTAAGTTTTTATTTATTTATTGTAATTGTATATAAGGAGAGATGCGAGAGATGCCGTTGGTGATCCACTTGTGCCGCCTCGGCAGTATCTGCAGATGCTTCCACCCGCACATAGTAGATGTGCATGAATTTGGAGAGACCACTACGGAACAGGTGTATGATGTGGTATCCAAAATGAAGAACTCAGCAAGTAAGGACACTTATAATGTTTCAAACTCCTTAATTAAGACTATAGTTTTGTACATTATTTCCCCACTCACTTTGTGTATTAATATGTGTATTAATCAAAACGTTTTTCGAGGGTTTCCTTCAAGGTTTTTTAAGGACGTTGAAAAAATGTTTGATGTTTGGCAGATGTTTGAGCAGGACACTTAATTAACCGCCACCAACCGGAGTAGGCCTACCTCGATATTGTGTTTGAGAGCAGGGCTATACAAGATAGGCCTACGCCACAAACTGACCACCTCTAAAATTTCTAGGATAAGACCGGAGCACTTTTATCTTGCGATAACTTTTAAATACTCCTAAATTCTCGTACTCTTAAACAGGGGTTTAGAGTTTATTTACATATAATATATTACAAAATTAAATAATGACCATTGGAATCAGCTTTAAAACCAATAATTTAAAATTTGAATATTTCCTCTATGTCCAGCACTTTCTGAAATATGGAAACTGGTTAGTAATATAGTACATTGTTTTTTTATCCTCAATGTTAATCTTTTGGAGAAAAGATATGAATTGATGTATCGATTATTTTTGGGAATATTGTAATAACAAATTAATAACCATAACAACAAATTAATAATTATAATAACCAATCAATTAACAAATTAAACACAGCTTCATATAACCAAATAACGTAGGCTGAAAGTCTAAAGGTTTTTGTTCCTTGCGGTGGCAAACTTACTAACTCATTTGTTATTCTTAGGGAGAATACGATAATAATTAGCTTATTCTTAAGGATGTTGCTCCTTATTAGTTTACATATTTTAATTAAACTTGGTGTTTGACTTCTTCTAGTGAAGAAACTGCATGCTAAAAACTCTAAATAATTTTGTTCCTTGTCACAGAATACCTGCTTATTCTTATCCAATGTTATATCCGGTGGAATGCCTCAAGGGGAGGGCGCTCCTCTTGAGTAACTCGGGACTTTCTCCCATGCGCAGGCTGGACCCCAAGAGGCAGAAGTCCAGTGAAACCCCTCCAGGCCTTTAAAATTCTGGCGAAACCTTCAAGGATCTGCTGTCCACCAGAAAGTTGGCGATCGTCCCAGCGGCATATCTTAACGATAAGCTCACGGACGAGAAGTGCTGCTTGTTACAGGCCAAACTTGAAGATCTCATGATCGACGATGACTCAGAGGTTGGTCCTTTGCCGATTTTAAAGAGAAAAAGAGCAGTGGTTGCAGTCTTCTGCAACGATGTGACCTGTGACTGGCTGAAGGGTAAAGCGGCCTTTCTTGCTGTACTTGAGGGGGCTAAAATGTTGGTTGGAGAGTACAAAGACCTCCTCCGATCTGTCAAGGTATCTTGAGGATTGATAAACTGTTTCCCAAAGCAGAACACTTAGATCCGAAGAGGATCTTTGTGAGTTTTGCAGAAACAGAACCCAGGTGTTGTCATCAAAGACTGGCAAATCGTCAGTAGGAGCCAGGAAGACGAATTTCAGACGACTGTCCTCGTGATTGATGAGGCCAGTGCGCTTGTGTTGAGGGGTGGAGGACCTTCCCGGCTGCAACGAAGGTTTCCTTTAGGGTGCTCTCGTGGTCCAACTCTGGCTAAACACTACTCAATGACAAAGACAAAGGTGACTAGGTAAACCTCCAACACAGTAAGGCTGCCTCGGCAGTCTTCTGTGAACATACAGCCAAACACGCTGTTAATTACGCCCTGATTAAACAGAATGAATGATTAAACAGAAGTCTGTTCTCAACAGGAGAACAGACTTCTGTTTAATCATTCTCAACAGGAGAACAGACTAATCAGATCACTTGTCGACAATTTCAGTTCTAAGGGTTGGAACAATTGTGGAACATTGGGTATCTGCTAATGCTAAACGTGGAAGGTGGTAGCGTGTTGAGGGAAGCTAAGCAGATCAGGGGGACCAAACCGGCGGCCCGTCCCCTCCACGGAGATCACGGCCTAGTCTACACAGTGGAGGACCAGGGGGAAACGTTTGCTAACACAATGCATGTCAGTTTCAGACAAACCACGATGTTTACGACGAGCTCCAAGGGGAGAGGGTCGAGCATTTTATGGAGAACTTCTTTGAAGAACCTCCAGGAGACAACTTAGACCCCTTCACGATGACGGAGCTGGACACAGCAATTCGAAGTCTCAAGCCCTGCAGGTCACCCCGGCCCGCATATTTTCATATTTGTTAATAATTTTCAATGCTGCCTTCAGGTTCCATTACTTCCCGGCAATGTGGAATTTAGCGGAGATAGGTGTGATCCCGAAACCAGGCAAGAACCACTTGTTCCCCAAAAACCATCACCCCATTTCCCTACTCTCGGTGGTCTCGAAGCTTTTCGAACGCCTGTTCCTTTCCAGGATATCCCCCTTCATTGATGGTACATAAGGCGGGAGCAGTTTGGATTTCGTCACGGACACTTTACGACGCAACAGCTGATTCGGGTGATAACGAACCATAATATTAACTTATGCTCTGCTGCAGTGCTACTGTATGTCAGAAAGGCATTCGACAAGGTCTAACACGAGGGACTTCTCCTCAAGCTCAGCGAGTCCCCGCTCCCGTCAGCAACAGTTCATCTCCTCAAGTCTTACTAGAGGGCCGCTAGTTCCAGATATGCGTCGAGGGGACGCTATCTACGACACATCCGGTAGAGGCTGGGGCTGTCTATTGTATATATTCATCTTAACATGTTTAGAAATAAACTAGCAGTAAGACCGTCCTTTGTACGTGTTGTAGGATTCAGTTTAAAGAAAAAAGATTATCAAAATGTACAAATGTACCAAAATGTAAACCTGAAATCCTAAACAAATCAGTACAAAGAAAATAAATCCATATCCAGCTTTATTATTCAGTATTACTTGGCAATTAAACCATTATTATAATTAGTTATACGTTAAAGTAGCTTTTTTAATATAGCAGTTCATTATTTCGAAATGGGTTATTAGCAACTAACAAATACTGATTTGACAGCTGTTTGTTTTTCTTTCTATTAAATCTTTAAACTACAAAGACAGCTGATTATTTCCAGTACGGCCAGAAGACTGCGTAAAATGCCTCCTGGAGCGTCACAAACAAAAATTTAGATAAGACTTGTTTCGTATTCTCTAAAGCACGAAACGTAAAAATATCTAAGTAATTTACAGACAAAAATCTTTATTTTTATTCTTATAATTTTATTTATATAGATGATGAATAATAAATAATAAATGATTTCGATTGGACTCCCTATCATTCTTCTCATGATTTGAAGAAGTCCAAATTCTCCTAAAGAAGACGAGAGTCTACAGTGAGAGAGTTCAACCCAACTTAGGCTTAGGCCTATAAGAGACAATTTGACAATTTATTTATTTATCCTAGACTGGTTTGGACCAACGGTCCACTCTTACACCAGGCCAGGCCAAAAACATTTACAAAAATTTACATGAGTTGAGGCTTATGTCTAATCTAATGTATATAAAATGAATTATGAATTATAATAAAAGAAAATTAATAAGAAATTAATAAGAGAGAGAGAGAGAGAGAGAGAGAGAGAGAGAGAGAGAGAGAGAGAGAGAGAGAGAGAGAGAGAGAGAGAGAGAGGTGGTTGGCCGAAGCCCAGCGGTCCCTCCTCCACCCCTGGTTTAAGTCGGAGACTTATTCACCAGGCCGCTTTCCTGAAAAACTTCCACTTGTGTCTTCATATATGATTTTATCTCTTCCAGGCACTTTTCTAGTGCCCATCCAACACACCTCCCCCTCACCTAGTACCAATGCACTAGGATCATCGGAATTTTGATTTCATTTTCCTTTCTTACTTCCTTCCTTTCATTTGTTTCAATGCTCTCTTTCAAAGTCGGTTTTCGCATTTCCTATTCTTCGGCACATTTTTGAAAACTCCAACGCTGACTCTTTGCTCCGGAGAAAGTTGATCTTCTCCCAAGTCCACGCCTTTTGTCGGAGGAACTCCCTCATTCCACTTCGTTCTTCTTCATAGAACCCGCACTCCATCAGCACGTGCTGCGATGTTTCGAGTTCTCCACAGTGGGTGCAGCGGTCATCCTCCACGAGATTAAAGCTCCTAAGCTTTGCCTTAAAGTTCCCGTGTCCGCTAACAAACTGCGTTGTGTAGTGGTCAGTCTCCCAATGGACATTCTTTCTAACTCTCACATCCGGTACAAACGCGAATGTTTCCCTTCCTTTGGTACTGACTTCCCATCTTCTTTGCCACTCATCCAGCGTTTCTTCTCTCCTGACACACTTGCTTTCTTTACTGCCGATACCATCTTCCTTGTCTCTTCTTCGCTTGATCCTTTCTTCGATCATCAAGTCAAGTGGAATTACTCCTGCAATTACTCTTACTGCATCATGAGATATCGTACTGTATCCTTCAATTACTCCTAAAATAACATCTTTCGTTGAAGGCTCATCAGTTTCGATCTTTCTCCTCTTCCTTTCATCCTTTGACCCCACATCTCACATCCATATAACAACATTGGTCCAAGCGCACCTATATACACCTATATATACCTCTCTACCTTTGAAGGTATATATATATATATATATATATATATATATATATATATAAGGAGAGAGAGAGAGAGAGAGAGAGAGAGAAGAAATAGACATTTCAACGTGGTAATTCTGCACAGTATGTAAAAGCTATGGTTACCCACAAATCCATTTTCAATTTAGCTATAACAAATGAATCAATATTTCTGATGTATAAGTTTACGAACACAAAATTAAATATCAAACTGGCTTTAGAGAATCTATTACTATCCTTTTGGAACATTACAGTTTAATACGTGTAATAAATACAAAATATTTTTATTTATTTGATCCAAAATTTTATAGCTTCTATCTAATTTTCCCAATTTCAATAATAGCCAGAGACTCGTCCAAAACTTAGGTTTGCAAGATAATTTCCCTACATACGTTGGTAAACAAACTATATTTGAGCTTAAAATGTCTGCTAAACGTAGCTTCAAAACCAAGCATCAAATATCCGAACGGAGCATGCATAGCCTAGACTTACGTATGAAATCATGTTAATCAAACATAAAACTAAGATACATAGTAATTTTGTGAGATTACTTAGGTATAAAAAATTAGAGAAATACTAGATTAGAGAATTGTGTGTTGGAATTCTAGCAGTACTAATTTTACTGCTCAAACAGAACTGTTTCTTTAATTAGTCACATGGATAACAAATTTTGACTCCAGAAATCTTATTATTAGGGCATTAAATGCATAGTAATGTTCTTTTGTGATACGACAGGACAAGTTTTTATATATGAATAACATGCTCACATTTGTTATTAATAAGTCTATTATTATTTATAGGCTAAGTGATCGATGTGCAGCAATGAAGAAGTACAAGAATGTAAATGAATATATGCCAGGAGTTAGCCACGTGAACCGAAAGGGCCGAGTTCGGCGAAAAACAGACGGTTGAGTTGGCAGGAATCTCTGGGGCGTGCGAGTGGATCCATTCTAGGTGGTAACAAACGTCCGTGTATATGCTGATGGTGGACTCGTTACTACACTCTTCGGACGAGTTCGCCTTGATGCTACATCCACCGGGTTTGAAGGTGACAATGTTGATCGCGATGCCTATGAAGTTCTTGCCACACTTGATGGCGGCGCCGAAGTCCCCTTTGCAGATGCCCATATTGTACGCGTCCTCGCCGCACTCCCACTGCCGTGTGTTCGCGTCAGGGAACATTCTCGCCAACGCCGCCGAACAGTTGCACGGCTGGATCAAGCTCATCGTCTTCTTCAGTGACACCGGTCGCTCCACCTTCCACTCGATCCTCCCATAGCTGCCGGTCTTGCACGTCTGTTCAGTCACCCTGTTAACGTTGTAGTCGAACGTAAGAGGGAGAGCCGAAACTACTTTACCACCTTTGATCTTGTCGAAGGGATGTTCTAATTTCACCAACGCAAGGCTGAAGTATAGATCCTTCGTGACCGTACTGATGTATATCTCAGCACTCTTTCTAGTCTGGACGTGCGCTGTATCGTTAAATTTCTGGTCTACTCCTGCGTAAACTGTAAGCGAATCTTTATTCTCTACCTGTTTATTCCTCTTGAACATACAGCGTGCAGCCGTCAGAACCCACCTGAGAGTTATCAAGGACCCACTACACGTCCTGTCGTCGGCATTGGACATCTCTATGTAAACGGCGTAAGGGAATTCTTTGTCCGTAGGAGGTCTCGTTATCCACCTTCCCTCGAAGTCTATCGTAGTCATGTAGTCAGAAGAGGTGAGGGAGATAATCACAAGCACAGTGAAGAGGCACTGAAATAACGAATACATTAACACAATTTTATGTTGATATAATAGTATTTAATGTTTTGAAAATATCTTTAATTTTTATCTTTAAGTGTATATATTTATTTTGTCATATGTTTGAACGTAAAAACAGTTTACTTTAGTTATGCTGATATATTTTGCCCGTAAATGGAAGTTAGAGACTGAATATAATGACAATAACGAGAGTAATTTTTGTTTTAAAGTAACAGGGGTTTCTCTATATTTGTTTGTTGTGATGATAATCGCTCAAAGTAACAGGGGTTTCCCTATATTTGTTTGTTGTGATGATATTCGCTCAAAGTAACAGGGGTTTCCCTATATTTGTTTGTTGTGATGATATTCGCTCAAAGTAACAGGGGTTTCCCTATATTTGTTTGTTGTGACAAACAAATTAGCTCAAGACTTATAGCTTAACTCATGACCTACGGTTTTCGTGTCAAGGTATTACAAGAACCATTTAAGTGTTGCTATCTGCATTTTACCTTACACATTGACCAATCAAAGGGTGTGATTTATTATCTGCTTGGACCAACAACTATTCCAAATAACCACCAATCCCCTTAGTCTGGAAATGAAAAGATATTAGATTATTGAACAATATTAATTCGAAACAACAATATCTATCATACAATAACCAACAACAACAATGCACCAAAAACATCATACAGAAATAATCCTAAATAATTCTATTTACATGGTTAATGTCTACGACAAGTCATTTAACAAATTGCAGTCATACTGTTTATATGTTTGTTACTTCCGCATTGCAACCAAAGACCAAATAAGCTATGTATATTAGGTAATAGTAACACTTTCTAAAAAGTTTTGTTTTTTTATATTGAGTCAAAAGTAAAGGTGACATTTTCTTAACAATTTGAATAATTCAAGATGCAAAAGCCACAACGGTAAATCATTTCCAAACTGCTCAAGTTTGGTCGTTACCCACTCCGACCGTCAAACTCGTCGAGGCCGGAAAACTTTACATTTAGTCCCGGCACCGACTGGAGAAGCATCTCTCAGTTCATATGAGTACATCGGTGACAATCATGAGGAGGAAAAGTTTGAAAAGCATTCACTTTTATTCCTTCAATCTGGTTCAGTAAATTTTACCATTCGAAAGTCCTGTCAACACTTAAAAAAGTGTAATATTGATAGTCCGTCGTCAAGACCTGCGAAAAGTCATTGTCTTAAATTTTATGTACCATTTAGGTGAGACATGTGACAATAAACTTAAACAAATTGGAGTACGTGTATAAACCTCTCATTATAATTTGTTGACCTGATAAATACTCTGGGAGCATTAAGTTTAACAATTATTCCAATGAGCATTCTAGTTGCTTTACAAGTGGTTTTGTAATGGAATGCATGGAATTAAAGATTCAAGGAATTAGCTCTCTTTCAATGCAAATAAATAATTTTAAAAGGGATCAGTTTAAAATGCAAGAAATTTCTTATTTATAATTTTAACTTTTGTCTAAGGTCAATAGCTTCGGCTCTTACAATTCACTTAAGGTAACACAAAGCGTCTACGTTAGTGACAAATTATTGAAAAGGCAACACAACTGGATTATCAGAACATAAAAAATGCCATACGCTCTTAATTTTGAAATAAACGATTCCAGGAAAACTGATTTAATTATTCGTAACAATAATTAACAGAAATCATTCCGTTAATTTAAAATAGGTCTTGAGTCGTTACACAGGCAGATAGTCAGGGTAACAAACAACCGTCACTACTTTAGTGGATTCTGGGAGTCTCCACTCTCCATTAGAATATAAAAAAATGAAATATCAAAAATGTTAACGGAAACAATACTGTGAAGTATAATTAAAGGACTTTATTTATATATTCTCCTCGAAAGCTTATTATTGTTTTTGACAACGGAGTTTGAAAATAATGATAGAATAAAGTATTCCATGGACGTAATGTGTGGTGGTTGATGCTAATGCTGATGGTGTTAAGGGCGCCCCCTGTGATGTAGGATGTCGTCCTATCGTGAAATTACTCGGTTTTTCAAATTAAAACTCTTATCATCTAAGTCTGCAATGCTTGTATACTTGTTATAGTTTTAGATTGTATATAGAATAGAAATAAAAATAACTGCTTGCATCTTGAACCATTGAATTTTATAGGTTTACTAGCTGACCCGGCGAACTTCGTAACGCCTAACAGTAAATAACTTTAAGATTGGCCATTTTCTGAAGTCGAATAGCATTGGGCTTTGTAGTGTAGATATTCTGGGCCACAGCATAGTAAATGACAATACTGAAACGATAAGACATATTAATAATAACATTCCCACAAAACAAAAAAATCTAAGTGGAATACCATGATTCACAATTTTGTAATCCAACCTAAACCTAAACCAAACTTAACTTGTAAACGGCCTTTATAGTATATATTATTTATATATATATATATATATATATATATATATATACAGCTGATTATTATAATAAACATACTATGTATACCAATTTTAATTATTTTTTATTTGGCCAACATATAAACACGTGACGTTTAATCATACAGATAATAAAAATTATTATACATAATCCTCAAAAACCATAAACTATTTACGTGGCGAATAAAGCTGTTCATTTTATACAGCATATATTTACTTCGTAGTTTTACATTAATGAATGATTCAGATGGCATTGGATAGTAAAGCATATCGCTAATGGAAAGTATACCAACAGCTGTATATTAAGAAATCAAATGTTTTGACTGTAGAAAATTTGTAAACAAACTTAGTCCCCATTAGGTTGGTGGTTATTTGTAGCAAGTTAACCACGTTTTTTCTCCTACTTAAATACCAATTTTTTAATAGTATTTATTGTAACTGTACCTTTCAAACGTAAACAAACACAAGTTTACATCTCAAATCGTTCAAATAAACATTATTGCAGTCATGTCAATAAGTAACACAGACAACAAAGTTGAGTTTGTTACTCCGAACAAACGTAAAATAGCCCATGCTCAAGTCACACAACCTAAAAGGAACGTCATTGACTCTGATGAACTGATCAAACAAAACAATTTTTAACCTTTATCTGAACATAACTATTCAAATAAAAAAAATAGCCCGAACGAAGAAATGGAAGAAGTCTTTGAAAATTCTAAACCTGAGAAAATTCCACCTATATTCGTCAATGATGTGAATAATTATCAGGAAATTATCAAGGACATTAGAAACATTATAAAAAATGATTTCTCTACCGTATTGAAGGGGAAATCCCTGGATGTGAAACTTCAGAACATTGAAGACTTTAGATTGCTGACGGCGTTTTACGATCCAAGGTAGGTAAAGTGCACAGGACAACATCATTTTTCAATTTGTCCACACAAAAAAATAGATGGCCCAACCTGTTAATTGCGGGGAAAACCATACTGCAAACTACAGAGGCTGTAAGTTTTACCAAGATATAAAAGTAAAATCTTTTAAAAAGATCCTTCCTTGATCTAACTCGAATGTCGAACTTGCAAACGCCAATCAGGAACGTTCCAAAGTAGTTAGTTCCTAATCCAATCATGAATTCAGCTCATAACCCTCCACGAAGCAACGGTTTGCGACCAAGATTTTCTGATTCAAAATCCTATGCTCAAGCTGTGACTAATTTTGAACTCCCACAAAGCACCGACCAACATCAGTCTTCAGACGAAGCTCAAGTTAACACTTCTGAAAGTAATAGCGAATTGCATTTTAATTTGGAAAAGATAATTATTGACTTAGTATAATCAATGATGCCAACGTTGAAAAAGATTTTATCTACTGTTATACAAAGCTTAGTTCAAAATGGCTGTATCTAATACAGGTATTACTATACAAAATTTAAAAATCCTTAACTGGAATGCAGACGGTCTCAAACGAAAAAGAAATATTTTTGCCTCTTTTATGGCCAGACACAATGTAGATGTAGCTTGTGTAACTGAAACTCATTTTATCCGCAATCAAAATTTCAAAATTCCTGGTTACAAAACTTACAGAGAAGATAGGAATGTACCAAACGCAGACGGTGGTGTTGTATTATTTGTTAAATGAAGCCTTAACCATCATAGTATATTTTTACCACGTCTACTCTCATTTGAAGCGGTGGGTCTTAAACTCAGTTTGCAAAATGAGTAAATTGTGAAATATCTCTGCATACAAATCACCAAACCGACGACTTTGCCAACAGGATCTGTTGAATATATTTCATGGTGACGATCCTATCCTTGTTCTAGGAGATTTGAATTGCAAAAATCAATTCTGGGGTTGCCGCGTAAACAATCCGAATGGAGTTCGCCTTTTAATCAAATCATTCATTAATCAAATCGATTTAAATATTTCGGCTCCTACTAAGCCCACACACTATCCCTGGCAGAACAACTTTCAACCAGACATTCTTGATATAATTATTCATAAAAACTTTACTACTCTAATTTTTCAGCAATTATTAACTAAACTCGAGTTTGATCATCTGCCAGTCCTTACTAACTTTTTCTCGGAACCTATGTTATGCTCTTATTTCCCAAGGCTTATTACTTGTAAAATCAATTGGGAAACGTTTCGATTTGAGCTTGATAATCATTTAAGTGTTCCAAATAACTTATACCAATATGTTGATGGCATTAATAAAGCTCTTGAAATTTTACTGAATGTTTGAAACTTTCTACTGAAAATGCAATTGTTATTTTTTCCCCTTAAAAAAATAACGACTATCTCCATCCACCAATGAGAATATTACGCCTTATAACAGAAAAATAGAATTAGATGACAGTGGCAAAGGTTTAGAAAACCTCGTTTGAGAAGACAGTGGAACGAACTTTGCCGCCGAGTGCGGCATGAACTTGATACATATCGCATAGATGTGTATCGATCATACGTTTCTGATATCTACCCAGGGGACTCAAACATGTGGCAAGCAACAAGAAGACTACTACGAACTTCGTCAATTATACCTCCAATTGCTCACAATAATAAGGTTTTTGAAAACGATGTTCAAAAAAGTAATGTTTTCGCTGACCACTTTGAAAATGCATTCAATGCTAATAATGTTCATGACCGAGAGGTAAATGAAATGGTAGAGGAGTTTCTAGAATATAGTCCTAATACTGTTGAAAAACCTGTAAAGTACACGTCACCCTCTGAAATAAACAGCTTCATTAAAAATTGCCTAACAAAAAAGCTCCTGGTCATGATCTGATTCCTAATGTCGTCTTAAAAACTTAACTCGTAAAGCATTGTCAGGCTTAGCATCAATATTCAATGCTTGTATTTCTGTTGGATACTTTCTTCAGACCTTGAAACATGCTGAAGTCATTGTCATTCATAATCCTAAAACACCCAAAAATCATCCAAGTAGTTACCGTCCAGTCAGCCTCCTGTCTTCAATATCAAAATCGTTTGAAAAGATAGTCCAGAAAGGAATTTCAAAGTTTATAGACTCGACGAATACGATCCCTCACCATCAGGTTGGGTTTAGATTGAAACATTCTACAAGTCATCAAATTTTGCGAATCAGTGAAACTATCAATCGAGGATTTGAAAATAAACTCCACTCCACTACTGCATTCTTGGACTTTGCTCAAGCATTTGAAAAAGTTTGGCATGCCGGACCGCTGTATAAATTATACAATTTTGGCTTTCCTCTTTATTTAAGAGTTCTTTTCCAATTATTTTTAACCAATATAACATTTGCTGTTAAACTAAATTCAAAGTTCTCTACGATTCACCCAGTAAGGGCAGGTGTTAGTAGGGGTGGTATAGGGGTTATAAACTAGAATCGGCATTTTCACTATTTTTAATTATTGAAATATACCATTTTAAACCAAAAACTGTCACGTTTTTCGCACATTATAGGACATAAACCATCATTTTTAACCCAAAATCAGCACATTTTTCCCACTTTAATAGAAAAAACCCGTTTTAAGCTCATAATCATTTTGGGAGCATTTTTGGGCAGAGCAAAAATTTTTGAAAAAATCCCTAAACCGTTATTCATATCCAATCTATTACCTATCTGATACAATACACAACATTTTATGAAACAATTTAACACATCACATACCTTACAGAGACCCTCAGACACCGTACATACCACCGTGCGTATCCAGCCCAGGAGCAACAGCCCTGGGTGTCTCTCGTCGCCCGCGGCTCGCGCTGCGTGTATCATTACCTCCAAGTCCTGCACCAGCCATATTTGACAGCAAGTCAAAAAACACATTTTTTTACGCTACCACACCTCACACTAACTTATGATATCACTCTTATTAATCCACGATCTGCTTGGAAAACCCAACCATTTTATGAAATAACGATCTCCGGATTGTTTAATTACCTTCTCTACTAAATAAATGTCCTTATATTTTGTCTTTAACAATTCTTCCTTATAAAATCCTCCTCTAATTATATTACCTCTATCATCTTTCAATATATAAGTAATAGGTCTTGTATTTTTTACTTCTGCTATTGTAAACAACTCATCCGTCCAATTAGGTGTATACGATTTACTGAATACATGCTTATATTTAGAAATTCGGACAACATCCCCAACTTTAAATTTAGCCTTTTCAAATCTATATTCATACAATAATTGACTCAACCTCCTATGTATTTTCTTTGAATTCCTTTTATTCACAGAGTTTGGTTTCATACCAATTGTTCTATGCACGCGATTATTATATTCTGTAATTAACTTTGGATAAATTTTCAATCATTTGTAACTTCCTTGAGCGGAAAACTCTCTAAATAACCAATGTTTAAATGTTTTGATAAATCTTTCAGCAAAGGAAGCTTTCGTACTTGAAAAGGTATGATAGTAATCAATATTTAACTCTTTAATTAGGCTTTGAAAATGTTTATTGAAAAATTCTTTACCATTATCTGACTGAATATTCTTTACACCAGCGGGAAGAATAGATTTTATCGCTTCCGATACCATAGGTCCAGTCTTATTCTTAACAGGTACTGCATACGCTTTCTTTGAAAAGGTATCTATTAAAATTAAAATATAATTGTATCCAGAGTTTTGTCTCGAGTAAGACTGTATATCAATTAAATCAATCTGTACAGTTTCATTAATACCGATTAATTTGAAATGCCTCCTTGGAAAGTTTTCTCGGGCAGGCTTATGCATTTCATATGCATTTTTTATTTACTTTTATATTCAAATCACTATTTATGGTTTTTATTTCATTACCAGATGCACTAACTAAAATTCCATCGTTCTGCCTAATATACACACCATTATTTGGTAAGTAAGGGCTACCATCTAACGTTCTTAAACCACTAGGGTATATTGTAGGATCCGCAATCAATAAAATTTAAATCACCGCATTTAAAAACACCCTTTTCATCAAGAGTAACAGCTTGAGACAGTGTTACACAATCAGACGGTAAAACTCAATTTTTAACGTTAGATATTGTCTCATTTTTCGCGTCAAAGTTTTTATTCTTTCCATCATAACAAATGACCTGATCTTTAATTACAACATCATGATTCTCACGAGCACGAAATACATTTGTAATACGAGCATTTAAAGCATTAAATGCATGTGTCTTATCTCTGTACAAGACTTGATGCATAGTTGGACAGTCATTAAAATCATGACCGTCTTGTATGTTTACGATTCGTGTCTGATTAGCATTCCAATTACTATCTTTCTGTTCCATAAATTTATATTTTTTATTATTTTGCACAAACTCATCGCCATCTCTAACAAATATTTGTTCTAAAGTAACGGCATCACAGATGTCCTCTCCCTTTTCTAAATTTTAATTTTACGTTTTCTTCCATTCCAATTACTATTTTCTGATTGCATTAATATAAATTTATTTTCGCCCTGAACAAACAAATCTCCTTGTCGTGTTTATATTTTTATAATCTGTCTGTTCCAACACAGGTACCTCATTATTTTTCTCTGCCCTGCTTACATTAATAATTTTATATTGTTTAGCATCCCAAACATTATCGCTTAGCTCTAAGAATTCACCCTTTGACTCTCTTGTCTGAGGATTATATGTTTTATAAGGGTTATACACTCGATAAAACTTGTCTATAAACATTTCTTTTTATTTAAAAGATTATTCCACTTTCTCTAAGCTCCTCTAATATTGAATCAATCTCATTATCTACTCCTGTGTTTCCACCTTGTTTTGAAAGCCAAAGTAATCTCAACCTATCTACAATCTCATTAACATTGTCGTAATAAATATAGTCTATTTTTTACCTGTAACCTGTCTCAACCCACTGCCTACAGTTTTTGTAAATAAAGGTTCAATTATATTGGTGTATTTTGTGTGTCTGTTGGCTGATAACGAAGCACCCGCCTTGTAGCCTTTCAAATGAGCATTTGTTAGTTCAAGGATCTGTTTATAATTGTCTAGATCACTCTCGTTATAATTTACAGGTTCTTTTAATGTTAACAACTCCCAAAGACCCTTTGTGCCTTTATATACCTTCTAACTAATCATAATGTCATCATTTGCAATTTCTATCAATTTATCACCGATAAGAAACTTATTTCTCTCCCTCCTAATGCCATAAGTAGAATTTGTAACATTATTTTTATTGAGACAACTTCCCAAATATTCACTTGCCAAAAGACCAAAATTTAATTTAAGAGGGGTTGGTAATATTGATTTTACTGGGGTTGGTATTTTAGACGGAGTCATTGGTTGAAATTCAATAGGTAATGGTCTCTTAGAAATAACCTCATTATTTTTAGAACTAACCAATTCTTTTAATGGTTATATAAGTGGTTTAAATGCATTCATTCGCTCCTCAGTCTCCAAGTATTTCCCACGTTTTAATGCTCTATATTTCTCTCTTATTTGATTGGCAGAGTTAATTAACCCTTTTTGAATATTCATTTTTCTTTTTATTATAGTTTATTTATTTCATTTGTTAAACGATTGTACTCAAATAATTTATCGTGAATTATTAGAAAATACGCGGATGTATTCTCGTTGACGTTGTCATCCGTCTCTATCTCCAACTTAATATCTACGACCCCTTCCTTGATTGATTCATTTTGCCTGGAGCAGTCTATTACTATTAAGGGATATTTATTTAAAAATTCACTTCGACTTATCATGGGATCCATATTAGTGTTTTAATACGTTTCTTTGAACCTTAATAACATTTCATATGCCTTAGACACATCACTACTTTCGAAATCTAGATTTAGATCACTATAAGGGTAGTATTCCGAGTTGAGAAATACCTTCAAGTTTTTCAACTTGCAATTATCGAACTCATCACTTCTCTTTCGAGGTTTATTGTCTCTATCTGTCTGGAAACCAAATATAACATACCTAGGTTTCTCATTACTACTAGATGTTTTTAAAGACCGCGTATGTCTCTTTGTTTTAGGAAAGGATGGTAATTCATGTAACTCTAAACTTCTAAAGGCAATTTGTAGATTTTTATTCTGAAGCAACAATTTTTGTAACTGTAGTTTTTCACCATCAGAAGGTATAATATGCATAATATGCGGCATTACCCACTGAATCGTGTCCAGAACAATTTTTGGAGTTTTAGGATCAGCCGTTGCATCGGTCATATAAATACAATTATTATCGATTTTAGATCTTTTCAAAATCAGCTCTTGTTTAACATTCACTAAAACCTTATTAAAATCTTCAAACACTCCCATCAACAACTCTAATGGAATACATACACTAAATTTACCGTTTGAATGAAAGCCTTTCAAGTTAGCGTCAGTGTCAAAAGCCACATTGGTCAATGTCTTTTTATAGGAGCATAATATTTTCATTAAACTTGTAATTCGGGATTCCTAACAATGTCAATCTCCTGGCTGGTACCACTTCATATCGAATTTCATCGAATAAGAAGCTAAACGCGTTATTTATGAAATGACCTGAGCCATGATTTTCAATTTTGCCTTTAATATACAGATAGCTTTTACATGGAAGTGTTAGCAAGTCTTGGTTATTAATACATATACGAATTTCATCAGAGTAATTTATAGCTAATGTATTATGGGGTGTATACGAATGATTAGTGATTTTAACTATACTATCGTCCCACTGGAATTTCCCTGTAACGTCGAGAATATCTGTTTCCATTTATATATATATATTTTTTACTTTTTTTAATTTTAGTCCTATAGATTGCAAGAAACTTGCGTTCTGCACACTTAATGTAGAAGACCCATTCTTATATATTCTCATATCTTTTTTATATGTAAAGTAATTGTAGTTTCTTCATTATTAAAGTCTATTGGCCTATCGTGTTGGTCTGCAAAAGTTATAGTGACGACATCTAAAGTCCTCTTATTTACAGGAAAATATATAATATTCTATTATATTATATTAAATTCTGTTATTTTATAACCAGGAGGTGCAATGGGATAGAAAGAATGTATGCTACCGGTTGATTCACCATTTAAATACGAACCATTTGCAATATTACACTTTACACGTATTACATTTATTTGTAGATGTATACGTTACGCCGGGAGTAGATAAGCCCCGAAATCCCAATAACACAGTACCTAGACAAGGTTTTGTAAAATCAAATACGTGTTTGCTATGTAAATTTGCTTTCATTGTTATGTTGTCAGGTGTTAGCAAAAAGTCAGGAATATGTTTTTGAATTTCTCCGGCTAATTCAGACACCTCATACTTTCCCTCTGGAATTTCAATTGTGATAGGCTCTTTATTATCATAATAAAATACATCTTCACCTTCGTCAATTCTGATAGATTCTTTATCTTTATGTTTACTTAGCTTAGGTATCAAACCCTTATAATGAATTAGTTTAATTTTGCTATTAATTAAAATTTCACCTTTATTTAACATGATTGTAATCTTACTATTAAATGCTTGATTTAAAGTTTCTATTTTAACTAGACCCTTTGGAGTTGTAATCTGCTTCACCTTATAGTATGTTAATGTGTTTAAGGGTTTCTTTACGTTAAATATAGAGTTGTAACTCTGAAAATCGACAAGCCCAATCACATAGTCACTATTTAAATCGATTGGCGGAAAGAACACTGATTTCAACTCTGGTTCAGTACCAGAAAAAGTCATTGTAAATGATTCCATCTTTATTATAAATTGAAAATTTCCAAAAACAATATACACAGATCGCCACATATCGTACTACCTAATTCTTGTATCTGTTCAGTAGTATAGTATATTTTACTGCCCCTAAAATACTCAATTACCTCATCAGGAGGTTGTATACCAAACGGGTCAAAATATATTACAATGTCTCTGTTTTTACGATATGCTGTCCAATGTGTGCCTTTATCATTATCTAAATTAATTATTCCGCATTCTTTTATTCTTGGTTTTATTGATTTTAGCTCGTTTTTTAGGAACATCCCTCGAAGGTGGGGCGTTCCTTTTAACTGCGATAGGAGTTGGTAGTTGTCCATATTTTTTATTAAATTTTAAACCCATTCCCATCTTTGCTTTTGCTTTAATTAAATTAGTTACAGCATATGCAGCAGCCTTTTCAGCTAAGCTTGCATCCTCGGCAGTAACACGAGTCCAAGCTTGGTCAGCCAATTTCAAGTCAGCCTTGTTTCTAGAAGCTACGTCTGGATGATTCATATAGAAAATGTTGTGTTCTTTACAGTAAGAGTCTAGTTTATTTTTTGAAGGTACATTATTAGCCAAGTTTTGACGTACATTGGTCCCAGGTCCACACCCAGGCAAGGACAATTGGTAAGTTAGATGATTAATCAAAGTATTTAACAACCCACGTCCTCTATAAGGCTTAAGATACAATCCTTCACCAGATTTATTTTTCATTTTTCTTATATAAAAATGCCATTCGTTCAACAAAAGAACAAGTTTCAATATAGTATTACATGATAAAGAGAATAAGGTTAACAAAACACTATTTCCTCATAATATTCGTGCAATTATTTGCGGGAGATCTGGGTGTGGCAAGACTAACATCATGTACAATTTAATAGTCAACAGAAATGGTTTAAAATTCAGCAATATTTACATTATATCAAAGATTTTATTTAATACCCTGATGACCAGGGTATTAAATATTTAGGCGTCTACCTTGACAAAACATTAAATTGGAACATACATGTTAACACTAAATTGACACAAGCATATGCACGTTTGTCGATATTATTTCCTTTATACAATAGAAAGTCACCTTTAAAGTCTACATGCATCCTTTTAATATACAAAACCATTCTTCGCCCATTAATTATGTACGCTTCTCCAGTTTGGGAAACTGCATTTCATCAGGAAAGCTAAACAAAATTCAAATTTTTCAAATACATTTTTCACACATACATCAAGAATTTGGAATAGACAAAATTAAAAATTGTATAAATAAAACAACAAGAAAATTTCTATTAAATTTATTCAACGTTCCTGGAGCAGTAACATTCGACCTGGGGATGCTGACTATAGAAAGGCGACTAAAAGCAAGACTTCCTCAAGATTCTCTGGCACTTGGGGATTTAAATGAAGATATGATGGAAGATAGAATTTTGTAAAAAAAACATCCTGTGGGCAGTTCAAAGTTATTTATTATGTTATTCCGATCCAATATTAGTACGGTGTCTTCGAATGAAGCGAACCCAACAATTGTTCTTATTACTGTATTTTTTTTACACATTCTGTGCATAATGTATAACATTGATCCAAAATAAAAACCTTAAAAAATCCCTATTAGGTTAACATTTGCAATTTAAATCTCCATAAAATGGGAACTTTTGGAGCTTTCCAAAATGTTTTTCACTAAAACCTTCCCGGACACAAACAGAGCAACTTCCTAAAATTTCATGGCGATCGGATGAGTGGTTTGGCAACGCATAAAGAACACATAAATACATACATACATAAACACATACATGCATTCATTTTTATGTATGAGATTTACTTAAAGCGTACGTCAGAAAATAAATAGATGAATTTTTATTACAAAAAAAAATAAAAATAGACTGGTCACTGTTGCCAGTAGTGTGACCAGTGAAATAAAAACAAATAATAAACAAATAAAATAATGTGTTCAGTCTAACATTAATTTAAAGAGTATTTACATTGCCAACTAAGGCGTATACAATAACAAAAAATATGGAAAATTTCTAAAATAAAATCGTTTTACATTAAGGAGAAAAAGAAAATACTGAAAAGAATATCAACTTGTACAAGTGTTAAATTTAAGAAATTTAAATCTGGAATAGAAAAAAAACCAAAATATTGTGTTTCGGCAAAAATATTTTAAAGTGGGCCGCTCTTAATAATAGCAGGCAGTCGATTAAAAAAATGTTGGTCCTAAATATTGTATAGAGTGTTTAAATAAACATTTTTTTACTTTCGGCAGTTTAAAATTTTGATTTACAACGTTTCTTGTACTATAAGCCAAGTTGTAGTTCCTCTATTACTGCTTCTTATAAAGAACAACCTTAACACTTTATACACAAACAGATGTTGAATTGGCATAATGTTCAACTCTGAGTAAATACAGGAAATGAGCTTTCGGTTTTTCTTTTTTCATTAATATGTGCATATTTTTTTTAGTTTTTCTTAATTTTCCAATTAGAGTTTTAAATGTACCGCTCCAGCATATAAATCCGTACTCCGATTTAGAATTTACCAATGCAAAATAGAACGTACGTAAAAGAGTTGTGTTGCAAATATTTCGTAAGAATAAAACTTCCTAATTGAGGACCTGAGTTTGACGTGAAATTCCATAATATGTTGTTCAAAAGTAAATTGTTCATTTAAAGTTATATCTAGGTATTTAAATTTGCTCACTTTTTCCAATGATTGGCAATTACAAGTCATAAGATCGTAGGTTGTACAATGGGAATTTAGGAGAAGGGATGTCAAAACCAACAAAATTAAAATCAATATACTTTGACTTGCTAACTAACATTAACTTGCATTTTTTTATGCACCAACTTCTAAACACCGACAAATCATGGTTTATTAAACCACCTATGATTCTAATATTTTTATTGGAATAAAACAAAGCAATATCATCTAAAAAACCACAAACATTTGCGAAAAAATTTATGTTTTAGTAAGTCATCGATGAAAATTTGAAATAACACAGCCGAGACCACCGAGCCTTGCGGTACACCAGCTTCTACAATACGAAAATTACTAAAACTGTTATTTATTTATACCTGCTGTTTCCTTCCAACCAAAAAACGAAACTATTTTAATATACCTCGCATTGCTATAGAATCTAGTTTGTCTAAAAGTATTTCATGGTTGACAAGGTCAAAAGCTTTTTAGAAATCGATAAATAAACCCGTTGATTTCAATTTAGAATTTAGGCTATTGTATGTTTGTTCTGTTAAGGTGAGTAGTGCATCTTCTGTAGATTTACCTTTTTTCAAAACCAAATTGAGAGTTACTTAATATGCTGAAATCATTTAAATATTTTTCAAGTCTAACTACGATAACCTTTTCAAATACAGTAGTTTAGAAAAAAAACTATAGTAAGCTTATTGGTCTCAGGTTGTCGAGTTTAATTGAACCTTTCTTTTTAAATATCGGAACAACTGAACTTTTTTTTAATTTGTCAGGAAAATCTTCTTCAGAAAAACTAAGATTTAATATACAAGATAAAACAGGCGCAAGTTCATCAATTACATGTTTCAGCATGTTTGTATTAATCCTATCAAAACCAGTGGATTTTAATTTTTTTTAGTTTTTTTACAGTGCGTTTACTTTTATCTTCAGTTGTTGGAATAATAAAAATGAGCGAGGGAATTTGCGCAACTAAGGAAGCGACATTGCTCCAGTTCCGGCACAGGTAACTGACCGGTCAGAATGTACTGTGTCCAAGATATTCGTTTATCTCCTACGGGTCAGTTATCTGACGTGAGCGGATCAGTTGCCCTCCGTGGAGCACGAGGGCTCGCTCGGCTACGTGGAGCACGAGGGCTCGCGCGGCTACGTGGAGCACGAGGGCTCGCGCGGCTACGTGGAGCACGAGGGCTCGCGCGGCTACGTGGAGCACGAGGGCTCGCGCGGCTACGTGGAGCACGAGGGCTCGCGCGGCTACGTGGAGCACGAGGGCTCGCGCGGCTACGTGGAGCACGAGGGCTCGCGCGGCTACGTGGAGCACGAGGGCTCGCGCGGCTACGTGGAGCACGAGGGCTCGCGCGGCTACGTGGAGCACGAGGGCTCGCGCGGCTACGTGGAGCACGAGGGCTCGCGCGGCTACGTGGAGCACGAGGGCTCGCGCGGCTACGTGGAGCACGAGGGCTCGCGCGGCTACGTGGAGCACGAGGTCTCGCTCGGCTACGTGGAGCACGAAGGCTCACTCGGCTACGTGGAGCACGAGGGCTCGCGCGGCTACGTGGAGCACGAGGGCTCGCGCGGCTACGTGGAGCACGAGGGCTCGCGCGGCTCCGTGGAGCACGAGAGCTCGCTCGTTAGGTAGTAGTAATTTAGTTTACTAGATTTGAATTTAAAAGAAATGAATGTACCGAAGGGCTCTGAACCATAGGGCATAAAAGGGTGTAAAGCGGTGTTCAGTTTAATGATTTTCAGTTAACAAAAATAATAACTGTGATTACGTAATTTGGAGGATTCTTTAAACTGTGTATACATTACTATTAGGCAATATAAAAATTCGTCGTGTAACGCTAGTATTATTATAATCAAATTATTATTATTTTTGTCAAACACATTTTGTGCCCTAATACTTTAGTCATAATACCAATCATTGACTAACAATTTAAAAATTTTTAAATAGAATAAAGGTTCAGATACAGGAATGGAACCTAGCCAATCGTATGATGAAAGTTTGTTATTTGTAGCTCAACTTCAAACAATATGTCATCCAGTCTATCGGTTTATATTAACTTTTAAATTGGAAATAACCGATAGATTCAATCTAGAAACTGAACAAAAGAATTAAATTGGATTATGAACTCGGTTGCTGGTTTCTTTAGCTCCAGTCAAATCTACGCCTCTACTAGAGATGTATTAATTTCAATAAACTTAAGTTTGGGCAATGAAGGAAGCAATTTCCCTGTTTATACAGCTCTAGGGGAAGCACCAATGTCTAAACAAGTTTCTATGACATATGGTCAGATCCTAATAAGCTTACGACGAAAAAATCTTTTACTAGCTTTAAACATGTAAGTGGAACAGCAACTAAATCAATAACTGAACCTCCCATTGCTCCAAAGAACGTAAATTCCCACTCTTTATCCCCCATTGACTAACAATTGATAATTATTAGTCCCCGCTGTTCAAACAACTCCAAAACTATTTTTCCCTTCCCATTAACTGTAATATCTTTTGAATTCCTGTTTTCACTTAAATTCGGGTTAAAACAACCATTTGGCTCTCTGAAAATATTAGTTCATAACCCATTCTACTATTTAAATCGCACAATAATAATATTATTATTAAAAAATTGTTATCTAGAAATACTCTTAATTTTTCAAAATCTCTGTTCATCTGTTAAAATTAAGAGAAATTTAAAGGACCTACAGTTTGAAACAGTGAGAAACAATGGGGGTTGGTAGGCATGTCCTACTCTTAAGACACACAGACTTTTAAGTTCTGCTAAAAACTTCATTTTTACGCGGTTTGTGCGCTCGGGCAAGTTTTAAGGCCGTGTCACACATGGCGACTTTACTCGCCGCGATTAGTCGCCGCTACTTTAGTCGCCGCTACTACTCGCAGGCTAAAAAAACACTTCCAGTCACACATGGCGAGTTGTAGCGGCTACTTCAGTTCGGTTGTGTGGAATTTTTGCTGAGGAAAATGTCATCTGTGGGAATAAGAAGGGAGGCGTTAAGACGTCTGTTGCGAAATTGCGTTAGTGATCTGTGCGATGAATTATTGTTAAAAATCAAGAACAAGAAGAAACGCAATTTCATATAGCGAGACGAGACAAACTCGCTTCATCAACACTAATAAAGAATTAGCGAATGAAACCCAGTCATATTTTAACATTATGAGGTTAACCGTCAACAAAACACTTTCATCACACTCTCCAAAACAAATATATTTGTTTGTATAAAACAACGACGATGCGGACTAGCGGCAGACTATCAGCTACTAACCCCTGTCACACGTAGCGACTGCTGTATTTTCGCCGCGAGTAGACACACGTTTTCAAGGTCGGCTACTAGCGACTAGTCGCGCCAAAAGTTAAACATGTTCGACTTTCCTAGCGAGTGAATTTTTACTCGCCGGCGAGTGCTAGTCGCCGCTACTTACTATGTCACATACAGCGATTAGTAGCCGCTACTCTAGTCGCGGCGAGTAAAGTCGCCATGTGTGACACGGCCTTTAGTGCGAGTGGTATACTTTAGTGCAAGTGTCATTGTCCTGTAAATAACATTAGTTTAACGTGACAGTTTTAGATTTATCAATAGTTTCTAGTTTTATTATGTGCTAACCTTCAATCATCCAGAGATTAAGCTGGTCCTTGTCAGTTATTTTAAAATTGGCGCATGCGCAGTATGATTAATTGCTGCCAATAAGCTGACATAATATTTACCCGACTACTAGTCTGAAATTCCAAGTAGTAACGACAGAGCGCACCACTGACCAGACAGTCATCCTTATCAACAACTATCTTATCAGCACTCGCACGCTCGCCAGTGGGCCGGCTCCGGCTCCTTATCAGTGAGCGTCGCACCGCCTGCCTTTGTCTAACTCCCATTGACTAATTTGTAGCATTCTTTTTTCTGACTTAACCTTTATCTTATTTGACACACCTTTATTAAAAAATAAATAAATAAATAAATTGATTAATAAAATGCTTAACATCGAATACACAAAGAATGGTAAGCCGAATATACTGTTTAATAATAACAAATATAGACAGAGTTACTCTCTAAAGAGCGGTGATGTCGTGTGGAGATGTCTTGGGAGATCCTGCGGGGCTACAGTAAAAACAGATCCTGGCAAAACAGCTGTGACAGAGCTAAACAACAAACACACGGGCCAGCATCCAGTGACTATGCGGTCCTTAACAACCAGGAGCAGCCCTATAACTTCTGCATCAAACTCCAGACCCGGTACTCCCGCGGCTGAGCCCGGAACGTCGCGCGACCCCGCGCTACCGCGACCTCCCTCCGCCTCCACTGATGCTGCGCTGACACCGCGGTCATCTCTCGTGTCCCTTCAAGTTCACTCTCAGGTAACTTCAACTCCTTTGCTCTCTGATGTTGAAGCGGATAACATAAACCTCAGAAACGAAATAACAACATTAAAAGGTCAATTAAAAACTCTGCTTGACCACTCGATAGAGAATGACTTGAGGTTACTAGAATACACGGATCAAGTCTTTGTCTCTAACGCAACGATGTCAAAGCCAGAGAATGAGCGTCACATGAATGACTGTGCTGTGCAGTGTAGTTTGCCCTCTTCCTGTAGAAATACAGAATGCGCTGAGATGCGTTCAGTTATTGGCAACTTCAAAACTACAATCGAGGTCCTTGAGGCAGAGATTGAATGTTTGAAAAAACGCTAATGTAAATTGTAAATGCCAGCACGAGGATAACCAACTGAAGCAAAATGAATGGGTCATAGTGAGAAAATACCCCCGTCGCAGTCAGGACCTGCGTACTCAGCGAATTTCCAAATCAATAATATAATAATAATATATGACAAGTTTTTTTAAAAATATGTCCATAAACATGAGAATTATTTGCCTATTCTCCATAAGATTAACATGGCAAAGAGTGTGCAGGTTTGCTGCTGTGAGGAACACTGAAATTAGGCATTTCTACCATAAATAATTTTTATCTTTACATTTATACCAACTTTCATCAACATCTGTCCATAAATAAAGGAGTTTGCCTTTTCTCCATATGATTAACATGGGAAAAGAGTATGCAGGTTTGCTGCCATGATAAACACATAAACTATGATTTTTAAGCATAAATGTATAGATCTCAACCAGATGAAGCTAAATATCAAGTTTTATCCAAAAATATTCATTAATATGGGAAATATTAATTTTTCCCTATCCTCCATAAGATTAACATTGGAGCCCCACAATACAACGTACTGTTTTTAGATTTTTTTATATCTCGGTAACCGTTGGAGATAGAGAAAAACTTTAAGGAACTTAATTGTGTAGTTGTTTAAGCTGATTCCAATGGTGAAATATAAAATTAGAAATTTTTAAAAATTACATGTGAAAAACGCAAAAAACCCCATTTTGGGGTACAAAACCCCCCCAAACTACCCGTTCCCATTGACCGATATGTCTGGTTTACGAACTCGTCCGAGCACTTGTAGGAATACACGTCTCTACCAAATTTGGTCTCGATCGGACCATTTTTACGAGAGTTATCGTGCTAACAGACACATATATATATATATACATATATACATAACATATATATATACAATATATTATATATATATAAAAATTTTAAACGACTATTGTTTTTGGACTCTGGCACCTAAAGAAGAAAAAATAAATGGTCCCGGGCTTAACTCACCATGAGACCTACGGTAATAGTTCTTCCCTATGGAAATTCGCTAACAAAACGCGCTCACCTAAAGCTATCAAATACTTTTGATGCCCTCTCCATTGACGACGGTAAACCGGAAAACCAGGGGAAAATCTACAAAAAAAATATGATCTCTAAGGAAAAGAATAGAAATAGTAAAAACAATAACAAGAAATCCTACAATACGTCATCTAAGAAGAAATATGCACAGCTTCCCTTTTCAAGAACAATTAGTGAACAAGAACCAAGAAAAGTGCTTAGATTCTCGACCGTCAACATAGAGAGTGATAGCCACGGACGTCACTTAGCTGATCTTGTGCAGCAGCTAGTTGATCCCAAAACCAAGATTACTGGGTACTGCAAGCCTGGCGCGAAGCTCCGGACCGTCACTTCCAACTCACCACCCACCACCGGGAGCTGCTCTGTCTTGATTGCCGGTACAAACGACCTCGATAACGGCGAGCAAATCAACATATACCAACATCTTGAGCAGTGGATGACATCTCGTCGCTGCACGTCGCAGGTAGTTGTGTCAACGCTGCCCCATCGGCATGATCTCCCTTCTAACCACGAAATTAATGAGCAAGTTGCGCTGGTAAACGCTTACATAGAGGAGATTTGCCTAAGAATCAATGGGGTTCACCTACTAGATTTCAACAGAATTGGACGGAAATTCTTCACCCATCACGGTTTACACCTCTCGATGCGTGGAAAGAGACTTCTAGCTCGTCTGGTACTGGAGTGCCTGTTAAAAGCTAATCTTGCACGACCTACAACCCAGCAGCATGTCACATATGCCGAGGCCGTGAGAAGGGTGTACCAACAAACACCGGAGGCGGCACTGACATCCTCGTCGCTCGTGGCGTCTGCGCTGGCATCTCCGGAGTCGGCGACGGCTCTGGCATCCTCGGAGTCGGCGGCGGCGCTGGCTTCATTGGTGCCGGAGACTCAACGGCTGCATGTCCCGACCTCAGTTCAGGGACCTCTCATCACGAAGGAGAAAAGAGACAATGTAAAAATATCAAATATTAATGGTTTTTTAGGGATGAGCTCTCCTCCGAAATTCCCAAAATAAGACCAAACATTTTTAAAATTGTCCATCAAAACATGCAAATTGCAATAAACAAAATTGATGAAATTTCAATATTATGTGGAGAACTAAATCCGGATGTTTTTGTATTCACAGAGCACGGCTTTACGGAAAATTCAATAGATTTTTTCAAAGTAAACAACTTTCAGTTAGCCAATTCATTTCAGAGATCAGATCACAGAGGAGGGGGTGTTGCCATTTTTTTAAAACAAAACATCATTTTTAGTAAGGTAAACATGAATTTTGCTTCTGATCTCGACCTAGAGGTGACCGGGGTGGAGGTGGCGGCTGGTCCCCTGGGGGGAGTGACTATTGTGGGCCTGTACAGGTCGCCGTCTGGCCGCATTGGACCCTTCTTCCGGGGGTTTGAGCTGCTCCTGCGCCGGTTACTCTCTGGTCACAATAATTTTGTAATTGTTGGGGACTTTAATATTAATGTTCTCGACAGTAAAGATAATCTCACTTGTAGACTAAGGGATACATTGAGATCTTTTGATTTAAAGTGGTCGGTTAATTCTCCTACCCGAGTGACCGCGGCGTCGAGCACCGCCATTGACAATATTATCACAAATATTCAAAATTTTACAGCCACAGTCATTAATACAGCCATCTCGGATCACTATGCTCAGGAGATGATTATCTTGGGCCGTCAACCTCGAGTCGAAACCCCCCCTGTTATTTTTAAAAGGTGTACCCGTCCTAATAATATACTTTTACTTAAAAGCTGCCTAGGTAGGGAAGACTGGGGATTTTTGAACTCCTTCACCGATGTCAATGAAATGTATTCATCATTTAATAGTTGTTTTAATTATTATTTAAATATATGCTGCCCCTTAAAAAAAGTGAAAACTACCTCGAAACCTACAAGAACCCCTTGGATTACTCCTGGGATTCTTGTTTCGAGGAGGAAGCTTAAATTCTACTCTGAATTATTTAAAACATCTAATGACATCATATTCAAAATTTTTTTCAAAAACTACAAAAAAATCTACAGACGAGTGATTAATGCGGCCAAGTCTAAAAATGTAAATGACGTACTTAAAAAATCAAAAAACTTTTCAAAATCAGCTTGGAAGATTATTAATGAATTAAAAAATAACCCCCCTAGGAAACAAATTAACCTACAGGTGAATGGAGAACTATCTAATAGTCCTCATACAGTAGCATCTGAATTCAATAAATTCTTCTCGTCTGTAGCTGCTCCCAGTCGATTTTCAAAATTAAAGGCAAACAATAGTAATAATAGTATTCTTGGACCAGTGTCCTCTATGATGCTATCTCCAGTTAGTGTTGATGAGGTGGTTCACGTGATCCAAAATTTCCCCAAGATGTCAATGGCGTGTCAATGTGGTTAATAAAACAATGCTCGGAGAGCATTGTTTGCCCTTTGACTAAAATAATCAATCTGTCTTTTGCAAGTGGCATTTTCCCAATGGAACTGAAAAAAAAGAAGGACTGACAAATTTCAAAATATAGTATTTGACCGTAATAGCCCAAATATTCTAAATATCTTTTAATAAGAGTTCAAATTGTAGAGTAATAAATTTTTTAGCATGTTCGGGACCTTACACTTATACCTTTATGGAAAACGGAAGTAAGGAAGAAATTGTTTTTTTATATTTTCCTAAAATAACATTGTTTAGACAATACTGGTTTTTGACACTTTAATTTTCTCTGGAAAAGTCGTGAAAATAATTAACTATTGTTTAATAAGCTTTCAATGGTAGTCAAATACTTTACTCTATGTTTTCAAAATTTTTTTTTTCGACGTAAAATAACTACCCATTTTTCGACATCGGGTGGTGTCAAATTATTTGATTTACTAAAAACTATCTTTGAATCAAAAATCGTCCAATGCAAAAATTGGATTTTTCATTTCAGTTTTTAAGATAGAACATTAAAAATCAAAAATTCAAAAAATGAAAAAACTGATACAGTGACAAACCATATACAAACCATTCTCTAAAATCCAGTAGCTGTGGATGACACATAAAAACAGACACAAAACAGGACGGACAGACATCACGCCAAAAGTTTTTTTGATTCACGTGACTAGATGTTCCATAACAATTCGAAAATTTTGACGAAAACAATACTTTCTCCATATACTACGTATAAGGGGAGAAAGTAAAAAGCGAAGGTAGTCCCAATTTTCAAAAAAGATGACCCTACCGTAGCCAGCAACTACCGCCCAATTTCGACCGGTACTGAGCAAAGTTTTCGAAAAGGTTTTTCTGGAAAGACTCCTTGCATTCCTAGAAAAACACAAAATTTTGTCGGAGAGCCAATTTGGCTTTAGATCAGGAAAATCAACCATTGATGCAGTCACAGAACTTGTTGATATGGTTGTGGAAGGCTTGGAAAATAAACAACAAACGCTCAGTGTTTTCATTGACCTGTCAAAAGCTTTTGACTGCGTGGAACATACAGTCTTGCTTAACAGGTTAGAGTGCTATGGGGTACGTGGCACTCCCTTAAATTGGCTAAAGTCATACATAAATGGTCGAAGCCAAGTCGTTCAAATATCAAGCTCAGTATCGGATCAGACTGTGATTCAACTTGGAGTACCCCAGGGTTCGATCCTCGGCCCTGTCCTCTTTTTGATTTACGTAAACAACGTCCCATCATCCATTTCACAGGGACAAATTATTCAATATGCAGATGACACGACTCTCTGCTTTAGATCTCAGTCTCTTAGAGCACTTGAGATCTCAGCATATGAAGATCTAAATTCTTGCATTCAATACTTCCAAGCCGACAACTTGATGACAAACCACTCCAAGACGAATTACTTGAAGTTCTCGTTGAAAAACCTGAGCCCTGAGTCGAGTCTCTCGGTGCTTGTGGATGACGTTACCATTGAGGAAGCAGAATCCGTCAAGTTTCTGGGAATTCACTTGGACAGGTGTTTGTCGTGGAGTGTTCACATCGACAAAATTTGCGGAAAGATTTCTTCTGGATTATTTGCTTTACGCAGTATTTCAAAATACTGCAACACAGAAGTGCAGCTCATGGCCCACTTTGGCCTTATTTACCCACACCTCTCTTATGGAATTCGGCTATGGGGTTGCTGTGCAATTGCAAATTTTAAGCGGGTTTTTCGACTTCAAAAGGAAGCCGTCAGAATTATCGGGAAATTAAATTATAGAGAGTCGTGCAGGCAGACCTTCAGGAATTTAGGGTTGCTGACCCTCGCTGGCATATACATATTTGAAACAATATTGTATTGCCAGAAAAATGTTGCATTGACACAGGGCAGCGATATTCATCAATATGGGACAAGATCAAGACACGCTTATCGTGTAGCTCAACATCGGACAACCTCTTTCGAGCACCTCCCCTCACAGATGGGTGTGAAATTCCTAAACGCCCTTCCTGAAAACCTGAGGTCTGAACAAAATTTTAAAAAATTTAAGGCTCGATTGAAAGGCTACCTAGTGGCTTCCGAATGTTACTCGGTGGGAGAATTTATCGGTCATTGAATTTAAGCAGGGGGAGAGTTCTTGTGTAAATGAGAAGTGTGAATGGTGACTATTGTTGCGAGAATGTTACTATTGTAGTGAAATTGAGAGAGTGAATGATAAGGTTAAAGTTCTGACTCTTGCTATACATTTGTAAAAATGTCTTACAGCAATAAAGATTTGATTTGATTTGTTTAACGTGGACGTGGGATCCTAGCCAATTTATTAATAGCCTAAGATCCGTTGACATTTAAGGGACCTACGGTTTAACATAGACTTAGGATCCGAACTACTTAATTAATAGCCTAATAAGAGCCATTGACATCTAAGGGACCTACAGTTTAACGTGGACTTAGGATCCGAACCATTTAATTAATAGCCTAAGAGCCGTTGACAACTAAGGGACCTACGGTTTACCGTGGACTTAGGATCCGAATCACTTTTGCCTCTGAGTTATGAACTGATTTCATTATGAGAATGGTCTTTTCGGATGAACTTAGTATTCAATAGGACGTTAATCTATACCAGGGAATATCATCCACCGATCACCGCTGATAACTATCCAATAATGGTGACCTCCTAGTAGCTGAATTACAGAACAAGCCACCGTCATATAACAGAATAATAGGAATGGAAAAGGAGACCAGCTCGGCCAGGGTTCATTCTAGGTATCTAGGATATAGGTATTACATACTTGTTATAAAATGAAAATAAACCTTTTTAGAGGTTTGTAATAGAATATGAATTATTGTTCAAAATGAACTGAAGCACTTCCAAACTCCAGCTTCCGTAAGAAACTCATCAAAATTCAGTTCTTTGTAAAACACGGCGGTTCATTACCAAGATTTGTTTTAAGTCTTTGGGCGGACATTTGAAGTTGAAATGCGATTCTTCATAATTGATGGAAGTAAATTTTTACAAGCATAAACGTATTATGCAATGGTTCATTAATTATAAATAAATCATAAATTATGTCTAATGGTTTTAAAACTAACCATAAAAATAATCAAGCCAAACCAAACTAGCTTAACCAAGACTTTAAAACTTATTTCAGTAACTCAGTAAATAACGGTTATTTAATGGCTTCAAATAGGTAAAAAATGGATCTGTATTACCAAATGGACGATTGAAATTTCAATTACAATATCCATAAATATGTGGAAAACTTCTCGGAGGGAAAGAGGGACGATGGTGGTGTGGTGTGTTGGTGCGTGCTCAGTCACTGTCCAACTCAAAGATCGATTGTCAGTCGTCGAACTAGTCGGAACTTTCTTGGAGGGAAAGAGGGACGATGGTGGTGTGGTGTGTTGGTGCGTGCTCAGTCACTGTCCAACTCAGAGATCGATTGTCTGTCGCCGAACTAGTCGAAAGGTTCTCGGAGGAAAGAGGGACGATGGTGGTGTGGTGTGGTGTTGCGTGCTCAGTCACTGTCCAACTCAGAGATCGATTGTCTGTCGCCGAACTAGTCGAAACTTTCTTGGAGGGAAAGAGGGACGATGGTGGTGTGGTGTGTTGGTGCGTGCTCAGTCACTGTCCAACTCAGAGATCGGTTGTCTGTCGCCGAACTAGTCGAAAGGTTCTCGGAGGGAAAGAGAGACGATGGTGGTGTGGTGTGTTGGTGCGTGCTCAGCCACTGTCCAACTCAAAGATCGATTGTCAGTCGTCGAACTAGTCGAAACTTTCTTGGAGGGAAAGAGGGACGATGGTGGTGTGGTGTGGTGGTGCGTGCTCAGTCACTGTCCAACTCAGAGATCGATTGTCAGTCGTCGAACTAGTCGGAACTTTCTTGGAGGGAAAGAGAGACGATGGTGGTGTGGTGTGTTGGTGCGTGCTCAGTCACTGTCCAACTCAAAGATCGATTGTCAGTCGTCGAACTAGTCGAAACTTTCTTGGAGGGAAAGAGGGACGATGGTGGTGTGGTGTGTTGGTGCGTGCTCAGTCACTGTCCAACTCAGAGATCGATTGTCAGTCGTCGAACTAGTCGAAACTTTCTTGGAGGGAAAGAGGGACGATGGTGGTGTGGTGTGTTGGTGCGTGCTCAGTCACTGTCCAACTCAGAGATCGATTGTCTGTCGCCGAACTAGTCGAAACTTTCTTGGAGGGAAAGAGGGACGATGGTGGTGTGGTGTGTTGGTGCGTGCTCAGTCACTGTCCAACTCAAAGATCGATTGTCAGTCGTCGAACTAGTCGAAAGGTTCTCGGAGGGAAAGAGGGACGATGGTGGTGTGGTGTGTTGGTGCGTGCTCAGTCACTGTCCAACTCAGAGATCGATTGTCCGTCGTCGAACTAGTCGAAACTTTCTTGGAGGGAAAGAGGGACGATGGTGGTGTGGTGTGTTGGTGCGTGCTCAGTCACTGTCCAACTCAGAGATCGATTGTCCGTCGTCGAACTAGTCGAAACTTTCTTGGAGGGAAAGAGGGACGATGGTGGTGTGGTGTGTTGGTGCGTGCTCAGTCACTGTCCAACTCAGAGATCGATTGTCCGTCGTCTAACTAGTCGAAACGTTCTCGGAGGGACAGAGGGACGATGGTGGTGTGGTGTGTTGGTGCGTGCTCAGTCACTGTCCAACTCAGAGATCGATTGTCCGTCGTCTAACTAGTCGAAACGTTCTCGGAGGGACAGAGGGACGATGGTGGTGTGGTGTGTTGGTGCGTGCTCAGTCACTGTCCAACTCAAAGATCGATTGTCCGTCGTCGAACTAGTCGAAACGTTCTCGGAGGGACAGAGGGACGATGGTGGTGTGGTGTGGTGGTGCGTGCTCAGTCACTGTCCAACTCAGAGATCGATTGTCCGTCGTCTAACTAGTCGAAACGTTGATTGCCTTCACTCTCTCTTTGACGTTTTTATGTATATATTTCTAAAAGGTGTTAAGTAATATCACAAACACACCTTAGAGAGTATCAATCAGACATCAATGGTCAAAAATTTGAACTGTGCACAGTACATATTTTCTGCACAAATACAAATTTTTATGATAGAATACTTTTACCACTTTTCACACTTGTTAACAAAACAAAACTTTTATTTTACACACATAAAGGTTATATGACTTAGATTCCTAACACATCAAGCTCAGGGAAGTTGTCGTTAAACCTAATTATTTTTGTAATATTTAATTTATTTATTTAGTCTCAACTACTTGCTACATTTAACATGACTTGTATCACCGTTTGGTAGAGATGACGTTATGCAATATGTTCATGTAAATGTTTTGCTTTCGCTTTCATCTCGCTTTCAATCAGGATACGTTCAGAAGACAGTATCAAAGGCTTCTGAATGTCAGCATACATTATTTATCATCGGCATGTACTAGTTTTACGTGTATTGTTTGTTTGTTTATATAGAGATGATAATTTGGGATTGTAAAAAATGCAGAACACTGCATTGATAAAGTTAAAAAAATTAAACCGTAGGTCTCATGGTGAGACTTAAGCCCGGGACCATGTTATTTTTTCTTCTTTAGGTGCCTAGAGACCAAAAACAATAGTGGTTAATATATATATATATTTGTGTCTGTGAACACGCTAACTCTCGTAAAAATGGTCCAATCGCGACCAAATTTGGTAGAGACGTGTATTCCTGCATTTGCTCGGACGATTTAATAAACCAGACATATGGGACAATCGGAAAGGGTAGTTTGGGGGGGGTTGTACCCCAAAAATGGGGTTTTTTGCGTTTTTGACATGTAATTTTTAAAATTTCAAATTTTATCTTTCACTATTAGAATCACCTTAATCTTATGGAGGATAAGGAAAAATTAATGTTTCACTTATTATCTAATATTTTAGGATGACACTTGATATTTAGCTTCATATGGTTGAGATCCATACATTTATGCTTAAAAATCATAGTTTTTTGTGTTTATCATCGCAGCTAACCTGCATACTCTTTTCCCATGTTAATCATATAGAGTTTAGGTAAACTCCTTTATTTGTGGACAGATGTTGATGAAAATTAATATAAATGGTCAAAATATAAATTTTTTACGCTAGAAACACCTACTTTCAGCGTTCCTCGCAGCAGCAAACCTGCATTAAACATCGGAAAGAGTATATAACTCTTTCCCATGTTAATCTTATGGAGAGTCGGCAAATAATACTCATATTTATTGACAAGTAATGATAAAACTTGTCATATATTATTATTATGTTATTGATTTGGAAATTCACTGAGTACGCAGGTCTGCTGTGACGGGGGTATACTACTTTGAAACTACTAATATACTACTTAACTCCTTCCCTATGGGAAATTCGCTTTTAATTTAAAAAAATAAATCCATAAATATTTAGTGACATTTTTGCTAGCTTGCCAAACTGTATGAAAGTTAGGTGCCTGCCTTAATCTGCCTATGAATATTGAGATTACTTATTAAATGTTTTAATGATCAATAATGTGTAATTGGACCCCGCCGACAAGATTTGAACACTCTGTGGGGCCATGACAGTAAAGTATCATTGAAATTAATTATTTGTATTTGTACTTTTGATAATTATGGTTTTTATTCACAGTTAAAAATATAATAAAATTAATACCGTATTCATAAACATTCTAATAACTTTGCTGTTGTTCTGAGAACTCGATGATATGGAGTAAATGCTAAACAACACCAGATTTAATTTACTTTATTAGCTATTTACGAAAGACTATTATTAAAATGTGTTGTTCGTCTAAAAAATAACAATAGTCCCTGATGACACATTATTATATGATTCACAATAATTATAAATTCAAATGTTCGGATGTATTAGCGATTAATGATTGATATATTTACAAAATTTTAGATGATGTTACAGATTGTGGTGTGGGAGAAATAAAATATGGAATATTTGGAATAAATACGGAATGTATGGAGTATATGGAATAAATATGGAATGTATGGAGAATATGAAATAAATAAGGTTGAATATAATTTGGTAACGATATATGTTGCCCTAGAAGATAAATGTAATGAGTTTTATCTATCAACTCGTAAATTTGATTTAAAATAATGTTATCTTTAGCTTAGTTATAACAATTAAAATAATTAAAGATAGTGAAATTAGATTGAAAAAAATGGCAAATTAGAGAAAGCTAGTAATCTGGAAATATGGAGGAAGGTTGAGCCGATATCAATATCAAATAGTCAATACGCCGCATAGAATCATCAATCAGACTGCAAATTGATTAATGTAGACTTTGATTATTGAAATTTGACATTACCATATGAGTATATTTGAGGTCTCAAGTTGATTCAGATATTAACGCGTTCAAATAAAACTTAAATAAAAAACTAAGTAAGCATTCGTGGCTGGGCAACACAACACTCCCAAGGTATAAATAGTTTTTGAGCACACAATATAGAATAGCAAGTGTTCCCAATCATAGGTATTTTACATTTCGTGCTAAATCATTAAATAGTATAACCCGGACGTTATGCTAGATTTCTTTATATTTTATGCTCATTAAATTAAAAAATCTTAAAACTCATTTTTTCTGAATACGGAGATGTATACATAGTAGCTTTTGAAATACATCTAGATGAGGTTACTCGTGTACTTGGTCTGTAGTTTGATCAATAGCGTGATTAAGAACACACTCACAGTATCATTTTCCTGTAAAATACCAAACACCATGCTACTAGTCATGGTTTTGTTATTTTCGTCAGTGGTGATGATTGGCTTGGGAACAGAAATTGCTCATTTCACCTTCAATTACTGGAAATGAACATTTCGATTAAACGCTTTGCAGAGGTCGAACAATTGCAGTGAAGGTCATTATTGTGTTCACATCACTGATCGTTTCATCTTGACTAATTATTCTAACTGGACAAAACCTTCTGCTCGTAACTTTGTATCCCAGTGGATTGTACTTTCACTCATAGTTCTGTTTATAGGTTCCATGAACTGTCCTTCATAGATATAGATATACAGAAATATATGGAGGATAAGGAAAAATTAATATTTCACTTCTCAATTAATATTTTTGGATAAAACTTGATATTTGGCTTCATGTGGTTTAGATCCACCCATTTATGCTTAAAAATCATAGTTTATGTATCATGGCAGATAACCTGCATACTCTTTTCCCATGTTAATCATATAGGAAATAGGTAAACTCCTTTATTAATGGACAGATGTTGATGAAAATTTGTACAAATTGTCAAAATAAATATCGTTTATGCTATCAATGCCTACTTTCAGTGTTCCTAACAGCGGCAAACCTACATACGCTTTCCCATGTTAATCTTATGAAGAATAAGCAAATAACTAACTCATATATTTATTGACAGATATTGATAAAACTTAATTTATAATATTACTAGCTGACCCGGCGAACTTTGTAACGCCTAACAGAAAATACATGTTAACTTTAAGATTGACCATTTTGTGAAGTCAAATAGCATTGCGGCTTCGTTGTGAAACCCTTAAATATTCAACAGCTGATTATTATAATAAACCTAATATGTATAAGCATTGTGATTATTTTTTATTTTTTTTTTTAACTGAATGTTTTATTTACAATCTGTTTTTTAAATACAAAACAATAAGTAAATATTATACAAGAACAAAATGAACATTAACGTGGTTTTCCTTTCCTAGTGCCTGCCACTGCTGGCAGTAAAAAACGTTAGTGTATTTATAACAGAACAATAATTAACTTGCTTCACGTCGGAAGTCCAAGCGGCAAGATGGAACGTCTTTTCAATCTATAGGTGAAATTAGCATTGTCCAGCAAGTTAACAGCAAGATAATTTGGATGATTTTCTAGTTTTTCAATGTACTTCTTACTAATTTTGGCTATTTCTTCTTCAATAGTTGGGATTTGAAGGTCTTTGTGTAGGGTTTTGTTTGAAACAAACCAGGGGGCATTGACAATTTTTCTTAAAATTTTGGATTGGTATCTTTGCATAATATTAATATTAGATTTACATGCAGACCCCCATAGCTGTACACCATATGTCCAAAATGGTTTCAAAATAGATTTATATATCAATAATTTGTTGTTCATGGTAAGTTTTGATTTACGTCCAAGAAGCCAATTTAGTTTCATTGTTTTTAAATTTAGTTGTTGTCTCTTCGTCCAAATATGTGTTTTCCACGTCAGTTTGCTGTCTAAATGTAAGCCTAAATATTTTACTTCTGTAGCGTGAGGAATTTGTGTATTGTTTAATATAACAGGGGGACAAGAATTTCGATTAAGTGTGAATGTAATGTGTGATGATTTTTCTTCATTAATTTTGATTCTCCATGTTCTAAACCAATTTGAAATGTTATTAAGACTCTCTTGTAAATTTAACGAGGCCTGTACAGGATCCGAGTGAACGGCTAAAATAGCTGTGTCATCCGCAAACGTAGAAATTTGAGTGTTCTCATCTTCTGGCATGTCCGCAGTGTATAAAATGTACAAAAAAGGTCCAAGAACACTTCCTTGAGGAATTCCTGATTCTATCCTCTGTCTCTCTGATATAACGTCTTGATATTTTATTTGAAAAGTCCTATCTGTGAGGTAAGATCGCAATAGAAGAAAAACAGAATGAGGGAGAAGTTTTTTAATTTTATATAATAAGCCAACGTGCCATACCTTATCAAAAGCTTGGCTAACATCCAAGAAGGCTCCAGAACAAAACTGTTTGTTTTCCAAACATTGGCCAATTGTGTCTGTGACTCGATGAACTTGTTCCACCGTCCCATGTCCTTGTCTGAAGCCAAACTGATGGCTTGGAAACACCAAATCTTCATCAATCAGCATCCTTAGCCGTATATAAAACAGTTTTTCAAACAATTTGGACAAAATTGGCAAAAGACTAATAGGTCTGTATGAAGTCAAATGATGGGGAGGTTTACCAGGTTTTGGGATTAGAATGATGACGGCTCTTTTAAACTGAGAAGGTACATACTCCAGACGAAGCATGGCGTTAAATAAAAAGGTTAAAAACATAATTCCTCTTCTTGGCAGTTGTTTTAATATCTTCCCTGTTATTAAATCGTAACCAGGAGATTTATTAAGATTTAAACTTTTGTTTATTACGGATTGAATTTCAAGCGGTCTAAATTTTTGTAAAGGAAGGTCAAGTTGTAGAGGAGAATCTAAAAATTCTTGTATTTCCTCCTCATCATTAGCCAAGCTAGGATTTGGTTTGAAAACATTAGTAAAATATTGAGAAAACTCCTCTGACTTCTCTTCATTGCTTTTTGCCCACCTTCCATCACATTTTAAAATTGGCGATATTGAAATTTTTGGTCGTTTCATCCTTCTTATTTTATTATTTTATTATTTTATTTGGCAAATATATAAACACGTTGCTTTTAATCATACAGTAAATAAAAAATAAATAAATACAGTACATAATAAAAACCGTAAACTATTAACGTGGCGAATAATGGTGTTCATTATGTACAGCACGTATTTACTTCATAGTTTTACATTATATGATTCATATGACATTGTATAGTAAAGCATATTGCTAATGGAGAGCAAACCAACAGGCTTTTTAAGAAATCAAATGTTTTGATTTTAGAAAATTTGTAAACAAACTTATTCCCCATAAGGTTAACATTAGAAATTTAAAACGCTATAAAATGGAAACTAATTGAATTTATGGAAACTGAATATGCCTAAAGCATGACCGGAGCAGAGACGAATCCAAAAAATCAAAGATCATTAAAATCGGTCCAGCCGTTCTCGATTTATAATGCGTGTAACTGACAAGACTTTGTTTTATATATTTAGATTATTACTTTATTGATTTGGAAATTTGATGAGTACGCAGGTCTGCTGCGACGGGGTATTTTAATTTATATTTCATTCTCATTTGAGGATATATTTGATATTAATGAACTAATTCGCTACCTAGTTTATACATATTTTAAAGTTTTTCAATTTGACTCACCTGAAAGCAATTAAAATAGTTTGGATCATTACACTGGCATGCTTTATAAGTAGATAATATAGCTCTGTAGTTTTTATTAATGGACCTGCATTAATCAACTACTGACATAAACTAATTTGGAACGGTTCGGTTTAAATGTTACAAATGAGAGTTAAGCTCTAAATAAACGTGTAGTTGTTAATTTAATCAACTCACATTCCTTTCGTAATTCATCTGAGCAAGTTTTTTACAAATAATTGACAGTAAAAACAAATAAATAAGTTTTCTAACATATTCTATATTCAAATAAAACTAACTTTTCAAGTTTATATTTTTTTACGAGGGTAAATGCTGACTCACCTTCAGGGAGGAGATATCGGCACACTCCTCGGTGTGTGGGACTCTACCCACCAAAACCCCCTCGCCTCAGGCTGAAATCCACCCTGGAAGCACCTATTAAGGTATTACATCAAGGTGGAGCCTCGTATGTGAAGCCACATGGCTACAACATCTCCTTAGCCACCTGAGGAAGGATCAAAGCTGGTCTTGATCCTCTTCTGTCTTTTTCTCTTGAGAACGTTCTCGACGAATACAGCAATAAGTCGCCAGTTCTCAAGAGATGTTGTCATGAGAGGGACAATGTTCTCGGGCGAGATGGCTTCTACTTCCAGTTCCATACTTCTTCTCTGGGCTGCCCACCTCTCACACTCAAAAAAGTGTGATAGACATCGTCCCCAGTAATTCAGTAATTCAGGCTGCATTGTTGACCTTGTCCATCTTATGGAGGTAGTCGCGGGATAGCCCGTGCCCAGGGAGGAGCTGCGTGATAAGGAAGTTGACCTCACCGAACCCGCGCTCGACCTACACGGACAGTTCCGGGATTAATCGACGCACCCAGGCACCTCTCGTCTCCCGGTTCCACCTCTCTTGCCATGATGTCATTGTGGCCTCTCTCGCCACTCGTGTTGCCTCCTGGACCCCAAGATTGGATTTGGTTTGAAAAACCTGCTTCCTTTCCTGGGCCAGAAGATCCACAGGTATGACCCCCGCAACCACCAACGATGCCGGCTCAGAGACGGTCCGATAAGCTGACGCTATCCTCAGGGCCGCCCTCCTCTGGACCGAACCTATCTGCTTTCGATAGCACTCCTTCTTCAGCGCAGCTGCCCAGAATTCGCAACCGTCAAGGAGTATCGAGTTCGAGACAGACAAAAGGAGCTTGCGCTTGTCAGCTGTCGCGCCTCCGACGTTCGCCATAAGTCGTCTGATTCAACTTCCTTTAGGCAAGCTGGACGTCGCGAGCAACGATCTTCAGGGAGGGCCAGTCTCAATATCCCATCATAAGAGATGTCGTCTGGAAAATAAGTTCTCTATCCCTAAGATAACTCCGAATAATCCGAAGAAGATAGTCAGGGACATGAAACACGTGCTCGAGTGCACGAAGCATTACGCTCCAGCTCGCGGAACTAAACGCATTCCTCACGTCAAGGGTGACGAGCAATGTGAGGCAGCGGGAATGGTGGTTTCCGCGCTGAGCGTTTCTTGCAGCCTCCACGACCTCCTGGATGGCTCCGATGGTGGAACGACCTTTTGTGAACCCGTGTTGCCTCACCAACAGTCCACCAGCATCTGCCACTGCCGCTACAAGACATGGCTTTATTAAATGCTCCAGGAGTTTCCCAGCTGTATCCAGCATACACAGAGGGCGGTAAGCCGATGGTGTTCCCGGGATTCCCTTACCCTTGCTAATCAGTGTCAGACGCTGGAGCTTCCATCGCCGACAAAAGACACCCTCGTGCAGACACCAATTGAACATATTCAGGAGGATTGAGGGGCAAGTGCTAGTAATAAATTTCAGCACCTCTGTTGGAACGCCGTCAGGTCCAGGAGCGCTGCCGCTCCTCATGGAACTGGCAGGCTCGCACAACTCTGCCGCAGTAAACAGGGGAACGTCACGGAGGTCTTCCACGTACCTTTCCTCCGCTCTGACCAGGTGTTCCGGAAAGAGAGCATTGACGATATTTTCCATTGAGTACGGGTTTAGCTCAGGACTGGGGACCCCGGCTCCGAGCTTGCGCATGACCAGCTTGTATCCGAGGCCCCAGGGGGTTACAATTCACCTCCTCTCTGAGCTGTTCCCACTTCTCTCTCTTTCTACGTCGGATGGCTCTTTTCAGAGCATTCTCTGCTACATTCTTTGCTTCCCGATGTTCCAGAGCAGCGACGGCCCCCGTGATGGGGTTACCCCTCCTGACGAGTAAGACGCCTTCTGCATCGTAGACATGCAATTCGGAGCATTGAAATTATTTCTTCCGCCCACCAGTAGGCTGATTTTCTGCGTAGACGAGGAGCTTTTCTCCGAGGCATGGAAGAGTCGCAGGCTTGGCTGATGAGCTGCATTGTGGCCTCGGCCACAACCTCAGCCTGGTCCTCGAGCAACAACACATCATCCTTATGGGCCTCGATCACCACCGACAGAGTCAAAACATCGAGTCCAGCAACGTTCCACCGTACAGGACGGAGGTAGCGCGCCTGCGCGGGACGTTGACGTCCGCACGACCACATGAAGGTAATGTATTGGTGATCACTGCCCATGAAATCTTCAACGACTCTCCAGCCTGAAATCGAGGGCATGAGATTTTCCGATGCGAAGGTGACGTCGGGAATAGTGCCCCTATAGCCTGGTCTTCTGAAAGTGGGGTTGTTGCCCTCATTCACGACGATGAGTCCGGTTCTGGCAGCAAACTCCAGAATCTTGCTTCCTCTGGTGTCAGTCTCCGGCATGCCCCATTTGACTGCCCTAGCGTTGAAGTCCCCGGCGACAATGAAACTGCCGCTGGCTCCTCCTACCAACAAGTCTTCAAGGGCCTTCAGCTTAGCTTGGAACACCGCAACACGGTCGTTCGGAGTGATATAGCAGCTCACGACCGTGAACCTATCGCTTCTCACCCACACAAAGCCATCACTGGCACCTTGACCCAGGATCTGAAAATTCCGGGGATCCGGAATCCAGATAGCTGCCGTTCCGAGAGTGTCACTAAACCAACCCGGACTGTCTCGGTCGTGGTGCTGCTCAGAAATGATGGCGAGCTCAACACCCCACTCCCCGACGAATTGTGTCATGAGGTGGTCCGCTAGTACACTCCTGTGGAGGTTCTCCTGTAGGATTTTCATCATCTATTTCTGCCGCTGACGGGAGTCATCAAGAGCCTGTCGAAAAACACGACAGGCACGAGTTCCGGGGATGTGCTCTAGAGGAGAGTACTTCTCCGTATAGAGACAGCACTTGGCATTTGCTATGCAGGCGGACCTGAAATATCCCTGCTCTCCGCATTTAATGCAGAGTCCGCTTCCTCTACGATCAGGTCTTTTGCAGACGGACTGCTGGAGGCCGTACCCAAAGCATTGGAAGCAGCGGGTGACCACGGTCCGGAGCCGGACCCTCCCGATGACCCAGCCTACCTTCAGCTTTCCGGCCTTCAAGAGTTGAGTGGCCCCCGTGATCCAAGGTCCACAACAGCTATTTTCAGCTCTCTGCTGTTCTCGGCTGTTAGGAATACTTTGACACCCTCAGCGAGGCTTCCGAGGGTCTTTTTAACCGCCTCGGTCACCTCCTGATCGGAAGTACAGGAGTCCAGGTCCCAGACCTCGACCGCCACCCTGTGCTCCAGCTGACGCACAGAACCCGAATCCCCCACTGCTGCCTCGACCGCGTCTTCGAAGGCGGCCTTGTCTTTGTTTCCACTCCGAGCTCCACCAGAACCGCATCAGCTGGTTTTCCTCACGGAGCGAATGACTGCTCCGGATGTTTCAGGCTTTACCTTTTCTCGGATGCCTGCCGGAACCTTACTGAAGGAGCGACCCTGAGCCGGCCTGTTAAGAACGGCATCAGGCCTCCCCTGAGGAATCTTCTTCCCTGGAGCCGGCTTGGAGTGTACCAACTGCTTCGGGGAGGGATCGCGGTGGAACTTTCGCTTTTCCTCACGCGTCCGCCTCCGCTTTTCCTTACGGGACTCAACCTTTTTGAAGGGGGTCTCTGAGTTGGGCCTCGCCTTCAGCTGCAGTGGATTAGCCATTTTCCTCCGTGGGGTATCAGCACAGTCAGGAGACGCCTCCCTCACTGGCAGGTGCTGGCGGGATAAGTTTTCCAAGTGAAGGGGACTAGCCTCGACATCCTCCGTTGCCTCTTCCTCCCTTTGTGTCTCTTTTGTGGGGGGGGGGTGAGTGGGGACAGGATTCTGTTTGCCGCCTCTCTTTCCTGAGCCCTCGCCCTTTCTGCCACATCCCGGCATGCCTGGACCTAACTAAGGTCTTCCTATAGAGACAGAACGCTAGTCTTTACTGTTTGGTTCACGTTCTTTTGAACCTTAAACGTCTTCACCATGAACGTAAGAGTGACACGCATGACCTTCAGACGAGCGTCAACATCGGCCTCAGCGTCATCGACCTGACGTCGCAGGACTTCCACGTCCACAAAGGACTTCTCGGAGTTCTCAGTTTTGGAATACCCTTGAACGTTGGGAGAGTGGTTGGAGGTATCTCAACCCCAGGTAAGAGGTCCTCCGATCCACCTGTCTCCACGGACGCTTCACCTTTTGGTGTCCTGAAAGGGGCTGAGGGTGGAGAGGAGAGGGTGGAGAGGTGGAGAGGACCACAGAACTCTTGACTTGGTCGTCGATTGAGGCGACCTTACCATTTTCGAGCTGCAGGCAAAAGGTGACAGCTCCTCCTGTTTTTGCAATGGAGTTCTTCGTTGTTTTGGTCTTGAGGGGGTTTGGACAGTATGTTTATAACAGTGCATCGTGCGGCAAGGGGCTGCCCAGAATAACCAGGAGCGGGTATACCCTCGGGGACCAAGCCCCTACCCCTGAGGTCTGGTCTCTGTTTGCCCAGCACCGGAACCCTGACGTGCTGGGGTCGCCCGTTGCAATGCAGAGCCCGACTTCTGCATCCATGCCGCACTCCCTGACCAAGGACCGAGGTGACTGGCTCCTATCAACATACTAAAGGGATCCATCGACACACATCAACCCATAAAACACGGCCCTGGGCCCCCGGACCCTCCAGTGCGTGGCGGTCGAAATAAGGAAGAAGAGACACCCAGTAAGCGGGGTCGAAGAGAGGAAGAGGTCGGACAAGATTATCCCAGGAAAGAACCAAGATTGTGAGCTAAGGCCAAAAAGAGAGAAGAAAGAACGATGCTCTGGAAGGAGGAAGGACTGCGATCTGGACAGACAGTCTCGCATTTTGGCTAGTGTACCTCGGGGTTGCCAGCCTCTCCAAAAGGAGAGACCTCCCGTGTTGTCGAAAGCCGACTCCCCCTGAGGGGAAGTATTATATTCAAGTTTATAATAGATAAAAAACAGAACAATTATAATCATGGATGGACTCATTTTCATTTAAATTATATAGGGTGACAATCTAGACTTAGGATGACTTTATAACTTTCAAACCAAACAAGATATCACAACCACCTTTTTGGCATATCTTTACTGGTAGTAGTAAAACTATTTTTTGTGAACATGGTGATCAGATGTCTCGTATGGGTGGTGGCTCATGAGAAGTAAGTTGAACATTTTAAATGTAAGCATAGGTTGATATATACATCAAATTTAAGGTCTTTTGGAACTAGTCAGTGCCGCAAATCCGATTAGATTTTTTGTATTAAATTTCATATACATTACGAAACATTTAAGGGGTTTATCTCCATTTATATATATATATATATATATATATATATATATATTTGTACATTATATATAATATATATTATATATATATACACAAATAGATAATTGCGAAACACATAATTCTAGCGGCAAATCAGCGAATTCACGAGGTAGTTCTTGCATTAGTTCGCAGATCACAGCACAGCGACGAGCGTATCACCGCAATAATATACGCTGTAGCGTCTTTCGCCACTCGGAAGTTTAAATGTTTTAGTTAAAAGGTGGAAGTGGTAAAATATGTAACAGAATGATCAACTGAGACGTTGACACAGTTTGAAAGAGCACCTCATGATATTTTTATTCCCCCCACCCCTACTACCCCCTACTACTTGTCTCTAGCTTCAATTGCCGTAGGAAATGAAACTGATCACATTAAAATCATATCAATATAATGCATTCATATCGGAAATAATTTCGAATATCCATGGTAATTTAAATAATTTATTAAAATAATTTATTAAGTTAAAAAAGAATTAAAATAAATTTATAATTATTGAAAAAGCTATTGGTTATTTATAATAACCTACTACAAGTAAAAAACTAATCAATCTAAATTTACTATGTATAAATTTATGAAACAATGTGACACGTTTGTAAAGGGTCTAATTCAATTGGAATATTGAATAGTCAATAAGCAACGTCATCAGTCAATCTGTGAGATGAATAATACTGACTTTGATTATAATGAAATGTACATTAGCATACAAATATAGCGGAGATAAACCTACACACTATTAACGGACTTCCTGAACTGTCAAATGTAAACAGACAAATTACTATAAACAAATAAATTTATTTTTTTATTTAAATGATGGAATAATGAAACCAAAAATGTTTATAATTGATTTTTTTGGCAATATGTAACGAATGTGCATACTCGTGCATACTCGTCAAGCATTAAATTGTAGGTATCCAAATGGAACAAACATGATACTGGATAAACATACTACATAAACTATGGATACAAGACTGACGTGAACCTAATATAACATCAGCTGAGTAGGCCGGTGGAACGAATACGACATCAGCTGAATGGCCCAGTGGAACGGATAAAAAAAACAAAAATATGAGAATACGGCTTAGATAAGATATTTCATATGTTTTAAAAACATTTTAACAACAATACTTGACTCATCTCATATAATGAAATTTAAACTTCCAAATGATGAAATAGATGAATTCTATGCATGGGATTGATTCCTGCTATCTCATACAATCCATCCCATGTATAGAATTCATCTATATATATATATATATATATATATATATATATATATATATATAAGTTTTAGGTTTCTGCTTTGCTTAAAATATATCCAGATAATTTACCATTTTGACGATATCAAATTTTTGAAAATATAATCCACAGTTTTGGAATCGTTCAAAGTAGAAGTTTAATATTGCCTACATATAGACTACTCATAACTATTCAACAGATGTTTCAGTTATTTAATCTGTATACATCAAAAGTAAACGGAGAAATAAACCCTTTCAGTGAAGTCTTATTTGCAGAAGTTGAGTATTTTCGCTTCAATTAATTTGTGATGATCGCGTTTAATTATATGGCTAAATATAATTTGGAGACTTTACCTTCAGTTTTAGTTTCTTTGGCAAAGTTTAAAACTTTATAGCGTAAGTGGAGCTCAAAAAATTAACTTCGACTTAGATAAGTGACATTTTGCCAACCCTCGATCGCGCCTTTACTATCAGTTGCTTCATTGGAGCATTTTGTTAACACGTCTATTGTCCTTGTTATGTCTTAATTTTAGATGTAAGCACGAAGTGAAATTGTTGTAACATTTTTTTAGTGAATTTCCTTCAGTAAACTAAAGCTATTTCTACAGACACTCATTATTAAAACAATTTGATGTAGTTTTGACATAGATATGCAATTCCTTATGCATATTGCTTTGCACAGGTTACAATGGACCTGTATTCTCAGTGAATATACGAATACATGGCATTACTATGCCTTCACGAACTTTTACAAAATGTTTCTGTTATTTTTTGCTCCGCCAGTCTCACTCAGGAATGATATTTTTTCTCCTCTTATTGTTTCCTGTTCTCTCCATGGCTTTTTGTTAAATTCCCCTCACACTTAAACACATACTTTGATCATAGTCTTTCTATTTACTAATAAAAATAATCTATATATATATATGTGTGTGTGTGTGTGTGTGTGTGTGTGTGTATACATTTATTTATTTAAAGTCTAAATAATCCATAACCCAATGTTTTGATACAGAATATTATATCGCACATGAATAAATAAATCAAACTAGTCAGTCAACCTTTCTAAAGAAGTATATAATGTAACTATATTTATTTATTATTAATACCAATGAAATCAATTTTAGTAAATTCCCAACCATATAAATCACATTACAAAAAATAAATATGTCATTTTGCCAATGATCAGCCGATGCTAGTAAAACATCCAGCTCTGAACATTTTCCTCTTTGCGTTTTTGTAAATTTTAAAGCGTTTTCAGTTTGGTTTTTACTAGTATATGATGAAATATATATGAAAAATGCAATTTTGTGCTGGGCTTGGTCTCCTTTGAGTCTCAAACTCGTAGTTTCGCTACACAAAATTGTTTAGTGACTGTGTTAACCTATTTCTTTGTTTACGTCAGTCAATCAAGGAAAAAAAATAACAATAGAAGAAGCTATTCCTAGGTATAGTTCTGGTTCTAGCTTGAAACATGACATTACAAAGCGAAATTAAACTCCAGACGGACCTGAGTCTGTCGACGAGGAACAGCGGAACCCTCCGAATACGTCTAATCAGCACCTGGTAAAATCTGCTAAAAATAAGAGGCTAGTAAACGAGTTTCAAGTTAAAAAAGGCCAGAAAAAATATCGAGTTAGTTTTTCCGATGGTGTAAAGATTCAAAACTCATTTTATCCCTTAAAGAACGACACCAGAGAATATCTCTAACACCATGGAATTTATCCAGCCCCAAAAGGAGCCTAAACCTCCACTGCTTTTTGTATCGGATGTCCTTGATGTGATGAAGATTACCCATGTTATAGAGACTTCTATACCAAGTATTGAATATAATGTACTAGTGTCTGGCACGTAACAAAGTAAGAATCAACCCGTTAACAACAGACGCGTACAGCAAACTGGTAAAACATTATAATGAATTAAAAGTTAGTTTCCATACCAGCCAGTTAAAAAAGACAGGACCTTTAGAGTAGTTCAAAAAAATATGAACTACTCTAATAATCCAGCTGATATTTCAGCAGCGATTGAGCTAAAGGGGCACAAGGTTTCAACGTGAAGCATTCAAAAACTAAAGAACCGCTATCCACGTTCTTCATTGATCTGCAGCCGGATAAAAGTAACAAAAACATTTATGAAGTTGCATACTTGTTAAACCCACGAGTAAACTTTGAGCCTCCTTTAAAGAAGAAGGATATAGTTCACACTAAATCGTACTGCTGTTACGATTATCTGGTATGATGTTAAACGTGGCCTCGATCTTGACAGTCTCCTGTTATAAAAAGAGATGGACAACAATCCACCTAAATGTGTCCTGTGTAACGGTGACCATCCTATTAACTACAAAGGGTGTACAGTTTACCCATATTTAAAAGGAAAATCCTTTCCCCATTTAGAAAGAAGACAGTAAATACGCATCCAGTCACAACATTGTACATGCAGTTGAACACTTATAATGTTTCAGTTCAAAAATCAGCCTGGGTAGTGACATCTGTTGTCCAAAGAAAGGTGGATGGCTATATAAATTATCCTGTATATATTAAACAAAATATAGCTGAAAAAGACGATTGAGGAGTATTTGGCAAAACTCATGACTGCCGGCCGACAAAAACAATCTTAATCACGCATCACAGCAACTAAAAAGAATTAAGAGTAAAGACTCTGAATACTCATTATGGAAGGTGACCAAAGGTATGAAACGACCGAAACAGAAACAGAGTATTCCACCTCTCTTGGCATCCAACGGAAATTGGGCCAAACGTCCTCAAGAAAAATCCTTTATTTTCACAAAGTTTTTAAGAGGTCTTCAAGCCTCCTTCAAACGATAAAAGTCCAGAAATAGCATAATTTCTTGAATCCCCTAGTCGCCTGTCTCTACCGATACCTCATTTTAGAAAATCAGAAGTTAAGAGGGTAGGCATGTCTCAACTGAAAGCTGACAAAGCCCCAGGTTATGATTTGATTACTGGGAGAGCGCTAATAGAACTTACGAAAAAGGGTTTATACTCTTAACCCTAATCTTGCGTTTTCAGTACTTTCCAATCCAGTGGAAGCTGTCTCAAATTTTCGTAGTGCCCAAATCGGGTAAACCAACACATATTGCTTCATCTTACAGACCAATAACCCTTTTACCTTCTACTTCTAAAGTGTTCGAAAAGCTACTTCTGACACAATTGATACCTATCATAAATGAATATGAATCATGAATGAATGAATTGATTCCCGCCCACCAGTTTGGCTTTAGGCAAGAACATTCTACAATTGAGCAAGTACATCGAGTAGTCAACGCAATAGAGCATGCCCTAATAACCAAAAAGTTTTGTTCGGCTATCTTTTTGGATATTAGTGAAGCCTTTGGATAAGGTATGGTATCGGAATTGTTATTTAAACTCAAACCATCCCTTCCCTACTTCAAAAGTTTTAGAGAACAACTTTTTAAAGTGTTCTCTGTCTCAAAGGTATTTTTAAGTAAAGCTGTATAGTTCATACAGTGGTTATCACAAAATTGAATCTGGAATTCCTCAAGGAAGCGTCCAAGGACCTCTATTATATGTTATTTTTACATCTGACCTTTCCAGTCCTGGAGTGACTATTGCCACCTTTGCAGACGTTACGGCTCTACTAGAAACTCATAAGGATCCGGTGATTGCATCTAATATGGTACTAACAAACCTAAATGAGCTTGCTGTTTCGTTGAATAAACACAAGGTCAATGAAACAAAATCTGCGCATGTGACTTTTATTCTGAATATAGCAAATTGCCCACCTGTCTCCTTCAATAATGTCTAGCTCCCTTAATCTGAAGTGGTCATGTACTTAGGAATGCACCTCAACAAACGTCTAACTTGGCATGCGCACATTTGGATCAAACGACAACACATAAATTTAAAATTCAAGAAGATGTATTGGCTTTATAACATGTATATGTTTTAGCTCTGGGAGGGGGTGTTGGCAATTTGTAAGGTGGAAAACATGTAACAGGTTTCCATACAAACTACCTGAGCTACCGGTATGTTATTGAATTTTAATATAAAAGATAATAACAGCTGTTTAGATGAACTGAAACCTTTATGTTAGATCCATGATCTAACCTATTTCCCTCAAGGAAGTAACAACAAACATTTTTCACAAAATTCTAACCTCACAACAAACAATAAATTACTCCTCTAAAAAACAATTCTCAAGCTAGTCTAGACTTAGATGGCATCCAGCTGTGGGGACCAGCCGCCACCTCAAACAACGAAATTTTACATTTTCAATCTAAGGTTTTACTCCATGCACCTTGGTTTATCACAAGCGACACTATACACAACGGTACAAAAATACCCAATGTGAAACTAGAAATTTCAAAATTTAGCATCATGACAGACTCGAAAATCACAACAACTTTTCTCGCCCTGAATCTTCTATAAAACAGCCAAAACACGTACAGACTTTCAAGAAACAGCCTTTTAGACTTGTCATCCACACATTAAGAAAATTCTCAAGCTTTTTTATTTATTTGTTACCATCTTCGACATTACCTCATCATCATCGTTTCTCAGTGACATTGGGCATTGTAACTTGTTTTTTCTCATCCATCATCAAATTTACTCATCGTTCCATTCAACTAAACAGATTGTAATTTACATCAATACATAAAAAAGATTTGCCAATACTGTGGAAAAATGCTTAATTGTTATTTTTATGTGCGCAATTGATTTTGCTTCTGGTTTTTCTTGGCCAACTCACTTATATTCATGTGATTGATAACTTAATAATTATATATTCTGTGAAAACCATATATAACCATAATTAATGTTTGTACGAGTAAAATACAGATTGGCAGAAAGCCGTAGCAACCATGGGGAGTTATAAAATTAAAACAGAAAAATGAAAATCTATTTAAATAGTCTCCATGAATATTGCACATAGGAAATTGTCTCAGAGTGTCTTAAAACATAGATATACTATGGTGTAACTATCTCATCTTTGATGCAAAAATTAACTAGTATTATTACGATGTCGTTTTATAACATGGAATTCTGTGTTGGTTACTTACGAACTTTTATAGATATTTTTTAAAAGGGTTTTAGCGGTTTACTTGCTCTTTCTTAAGAATAAACTAGAAGAAGAGGAAGTAGGATTGGTGATAAAGAAATATGGTAAATGTTTTTAATTAGCTAAATTCTATGTACGGTACTTAAATAGAAATAAATAGCCGAAATAGAATAAATAGAAATAAATATATAGCTTAAATAAATAGACGCACGGCGTTTAGTACTTAAATAAATGAATAACCATTGTTCTGCCATTGATATACGTGTAATATAAGAGACCAAGGTAAATAGCCAGTTCTTTTTCGTACAATTTTATTACTTTTGTAATATATTGTTTTGTGTGACTCACATGTTACAAGGTTTATCTTTTCCTTAGTTCTTCCAAACCAGGTTAACACTATTTGTACTGATTAAACACAAGTCTTTGATTAGTAAAAAAAATAAAAACAAAAAAGCTTAAACCAGGACAACTTTTTTTAAAAGTATAATGTTTATGAATAGACATATGGTTCTTTGAGCATTTTTTCTCCCAATGAGTTTAAAAAAACAAGTGGTAATATTTGTTAATTGATAACAGTGAAAAGTTTCTTATAAAAAAAAGTAGACGAAGAATCGTATAGTTTTTTATGTTTTAAAAAAAGTTGCACTGAAACCCTACTACGGTCTCTGAGACTGTAATCTATGTGTTTATTTAATGTACAATCTCTGAATACGAACATTTACTGCTTTTTGCATTTCTGCACAATCTAGATATAAAATCATAAGGTTAACAGTAAGAGAAGTAGGTACAAGATGATGTTGTTTTTTTATTCATTGTAACTGGAGACATATTTTTTACCATTCTTGAAAAAAATATGAAAAAAATCTGAAAAAATTCTGAAAATTCTGTTAAACATTGAAAACGTTAATAAAGGTTCATTAGAAAATCACAAAAGAATAATACACAGGTTCGGCCCAGTAATGTAATCAAAGCCAGTTCTTGCTGATTGGAACTAGTCCGGAGGACCTATCTACTTCATAATTAACCAATTAATGATGGAACTAAAAATATACAAAAGTAACTTCACAAACTAATGCCTGCATGACAAGATATGTTGATGGTTTTATGTCATCAAAAGTGTTTGAAATTGGGGAGGGGGGTTATAAAACGTAATTATTTTATCACAAAAATAAAAAATATCGTTACTATACGATTTGGTTAACTTGATGTGTCTATTTTTAGTTTTTGGACAAGAACAAACGAAGTCTTCGTAATTTTTAAGTGGTTTCCGGTAATAATACGACGATTCAGTTAGTTTTATCAGCCATTTTTTATATGAACAATATTCAATTTAACATATATCTATATGAATAAAGTTAGAGTTTTGTCTGCAAATTGTTTACAGTTATGTTGTTTTTGTATATTTTTTGTCGTTGTGGATGTTTTTGTCTAAAAGCCAAAGTGAAACTTATCTCAATAATTTTTGTCTTCCTGTGTGTGACACTGAACAAGGCGTTTTTGTTCTTCTCCGTAAAAACGAGAGCACCTTCAATGATGAAACTTATTTTCATCATTCTATAGCTTTTAAGAACGGGTTTGTTTGTTTTATACTAACGTAAACCCTAATAAAATAAAGTAAAGAGCTCTATTAACTCTTTTGAGCAATATTAGCAACAGTATTTAGATTTTTACTGAACATGGGATCCATGAAAATGGTTTTTGAAGAAATTAATAGCCAGATAGATATTAGTTTACTTATATTGATCATTCTATTGACCAGAAACCCAATTTCAAAATTACTAGTATATTTTAATAAACTTTTATCTTAACGGATATTTAAATTTTGCTAATAGTAAAAAGCTTCTTATAATTAATTTAAAATTATCTAGCGATTTAATTTTATTAATTTATTATTTATGCTGTTATTAGTTATCCTTTTTTAACGAATTCATCTAAAAACTAATATTATTTCTTTTCTTCTTATTTATATACTACTGGAAGTATTTACAAATTACCCAGACTCACCTAATACATCTCCATCGTCTACAGTTATACAGAAGAATTTAACGTAATCATAATTTTTGTTTGGAACGGTTTATCATTCCAAGTTTACCATACTAGTGAAGAAAACAAAATACTGTACCAGCCTTCTCCAGACCACGGCAACATGTCATTCTGTCGCAAAGGACTATTACACTGAGTATTTTTAGCCACGAATGGAATTATGTATATTATTCATAGTTAATAATACTTATTTTATTTATAAGTAAGACAACTATAAAAATTAGGAAATTGTAACTGCTGTATGCAATGCCTAGGAAACGTTTTAAACAGTTGCCGAATTTTCACAAATTGTTCAGTTTGAACGCAACCCGCGATAAGCGCTTAGTATCGGCTATTGGCTGTAAATGATATCGTGTGATATAATGTACTTAAATGATGAAAGCTAATCTCAGCTGTAAATGCCAGTTTTAAATGAAAAATCGTTTATTTATCCAGGCAAAGTTAGGGCCACTTGGCCCTTTCTTACACTTAACCTGGTGTAGACAAATTAAATTGAAAATTTGCAACAGGATGCAAAAAATCGATATACATTCAACTTATTAACTACTGTGCATAATATATTCACCTAAGAAAAAATAAAAATATATTTTTATACAAGCACACACGTACCAGCCGTCAGGCACACAGAAGCCCTAATCCACACCTGTCTTGACAATACGCTCGAAAAAATGAATTTTCAGTGCGGCCACAAAAAGGGAACGTTTTTCTAAGGATCGAATGCGTAAGGGTAGGCTATTCCATAAACGGCAGGTGGCCACAAAAAACCCTGCCATAAGCCGTGGTCACATGATGAGGCATACGCAACGTAGATGAGTCAGAATGTAAAACACGCGAACTATCTTGAGACACAAAATTAAATTTCGGTGCAAAGTATTTTGGCAAGCCAGTTTTTATATTGCATATTGCAAAAGTTAATGTCAGAATTTCGATTGCTCTTTGATCTTTTAGTTTTAAGATATTAGCTTAAAAGAAGTATGGTGTGATATGCTCGTCACGTCTCAGACCATATACAAATCTTAAAAAATAGTTTTGAGATCGCTGGAGCATACCAGCCTGAGCGCATGTCATTGATCACTGAGTTGCAGTAACTAAAGTGAGGTAGTACAAGTGATTTGATCAAGTGCAGTTTAATATGTTGTGGCAGAAAGCTCTGTAATTTCTTCAATGAGTGTATGGAGGCGAAAACCTTTTTGCGTATGTCAGTAACTGCCTCATCCCATGTGAGTGTTGAATTGAAAGTCACACCAAGATTTTTAACTTTGTTATAATACGGAAGGGCATTGCCGTAAACAATGAAATTGAATTGATGAGGTCAAAGTCAATTGAGTTTCGAAGTCGAGTATGACAATTCACCATTGGTTTAGTCTTGTCATGGCTTAGTCTCACTCCATGTTTTTCAGTCCAGGCAACAATGTGATTTATGTCTTCGTTGATATTTTTGACACAGTCATTGACGTTGTTTGCAGTAAAATGGTCATAGTTTTGCAAGTCATCAGCATAAATATGGTGCTTACAGTGAACTAGAGTTGAGTTTATGTCATTTGCATACAGCACAAAGAGCAGAGGTCCAAGGATTGATCCTTGAGGCACACCGCAAGTAGCAGTCTCCCAGTCTGATCTCATGTCACCAACCTCCACACGTTGCCACCTATCTGATAGATATGATCTCAACCATATAAGTGCATTCAGGGAAAACCCTATGGCCCTTAATTTCTTCCTTAATTAACTAAATATCTCATGAATGACGCTGTCAAATGCTTTGAAAAATAAAATAAAATAAGAATCGTTCCCTGTCGACGATCTGTTTCTGGAGGAGGAGTGCTGTTTCTGTACTGTGCGATGTTCTAAAAATGCGAAACCAGATTGATAGTCAGACAAAATGTTGTTGTTAGTGATGAGAACGAATTATTCTAGGCTTTTAGATAGAGTGGGGGTTACATAGAGTTACACCCCCCTTTACCAAGGGGGGTGTAACTCAGTGGTAGAGTGTCTGCTTCGCATGCTGAAAGTCCTGGGTTCAAATCCCAGCACCTCCATATCACTTTTTGATTGGTCGATTGGTGGTTTAAATTCTGTTTCGCGATCACTCTGAAAACAACATTGTATTGATGTTACATGAAGCCCAAAAAGTAAATACATATGAGTAGAATATATTTATTATAATTACAGAATTTTTAAAGGGGAGAATTTTAAATTGCAATTGAATACAACCTGACTCGAAAAAACTAGGTTACGAAACACTGATTTTAATTCGTCAATACAAGATATAACTTCATTTCGCTCTTCAGTTTTAAATAGCTGTCAACGCATTTGTAAAACGGTTGACCTAATTTTATTCAGTTTGTAAAACGGTTGACCTAATTTTACTCAGTGTCCTTAGTTTTGTTGTGATTCAGAGACAATCCAACTTTATTTTAAAACATCCCATTTGTAGAAAATATTTATTTACATGAACATTTCAACCGCAAATAATTGCTTGCGATAGAACATATTTGTAGGTGTTAAAATCAAGATAAATTAATGACAAAAAGTTATAGACGTACACTAGTCTGTTTTCATATATTTTGTAATAAAATAAGTAATGATAAAATATAATAAAAAAATGTTCTTATTTCAAAAAGAGCACACGCAGACCGCGGCAGAGAATGGTCGCCAAAACTCGTAGTCTCGCAGGTACACGCTGTCGCCTGTCACTTCCACCTCGTCAACCCGCCGGCGCACTTTGAACCTTGTTTTTGGTTCCGAGGCTTACATCAAGATTTCCTTCAAACGAGCTCTTTTTCTTTTACAAAGCCATGCCGAAACTAATCCGGAGGGTGAGACCAGGAGGGGGAGGCGGTCATTTTAAAAATAAACACATCCAGCTGGTTTCTTGGAACATGGACAAATGCGCGAAAACGCAGTCTGGGGCTAGTTTGGACGTTTAAAGACCATTAAAGTATAAAGTACTACGATAGTTAATTAATTCTATTTTCAAACGGAATTTTAGTGAGCCATAGTACAAGTTATTTTTCACATCATCACTTTTTCATAGTAGGCCTAAGTGTTATTTTATACATCTGTATTTCTTGGTAGATCATTTTAACGAGATCCACTATAAAATCCTAATGTAAACATTGAATGTGATGGTCGCCTGGCAATTATTGTACTGTAGTTCTAGTTCTTGACCAATCTGAGTCTCTTATCAGCTGATTACCTCTAACTAAACACATCTGACTGCACCACTCTGACTACTGGATGACGACCGACGACCGATGACTATCCTGACTGCACCACTCTGACTACTGGATGACGACCGACGACCGATGACTATCCTGACTGCACCACTCTGACTACTGGATGACGACCGACGACCGATGACTATCCTGACTGCGCCACTCTGACTACTGGATGACGACCGACGACCGATGACTATCCTGACTGCGCCACTCTGACTACTGGATGACGACCGACGACCGATGACTATCCTGACTGCACCACTCTGACTACTGGATGACGACCGACGACCGATGACTATCCTGACTGCACCATTCTGACTACTGGATGACGACCGACGACCGATGACTATCCTGACTGCGCCACTCTGACTACTGGATGACGACCGACGACCGATGACTATCCTGACTGCACCACTCTGACTACTGGATGACGACCGACGACCGATGACTATCCTGACTGCACCACTCTGACTACTGGATGACGACCGACGACCGATGACTATCCTGACTGCACCACTCTGACTACTGGATGACGACCGACGACCGATGACTATCCTGACTGCACCACTCTGACTACTGGATGACGACCGACGACCGATGACTATCCTGACTGCACCACTCTGACTACTGGATGACGACCGACGACCGATGACTATCCTGACTGCACCACTCTGACTACTGGATGACGACCGACGACCGATGACTATCCTGACTGCACCACTCTGACTACTGGATGACGACCGACGACCGATGACTATCCTGACTGCACCACTCTGACTACTGGATGACGACCGACGACCGATGACTATCCTGACTGCGCCACTCTGACTACTGGATGACGACCGACGACCGATGACTATCCTGACTGCACCACTCTGACTACTGGATGACGACCGACGACCGATGACTATCCTGACTGCACCACTCTGACTACTGGATGACGACCGACGACCGATGACTATCCTGACTGCACCACTCTGACTACTGGATGACGACCGACGACCGATGACTATCCTGACTGCGCCACTCTGACTACTGGATGACGACCGACGACCGATGACTATCCTGACTGCACCACTCTGACTACTGGATGACGACCGACGACGACCGATGACTATCCTGACTGCACCACTCTGACTACTGGATGACGACCGACGACCGATGACTATCCTGACTGCACCACTCTGACTACTGGATGACGACCGACGACCGATGACTATCCTGACTGCACCACTCTGACTACTGGATGACGACCGACGACCGATGACTATCCTGACTGCACCACTCTGACTACTGGATGACGACCGACGACCGATGACTATCCTGACTGCACCACTCTGACTACTGGATGACGACCGACGACCGATGACTATCCCGATTCCGCTCAATGGTTTTTTTTCTAATGAATAAATTTTGTCTTACTTTTGTCTCAACAAAAAATGTAAATAAATTGTGTTCAAATTCAATTTCATCTAAATAAAATTCTAAATCAAAATTCTAATTTCCTCTGAATATAAGTTACTATTAATAACCCTATATTCATTTCGTATAATTAACCCACGCAAAGCAATTTTTTTTCTATTTTTATTGCTTTTCTGTTTATTTTAACAAACTTCCTATATATTCACGATTATGTTAAGTTTTCTTTCTTTAACCGGGAGCAGAGTCTTATCGGCTTATCTACTTATCTACTTATCGGCCTGAAATCACGACATGTTGTCGGGACTGAGACCTCGTTTAAGGGGCGGATGATAGCAGACTTCCACTGAGATGGAATATAACACAGTCTTAAAGATGCGTTGTAAATGTATGTAACAGTAGAGAGTATGGCAAATAGTATTTGTTTGATGAGGCGAATAGATATTCCACCGGAACCGACAGCATTGCTTCGAATTTCGCGGATAGCGCACATTACATCAGATTGTATAACAGGTTTGAAATGAAACTCAGGGTATCCCAGATCAGGGATTAAGGAGTTTACTAAATAATTTAAGTAGCTATCAACATGATGCTGGTTGAAATGTTGACTGCAAGAAGAGAAGTAAACGTTTAATTCATTTAACGGATTTAAATCGACTAAAACACTTACGACCACGGAGATAGACGTCGATTTATGTTTTCCACTAAGGCCACTACTGTTCTACAAAAAGTTGCACTACAATTGCAGGTCAGATCACAAAAATATAAACAAATATCATGGAGCCAAATAGAGCACACGTCTTACTCAAACAAGTTCATCCCCTCCAAATCCAATTTAAATGCATAGTTAAAATATAACTCATCTAACATGTATAGCTAACTAGCGTTGTCTGTCGCGCGTTACTGAGATGTAAAAACAGGTTAAATAGGTTTAGGTTCGCTGGCAAATATGAAACATAATATACTTATTATTACCTTTCTGAAATGGTGGCCTATTCAGGTATTTTAAGCCAAATTATGTATAAGAAATAAGTGTATTGATTTGTTCTTGAATCAATTAAACATGTATGAAAGTTGAGACAGACTATATCATTTTACATACTGGTACTCACACACACGAGCGCGCGTGTGTAATCTAGATACTTGGAGGTCACGAATTGTAAGTAGTTGTGAGCGATGGTCGGTGGTCTAGTGTTCTCTTGGGCAGATTAACGCCCTCACTATTGAATACTACGTTAATCCGCAAAGACCATCCTCATAATTAGACCAGTTCGTAATTCAAAGTTCGGATTCCACGTTAAACTGTAGGTCCCTTAGACATGCCGTTGACTGTTGGGCTATTAATTAACAGTTATGTCTAAGGAAAATGTCAGCCTTAGTCAGTAACAAGACTACAAGATTGCGCTACAATCATTCTACAACCATTTCTCATTCATACTTGGCTTAAAATACCTACCTTGGTAAGGTCGCCATTACAATAATCTAATCTAATCAAATCTAATATATGCAACATACAAACATAAATACTTCCCAGTTTATATATTAAGACTAGCTGACCGGCGAACTTCGTAACGCCTAACAGTAAATACGTGATAACTTTTAGATTGGCCATGTTCTGAAGTAGAATAGCATTACGACTTTGTTAGATACAAATTAGATATTCTGGGTCGCGGCTTAGTTAATAACAATACTGAAACGATAAGACATAATAATAACATTCCCACAAAACAGATGAGTCTGAGTGGATTGATTAAACATTTTTCTAATCCAACCTAAAACCAAACAAGACTTAACTAATACGCTTTTATAGGAAAGATATACAACAGCTGATTATTATAACGAACGTAATATTTGTATAAACAACGTAATTATTTTTTATTTGGCCGACATCATTATATACACGTGACTTTTAATCAGACAGAAAATAAAAAATATAAATACATAGTCCCCAAAAATCTTAAACTATTAACGTGGTGAATAAATCTGTTCAATTTGTACAGTACACATTTACTTCATAATTTTACATTAATGAATGAGGTGGCATTGGATAGTAAAGTATATTGCTAATGAAAGTAAAACAACCGCTGTAGCTTAAGAAATAAAATGTGTTTATTGTAGAACATTGTTAAACAAACTTATTTCCCATAAGGTTAACGTTAGAAATTTAAAAGGCTATGAAATGGAAACTAATTGAATTTATGGAAACTGAATATGCCTAAAGCATGACTGGAGCAGAGACGAATCCGAAATATCAAAGATTATTAACATCGGTCCAGCCGTTCTCGAGTGAGCGTAACTAACACGACTTTGTTTTATATATTTATATAAATACACGTTATTTCTAAAAAAGTTGGAATACAAATTTGAGGTGGGAGGAATTTGCCCAAAACCTAGATTTGGTGAGATATATTAAAAAATATTCGGGAGGTTAGGAATACAAGGAGAATCCTTTTTGGGAATATTCAGAGAATACACGCATAGGAAATAGTATTGATTGTAATGAATAGGCCCCAAGTTCACAATAAACATGTCAAAAAACTGAAATATGCTGTCTTAAATGCGTATTTTCACAGTTTTAAACTAATTACGATGCAATGTTGAGAGTTTCCAAGCAATTACAATGTCTTTGTTCCGTACAGTCTTGGTAACGCAATTAAAAGTTTTGTCTTGTCCCATGGCAATGTAATTGTGATACTTAGGGAATTAAATTTCTTAATTACTCCATCATTTTAATGGAGGAAACAGATTAAAACAGGTTGTTAGGGGAGAAATAAATTTTTTCACTTAGAATTGCCTTATCTTTGTTAATATTAAACAGGTGCTTGTTAATGTTACTATAAGTTGTGTGATATTTGTTATAAAAACTAGCTATTTTATAATCACCCCAAGTTCCAATGATTGTGACAAGTTAGTCAGTTTCATACATTTTTAATAAGGAATATGAAGGGCATAACATGTTTCATCGCAAGGGTTTTGAGTAAGGAAGTAAGCTGAAGTTTAACGAAAAATTAGGAAAATGAGCCAATCGACGCAACCGTGTAGCAACTTCTCGAAGTACTTATCCAACTTAACTTAAGTGTTTCTTTAGAGAAACTATGATTATATATGCTATATCTTAGAGAAGTAACACAAAAATAGTATTTAACTGCAAAATCACCATTTTATTATGAAAGAACTATATGTAAACAATAACATGAAACTGAACAACAACAATAATAAACATATGATTGTAAATGAGGAAATAAACATATGACTTTGAATTGGGAAATATGTATCAATCTTCCCCCTCGAATCTTGAAGAAAGAACATGGTCAACATGTCGCCTCCATATGGTACCATCATCCATTTTCAAAGTGTAGACGACATCACCTTCTGTACCAATTATACGGCCAAAACTCCACTTTCCTTCCCTCTCTCTGAAATTATAGGCCTGCACTCTGTCACCCACATGAAATTTACGAACAACTTTAGAGGGTGGTTGTACTTGTGTTTTAGGTTTTTCAGAATTCATTATATCCAAACTTGTTCTTATATTTCGCTGAAACATCAAAGAGTCAGAGCAGGATCAAAATGAGCCAAGGTTCGCTCACTAGTTATTTCTTCCTTAACCTTATTAAAACTTTGTTCACACTCTGAACTCCAAATAAACTTGACATTTTTTCTGAGTAATCTTGTCAAAGGATGCAATATTGTGGAATAATTAGGTATAAATTTACTGTAGTATGTAGCCAATCCCAAAAATGTTTTCAATTCACTCACATTTGATGGCCTTTTAGTTTTTCTTATTGCTTCAGTTTTCTCTGTACTCTTGTGTAAACCCTTTTCATCAATGATGTGACCGAGGTATTTTATATTTTTCTCAAAAAACTTGCATTTATCTCTGTTCAAGTGTAAGTTGTATTTATTTAAAACTTCCAATACCTTCTCCAATCTTAAAATCGTTTCTTCATATGTTGATCCTTGAACAAGAATATCGTCAAAAAAGCATTGGACTCCATCCATTCCCTGTAGTATAGAGTCCATGAATTTTTGCCATAATGAAGGAGCAACCTTTACGCCAAACATTAGTCTATTTACTTTAAAAAATCCTTTGTGAGTACTGAGAGTTTGTAGCTTGCTACTCTCATCGTCCATCTTCATGTGCAGATATGCATTGCTGATGTCAAGCGTGCAGAAATATTTACCCCCACTCATTGTAGAAAAAATGTCCTCTATTCTTGGAATCGGGTATCTCTCATCCTTTACAACTTATTTAAAGTAACCTTAAAATCAGCACAGATACGTATGTCTCCATTAGGTTTTAAAAACAGGTACAATTGGTGTGCCCCAATCTGCATTATCCACCTTGGTAATAATGTTTTGTTTTTCTAAGCGTTCAAGTTCTTTTTCAAGTTTTGCTTTTAAAGCATACGGAACCTGCCTAGCCTTCACATAAATTGGATTTGAATTTTCCTTCAAGTTTAACTTTGCTTCGAAATTTGGGATGCAACCAATATTCTTATCAAATAACTCTTCATATTTTGTAAGTAAGGAGTCGAGGTTAGATCCTACATGATTTGTCATGCTCAGAGATTTGATTTCAGCCCAGTCAAGTTGTATTTCTCTCATCCATTCTCTTCCAAATATTCTGTCCACTACTTGATTGATGACATACAATTTTCCTGAGAAATACTGGTCCTTGTATTTGCATTTCACGTACGTTACTCCCTTTGGCCTTATTATTTCCCCAGTGTACGTTCTCAACTCTACTCCAGTCTTATAAAGTCTTTTATTAGGTATCAATGTTGTGTAGTCTTGGTAAGATATAGAAGTGAGTGACGCTCCTGTATCTAGTTCAAATTTGACATTCTTTCCTTCAACTTTTACCTCAATGTAGAATTTTTCATTTTTCTTTACTTCAGATAGTATATTGATTTCATGGATGTTCTCCTCACCAGATTCAATATCATTAGTACAATGTACTTTTTCAGCAGATTTACGAAGTTTAGATTTACTTAGACAAACTCTTGATGTATGTCCGATTTTGCCACAAGCATGGCATGTTTCATTAATCATTGGACAGGTATTAGCTCGGTGATTAATGTTTCCGGAACGATAACATTTACCTTTTAATCGGTGGAAGTCTAAGGTTTTAGTTGTGGAAGTAGTAGGTGTTCCAGTTGTAACAGAACACGTATTTCTTGAATCAAATTTTCCATCTTTTACTTGCTTTTTTTTATCTGTTATCTTGGATCTCACTTGATTAATGTTTTGAGTAATATTCTTATGGGTTATTATGGTACTTTCACTTTTTGAAAGCTCGATGGTAGTAGCGGTATTAACAATTTCATTAAACGGTTTGATATCATGATCTTGTAATAATCTGGTTTTAATTTCATTGTCTTTTAGTCCACGGATAAACTGAAGGCGTAAGAGTACATCACACACTGATTTTCCACAAGCGCTACATTGAAATTGACAGTTTGTGGAGAGCCTTTTCAGTTCTGTTGAAAAATCAGAAACTGATTCATCATCTTGCTGTGTTCGAATTATAAACGAGTGTTGTACGGCCAAAACACTTGCTTTAGGATCCAAGTAGTTGTTCAGTATCTCAACAAGATCTTCATATTCCATGTTCAATGGATTATCCGGATTGCAAAGGTCATATAGTTTCTGATGAAGAAGTGGTGTCAAAGCATGTAATAGAGTAAATGTTTTCATTTTAGGTTCGTTGATACCTTTTAAGGTCATAAAAACCTCAAGTCTTCTGGCAAAATTAGAAAATTTCTCTCTCTCATCAAAAGGTATAAAATTCAAATTGGATGTTGGAAGTATCGGTAGTCTTGTTGCAGGTTTTTGGCTTGACTGTAAACTATAGAATTTTGTACACTAAAATCAACACCATTGTTTGTATATGTCTTTAGACCATCCAATAGCTTGGCTTTTGTCTCAATTGTAATATTTTCAATGTCTTCTCTATATGTAAATTCATCTGTTAAGTCATCTTCTTCAGTTAGTATATCAATTCTATCTTGAACAAGATCGTATTTCACTTTGAGATCATCCAAAAGATTTAACCTGGTTTTAATCTCATTTTGAGAAAGTGATGTTCCAGACTGAATACACTTTCTAGCATTTGTAATTTGAAACTTAACACCTTTGCGAATGGATTTCAACTTTTTCAGTTTAGTTGGCATATCTATAATCTTATCAATTTCTTCCATTGTCCTCGTCGCCATTGCTATATCTTAGAGAAGTAACATAAAAATAATATTTAACTGCAAAATCACCATTTTATTATGAAAGAACTATATGTAAACAATAACATGAAACTGAACAACAACAATAATAAACATATGATTGTAAATGAGGAAATAAACATATGACTTTGAATTGGGAAATATGTATCAATATAAGATACTCTTTCCAAGTATTCTTCATTTTTTTTTAAACTTCCAAGATATTTTTATAATTTAAAATTATTGTTTTGTATTATTCTATTTAAATTACTGTGTTAGATAAATATCTTTATCGCAGGAAAATGCATTAATTACATGTCATAAATTCCATGATTCAAAAGTAAACATAAAAAAGGAATCTGGATTTTAAAGAAATAATTAAAATACCCCCGTCACAGCAGACCTGCGTACTCAGTGAATTTTCAAACCAATAATATAATAATAATAATAATATACGACAAGTCAAATGGTCAAAATCTGTCGATGAACATGAGAATTATTTGCCTATTCTCCATAAGATTAACATGGGAAAGAGTGTGCAAGTTTGCTGCTGTGAGGAACATTGAGAGTAGGCATTTATACCTTCAAAAACTTTTTTTATTTTTAACATTTATACCAACTGTTCATATCAACATCTGTCCATAAATAAAGGAGTTTGCCTATTCTCCTTATGATTAACATGGGAAAAGAGTATGCAGGTTTGCTGCCATGATAAACACATAAACTATGATTTTTAAACATAAATGGATGATCCTCAACTACATGAAGCTAAATATAAATTTTTATCCAAAAATATTGGTTAATAAGTGAAATATTAATTTTCCCTTATCCTCCATAAGATTGACATCGGAGCCTCAAAATACAACGTACTGTGTTTAGATTTTTTTTATGTCTCGGTAACCGTTGGAGATAGAAAAAAACCTTTAAGGAACTTAATTGTGTAGTTTTTTAAGCTGATTTTAATGGTTAAAGATTAAATCTAAAAATCTTTTAAACTACATATGAAAAACGCAAAAAACCCCATTTTGGGGTACAAAACCTCCCAAACTACCCGTTCCCATTGACCGATATGTCTGGTTTACGAACTCGTCCGAGCATTTGTAGGAATACACGTCTCTATCAAATTTGGTCTCGATCGGACCATTTTTACGAGAGTTATCGTGTTCACAGACACACGCACACACACACACACACACACACACACACACACACACACACACACACACACACACACACATATATATATATATGTAAAAATTTTTACGACTATTGTTTTTGGTCTCTAGGCACCTAAAGAAGAAAAAATAACATGGTCCCGGGCTTAAGTCTTACCATGAGACAATAAATGACACCTACGGTAATAGCTTCTTCCCTATGGGAAATTCGCTAAAACGATAACGGTTTTGTAATAATAAAAAATTAACGGTATCTTTGGACTGACACATAATTTCTCCCTTAAGCCAATTCAAACGACAATCTTATAATATAAACGTCAAAGCCCTCTCTGACTCACTCACTCACTCATCACTAATTCTCCCAATTCCCAATTACCTAGGAGGTTGAATTGAGGCTGTGATGTACTGGTTCTTTAGGTCGAAAATAGGAAAGTCTAATAGTGTTGGTGATGGTGTTCCGATAAATACCAACGCAATATGCCTTCAAAGTCCCCATGCTTACCTTATGGGGAAATAGCTTTGTTTTGGATTCCATATAAAATGTTGTCTTAAGGTAAACAGCAGCTGTTTTTTTTAACCATTGAGCAAGCCAAAGAAGCAAGCATAAAATAGTACTCAGTGGCATTTAATAAAACTGTATCAGTAGAAGTTTTCTCAGTACAGACTTTGGGAATAATGTTTTATGAATGAAAATATGTTGGCCAAACTAAAAATAATTACAATATTTATATATACTACGTTAATTATAATAATCAGCTGCTATTTTTTTATATTTTCCTTTTGTTACCTGATATATATACATACATATATAAATTGTTGATATTGTGTATTATTATCGAGTATTCTGATTTTATGTTTATGTGTGTGTGTGTGTGTGTGTGTGTGTGTGTGTGTGTGTGCGTGCGAGAGTGTGTATTTACCAGGCTGTAAAATTATCAAAAGTACCCTGGTGTAGTCTGTCTCAATTTTTCAAATATGTTTAATGTCTCAAGGCCACATAAATACACTCATTTCTTTCAAATATATTTTCTTATAAGGCCACAAATTCAGAAATACAATAATAATTAAATTATTTTTTATATTTGCCTGTGAGTCTAAACTAAACTTGATAATGTGTTTTGTACATATCGCTGCAAAGCGTGACGGGTAACACTAGTCTTTAATAAGACCATAAACTTATTTAATGTTTTATAAATATAATTTAATAATTTATTGTTTCGATCATCCAATATCTGAAAATAACAAGAGAAACATAATGAAATTGATTGTTAGAGTTTAGAGGGGGAGAATACCCTCCCCCCACAATACCAAGATTTTTAGAGTGATTTTGTTGGATGGACCTCACGCTGCATACCAGTTTTATGGAAAACGGTTAAGAATTAAGGGAGAATTATTTTAATATTCTCCATAAGAATAACATTGGGCCCTCTCAGACAATGTACTGAGTTTACCACGGACATAAAATTTAACTTTTCTCTGGAACAGTCGTTGACTCATAATACTAATTTGTTTAGTTCTTTGAGCTTATTTTTAATGGTGGTCGTCTAGTTGTACTTTACCTTTATTCTTTGTTTACTTTTAAATGTCCATAACCTTTAAACCTGATGTCTTGAGAAATGCGGTTGGTGTCATTTTGTTTTGCCGTGTTTTTCTTTGAGCCGTCTTCGAATTTTAATTTTACTTGTTTTTAGGGGTTTTAGGGATAAAATACCATTGTTCCCTATATACAGAATTTTATAAAAATCTGTAAATCGGACCAGTAGTCTAGTCTCTATGTTTTTGTACATCCCCCCACGTACAGACATAAAAAAAAACACTTTTTATCAGGGTCACTAAAATCTAGGCTTCTGCACATCTCCACACACACATAAACAGACACACAGACAGCCATCACTCCAAAAAGCATTTTTGGATTGAGGTGGCACTATAATGGATATATCCGACAGAAAGCCAAATTCGAAAATGTGGCGAAAACAATACTTTCCCCTTATACTGTAAGGATAATAATACTGTTAATGTAATATATGTAATAATGTATTAATACTGTTATACTGTAAAGATATAACAAGAAATCATGTAAGGAATATATACATGGCTACACCATCAGGCACTAATGCCCAACTAAAAGAGTAAACTGACGAAAATAAAAGTCTACATCTAGAGCTAAGGGCTATAGCCCTTTATATAATATAAAGGGCCATAGCATGCAAAAATTATTAAAAAATAAATATTTTTACGTAGAAGAGTCGTGTTAGAAGCTGGCAGCATATTATTTGAAATGTGCTACGATGCGTGGATAAATCAACATCAAATACTACGAGTATATTACTCTCGATACAATTGATAACTCACCGTCCACGTAATCACGTTTGATGTTGCGATGAAAAACGGTTCATGACATTGACATTAGATAATTCTTGAACTTTTAATCGATGGAGCTGTCGTGGGATTGACTACAATAATTTGGGGTATCGATATTCCATTTCCATGGTTCGGTAAGATTGTACAAAAAAGTCCATTTTGGCTCAAAAGAGAGCTTAAACAAAAATATTTCATATAACGGCTCTAAAAACTGAATTGTTTATTTTTACAATAAATAAACAATCAATTTTAAATTTGAGAAATTATTGAATGTTTGTGATGTTACCAGACTTTGGATCATGAAAATATTGATGAAGATTGTGGTTTTGCCAATTTATTTTTACCACGGTTAGTTTTTTCGTATGGCAGACAACTATAATTAACTATATTAAATGTGGTGATCCATCAAAGTTGGTGAATAATGACGTTTTTACAATACAGTTATTATTTATTGAGCTTTTAATCCGATATTCATGTTTACTTTTGTCAACAAAATATCTAAATACTAGAGACGTTTATAATTTCAATATTTCAATATAATATTCATAAAATATAATTTAAGTGCATTTTTAAAGTTTTACATTAAAAGTATAAAGTATTAGTACAGCACAACCTTGATAATCCGACCTGACCGGGCGGCCGATATATAACTGGCGGCGATGGCAACAAAACCATCAACTGTGTAGACTTGCTAGGCGATAGCTCGAACGGCGGCGACAACGAATTTACCACCTCGGCAGAAAACGACCAATGTGTAACAACGTTATGGTCGGCCGAATTACTGGATGGTCCGGATTTTCGAGGGCCGTATTATCAGGATTGTACTGTAGTTCATAAATTACTACTTTTAGTCGAAAGTTTGAATTCCATTAACCTTCATACTACTACTCAACAAGAGCTTTCAAATTGAAAAAAATTAAAAAGAAGTTCTGTTAATGATGAATTAAAAATAGAAAGTCAAATTAATATTAATGTTGTTATAAATTTTATGTTATAAATTAATTAATAATTAATAACAATCATTATACCTCGAACGAATTCTTGACAAAACACTTGACCGAGAAAGTAATTATTTCATAGCCAGCGGCTCTATAAGGTGTTCCGAGTTGGGGCTAAGTTTAATTAATACTTCCTGGACTTTGAACCCACGCCATTACTAAAATAGCGATCTTGCTTTTCGTTAATCAGATATTGTGTGTGATCAACGTAGCGAGACGACGAATGTGAGTTCAGTTGGCATTACATATTTTCGTCTTAACAAAAAATTTAGTCTAAAAGTACCTATTGAGGATACATAATCATATTTTATATATTTTTTCGTAGAAGCCTCTTATAACCTTCTTTCTAAGATAACCTTCTTTACCTCCTCTAAACCATTTTTGATCCCTATTGCAAATAACTGATTTGAACGTATGTAATTAATTAATTTGTAAAAGTCGTACGGTTATGAGTACAGCGGGTTAGAGAAACTGTAAACATTCTCTTTGGACATATCCATGATCCAAGCTATTTCCCACAGAGAATTAAATAGAAATCTATTTAAACTTACTCTAATGTAAATAAATAGGGAAGACACTACTACCGTAGGTTACATGGCCATACGTAAATAGGTGACTATGACAATTTTCCGTTTTGAGATCCATAGAGACCATAAAAAGCCGTTTATATATATAGAGTACGTTTATATCTATGAGTCGGTAAACACGTTAACTTTATTTAAAAAAATTAGACTAAATTTTCAAAGATGTGTAATCCTATGTGAAAACCAGGAATATTTATCTGTCCGAAGGGGGAGTTTAGCTAAGCTTTGTATCCCAAAAGGGATTAATTTTTTATATTTTTATATAATATATAATTTTTTTTAACTTTTAGTTCAATCAAAATACATATTTTATTTGTAAAAAATTTAAAATTTTATTTCACTAATATACTTTCTTATAGTTAGGTTCATATAAATTGTATTGTTCCTCTTGGCAGAAAACTAAATATACATATTAATGTCTCATGTCCCATATCTCAATGACTAAATCCCTTTTTTGTAACTTATTATTTTTAACTTTTAACTAAATTTATTATATATAAAGATTATTGTTAGTCATAATAAACACAAAATAATATATTGGCTTCGGCACATACTTTATGTTACCTTCTACGAACCTTGTTGTATATGACGTTTGTGATAATACTTATGTTAACTTCATCATTTATAATAATATTATAAATGTAGAAATATTGTTCCATGCCTAGTTCTCGTTACTTTAAATTTAATTAAATAAATTAATAATTAAAATAGTTATACTCATTCTTATACTCATAAGAGTAATAAAATATTAATAGTCAGATAAAAACTTAAAGCAGAGTACCAAGTACCAACGTTGCACAAAACAGGTTTTGTTGAATATTTAATCAGCATAACGTTCTCAACTGTTGGACTGATTCGTTATCCAGATTTATTTAAATTCGTCCATTCAGGGGGCGGTGGATGCCGGCTATTCAGGGCGAGTCGAAGGAGATGTGGCTTGGCTTTCATATTTAAATTGGAAGGGAACACTTTATCAAATTAGCAGTTATTGCTTAGGTAAAACTTGGATCGGTTATTTAAAAGGTCTACGCATAGTATAGTAGTATTGTGTTGGCGTATACGCTTGGAGATATGGATGTTATTAAAATTAACATAAACTATTGATTCTTTGAAAAAATATTTTACTATAATTTATATTTAGAGTTATTACCTACAAAATCAGATAAATTGATCTGTGTAAGTGAACTAACTTATGTTAGTACCTTATCCCTTAAAAAATCTGAAATAAAATGATTTTCCTTTACAGACCGCTGGTCTGTACTCATCCATACATATACACACTCTGGTGCTGGTCTACAATCAATGTGGCTCTGTACTCATCCATACATATACACACTCTGGTGCTGGTCTACAATCAATGTGGCTCTGTACTCATCCATACATATACACACTCTGGTGCTGGTCTACAATCAATGTGGCTCTGTACTCATCCATACATATACACTCTCTGGTGCTGGTCTACAATCAATGTGGCTCTGTACTCATCCATACATATACACACTCTGGTGCTGGTCTACAATCAATGTGGCTCTGTACTCATCCATACATATACACACTCTGGTGCTGGTCTACAATCAATGTGGCTCTGTACTCATCCATACATATACACACTCTGGTGCTGGTCTACAATCAATGTGGCTCTGTACTCATCCATACATATACACACTCTGGTGCTGGCCTACAATCAATGTGGCTCTGTACTCATCCATACATATACACACTCTGGTGCTGGTCTACAATCAATGTGGCTCTGTACTCATCCATACATATACACACTCTGGTGCTGGTCTACAATCAATGTGGCTCTGTACTCATCCATACATATACACACTCTGGTGCTGGTCTACAATCAATGTGGCTCTGTACTCATCCATACATATACACACTCTGGTGCTGGTCTACAATCAATGTGGCTCTGTACTCATCCATACATATACACACTCTGGTGCTGGTCTACAATCAATGTGGCTCTGTACTCATCCATACATATACACACTCTGGTGCTGGTCTACAATCAATGTGGCTCTGTACTCATCCATACATATACACACTCTGGTGCTGGTCTACAATCAATGTGGCTCTGTACTCATCCATACATATACACACTCTGGTGCTGGTCTACAATCAATGTGGCTCTGTACTCATCCATACATATACACACTCTGGTGCTGGTCTACAATCAATGTGGCTCTGTACTCATCCATACATATACACACTCTGGTGCTGGTCTACAATCAATGTGGCTCTGTACTCATCCATACATATACACACTCTGGTGCTGGTCTACAATCAATGTGGCTCTGTACTCATCCATACATATACACACTCTGGTGCTGGTCTACAATCAATGTGGCTCTGTACTCATCCATACATATACACACTCTGGTGCTGGTCTACAATCAATGTGGCTCTGTACTCATCCATACATATACACACTCTGGTGCTGGCCTACAATCAATGTGGCTCTGTACTCATCCATACATATACACACTCTGGTGCTGGTCTACAATCAATGTGGCTCTGTACTCATCCATACATATACACACTCTGGTGCTGGTCTACAATCAATGTGGCTCTGTACTCATCCATACATATACACACTCTGGTGCTGGTCTACAATCAATGTGGCTCTGTACTCATCCATACATATACACACTCTGGTGCTGGTCTACAATCAATGTGGCTCTGTACTCATCCATACATATACACACTCTGGTGCTGGTCTACAATCAATGTGGCTCTTTACTCATCCATACATATACACACTCTGGTCCTGGTCTACAATCAATGTGGCTCTAGATAGCGTTAGATTTTTTGAAAATCTACATTTTTACCCACATTAAGCCTCCCTGTTTTGTTATTGTAATACATAGAGCTTTTATATTCAACCTTCATTTTACAAACCTTCATTTTATCACCCTCAAAAGGAAAACGAAATAATATTACATAATATTTAATGGAAAAATGAAAAATTTGCATATATCGGAAATTTAGTTGATTTTTCCAAGTCCTCGATGGTTCTCTGTTTTTCGATTAGGGTATATCTTTTTAACGAAAGGACCTATCGGAAATCTAAGGATACCATGTGGCACGGATTTTTTGAGATCTACAACTTTGGTAATATGACATTTTTTCGTATTTTGACTCCTTACCCCTAGATAACGTTACATTTTATGAAAATTCCTTTTTTATGCACATTTTGATTTCTTGTTGCGTTATTATAGTACATCGGGTGCTAATATTTTCCATGCACCATCATTTTATAACTATAAGTGAGAATACGTATTAATATTGCAACTTATATATCATTTTAAAAATGTTAGATATTTTCCGTAATTAGTAAGGAAATGCGGGTTTTGGGTCAAGTTATAACCAAGGGTTTCGTATATTACTTTCAGATCTATGACTTCCTGTTGTGCTAGAAACTTGCGATTTTTTTAGAACATTTATAAGATATCATTATTAGTAATTTAATCATTAGGTTTTCTAATTACAAATTTTACTACCCTAAACAAAATCTTTGTTTTTTGGCTGTATATTTTAAACGAAAGGTCGAATAAAAAAACAAAGAGGTTTTTGTGCGCTTAATTCTAGCCCACTTCTAGAAGAGGTAGGAACTTTGCACGGACCTTATATAGATATCTTAGTTTTAAACTTTTTATGACTTAAAAAAATTTAAAAAATATAAAATATTTTTGGTTCTTTAATATAATATCTTTTGAACGAGATGTCTTCAAAAACTAAGAGTACCTTACCATACGGATTTTTGAAGATCTTTATTTTGTCAATATGACTTTTTATCGTATATTATTCCCTTCATTACAAACAATTTTTAAAGTTTTTTTAATCCCTACCATATTACGTAATTATAGTACATAGAGTACTAATATTTTGTAAAAACTACACTCTAATCACCCCTAAAAGGAAAACGTAGTAACTTTACAAGACCTTTAATGAATAAATGAAAACTTATTAAATATGGAAAAATTTAGTGTTCTTTTAAGTTCTGGATGGCCCTTTGTATGCCTTGTGCAACTTACTTGGGATGCTACTTCTAATCCATTTCTAGTAGTGCTAGACACTTTAAATTCCTCACGGACCTTCCTTCAGATCCGCAACCGACAGGAAAACTGCCAAATATAACAATTACACATTACGACAATGCTTTGAGTTTATTTCGTGAAATGCAGGGTTTCACTTTTTTGCTCATAAATCTGATTATAATTACTCTCCAGAATTTGAAAATATATTTATTACTCACCGCCCACCAATTTTATAACATAATGATCTCTACGACACTAACAACAGGAATATAATTTAAAATTTACACAAAGAATTATTCTTATCGTGCTGCTGCTACCCACAGTTCATCTATAGTATACTTATCTTTTATTACGTCCACGTTACTACTAATAATACTAATACTACTAACACTAATAATAAAAATGTTAACGTTTTCCCATATAAAATGCATTGGGTCGATTTCGTGAAATGCAAGGTTTCACTATTTCGCTCCAAAATACGACTTACTGATTAGCTAGAGACTTGAAATTTTTTATGAACGTTCCTAAGAGATTACTTTAAGTAAACGAATCATCGAAATCCCAAATTTTAAATTTTTACTACCCTAAAAAAAATCTTAAAATTTTTCAAAAAAATTCTTCGTTTTTCGGCTATATCTTTTTAACGAAAGGTCCTATTGAAAAACGGAGGGTTTCTTCTGGCACGCATTTTGCAAGATCTACAACTTTGGTCATTGACTTTTTCTCCTATCTCGCCTCCTTCACCCTTAGATAGCGTTAGATTTTTTGAAAATCTACATTTTTACCCACATTAAGCTCCCCTGTTTTGTTATTATAATACATAGAGCTTTTTTATTTGATACACACCTTCCTTTTATCACCCTTAAAAGGAAATCAAAATAATATTACATAATATTTAATTGAAAAATGAAAAATATTCATTTATCGGAAATTTAGTTAATTTTCCCAAGTTCCGATAGTAGTATATAAATGCAGGTTATTGATCATTTTAAAGACAAGGCTTTTGTATGTGGCTTTCAGACGACCTGTTGATTTTAATCTCTTTCTGTGTGTGTCAAATAGTTTCTCCAAGTAGAATATGACTTTTTCTCGTATTTTGACTCTTTCGCCCCTAAATAACGTTACATTTTATGAAAATTCCTTTTTTATGCAATTTTTTTTCTTGTTCCGTTATTAAAGTAAATCGAGGGCTAATATTTTACATGCACCTTCATTTTATAACCATAAGTGAGAATACGCAATAATGTTGCAACTTATATATCATTTTTAAAATGTTAGTTATTTTCCGTAAGTAGTAAGTAAATTCCGATTCTGGTCAAGTTATAACCAAGGTTTTCGTATGTGTCTTTCAGATGACCTGTTGTATTAATCCGTTTATGTAGAATATAACTTTTTGTGGCTTAAAAAAATTAAAAAATAAATATTTTTAGTTCTTTTATATATTTCTTGAACGAGATGTTCTCAAAGACTGAGAGTCCGAATCCGTATGGTACATCCCATACGGATTATTGAAGATTTATATCTTCGTTAATATGACTTTTTATCGTAACTCATTCCCTTAATTCCTAGGAAAGGTTTTTTTTATTTTTTTAAATTATACCATATTACATTATAATAGTACATAGAGCGCTAATATTTCGTTACAACCTCACTTTAATCACCCTTAAGAAGAAAACGTAACAATTTTACAACAACTTTAATGAAGAAATGAAAACTTATCAAATATGGGACATTTAATTGGTTGCATACGCCCGATGCAACTCAAAGCATGGGCTAACCAACAGGGAAACAAATAAAACTATACCAACACCAAAATTTGAAATATTCTACAACAAATAATTATTCATCTCAATTTATCATATCAAAAACACTATCTACCAACTCCTACCGTTATTCCTTTTTATATTTCCCCCTGATCAATTCTCTAATACCTTTAATTATAACAATACTACTTTCACCAATATACATACTCACTCCATATTATTACTCTTCAATATTTGAAAATATATTTATTACTCACCGCCCACTAATTTTATAATATAATGATCTCTACGACACTAACAACTGGAATATAATCTAAAATTTATACAAAAAATTATTTTTATCGTGCTGCAGTTACCCACAGTTCATCTATGTTATACTTATCTTTTATCACGTCCACGTTACTACTAATAATACTAATACTACTAACACTAAAAATAATAATCACTATTAGCAATTCTGCCGACACCTATAAGGGGGCCTGGGGGCGGAGCCCCCAGCGAGCGAAGCGAGTCCATACATATACACACTCTGGTTCTGGTCTACAATCAATGTGGCTCTGTACTCATCCATACATATACACGTGCTGGTCTACAATCAATTACTTTAAATCTTGTATTAAAAAATGTTTATTAACTGTATATTTGTGATCATAGTTTCTTATTTTACCAAAATAAACTGTTCAACCTTAAACGAATTTCCCATAAGGAAGAATTTACTATCGCGGGTCTCATGGCAATATTTTTTGGAGCCTTGAGACTAAAAAATAGTCGTTAAAAATGTTATGTATATATACACGGTATATATATATATATATATATATATATAAAGGAAAATATCGTTGCTTTAATCCAATGTGAAATTGTTGTAATGCAAACTAAAAATACAGTAATTCTTTTTCGGGTGGATAGCGGCTGTTCGGATGATTGGATCTTAAGCCTAATGAAGGACCGTTAATAGGAGCTAATTGTTTAGCCACTTCTTTATTCGACATTTTCCGTGTTTAACAGTCATTATGCAAACGGATTTTTTCATACAAAGTTCACATATTAAGATAATTGGCCCTTGTTCACTTCGTAGCGATGAGCTTCTTGTTACAGAAATGTCCAAGTTCTACAAATCACGTTCAGCTGTCAGCTGTTTACCTATACACTGTAGAATAATCATCATAAAAAAATGCAAACAAATATATAATACACAAAAACTCTGGCCGAATAAATTATCAATTTAAAATTGATTTAATGAATCACTCAATTAACGTTTCCACGACACTTTAATTTTACACCGGTCTTGACCGTTACCGGTCGCCTAACCAATCACTAAAAATTCTAACTGAAATATTACTCACATTTTCGCAATACATTATAATGAAATAGTAACTTCCACAGTGTTGGAGGTTGGGTATTGATTGCTGTAGGATAAGCATGAAAAATATTCTATTGCACTAAGCTATTGATCAATAAAGAAGACGATTTTATATGATTCTTAAACACCAAAAGTTTTAGCAGTACAATTAAATTAATAATTAATATTTTTTTTAGTATTTCTATTGTAGTGACAAGATGCATATTTAGGAAGTTATATTATAAAATAAAGAAATACTCCCGTCGCAGCAGACCTGCGTACCCAGCGAATTTCCACCTCAACAATATGGCAATAATAATACGTATAATAAGTATATGACAATATTGATCAATCAATACCTGTTGATAAATTAGAGTATTTTGCCTATTGTCTGTAAATATATGTCAATTTTAACGACTATTGTTTTTGGACTCCTAAAGACGAAAAAATAACATAGTCCCGGGCTTAAGTCTTGCCATGAGACATACAGTAATAGCTTCTTCCCTATGGTAAATTCGCTAAAAAAAGCGGTATCGTGGAACTGACACATACCTTCCCCTTTAATAGAGAATCAAATATATATCTTAGTATTACACTATTTAATACTTAATAACGAAATTTAAATATTTTAAGAAGAAAAAATATCTTTACTAAACACAAAAGTGTTTATTAACAAGTTGAAAACATTTGGAGGGATCCTCAGCTATTACCCAAGCACCTTCTGAGGTAAACCAAAATGTATGTGTGGATTTCATAGAGTGATGTGATCTCAACATGCATAGCAATTTTCATGCAAAACGCTTGAGAAATAAGAAAAAATGATTTTTGTAAACTCTATAAGATAAAAATTGAGCTCTCTTGGACTAAGTACTGTACTTACAACAGACAGTAACTTAAATTTTCTTTGGTATCATCAGTCGTAGGCTAATGATTCTAAATACTAACAAGCTTAGTTTTCAAGCTGATTTAATGGCGATGATTTTACAATCATTCTATTAAATTATTGTTTTGCAAAAAATTATATTTTTAGGCATTAAGAGCCCTTAACGATTGGACCATTTTAGCTTTACAGACACATGAAGAGTGTTATATTATTTGGGACTTTAATATCTATCTGCTATGAGACTTTAGTGAAAATATTTGAGTGAATTTTTAGAAATTTAATTTTTTATATTTATAAGGGATATTAGGACTAAGGGTAAGCTACCCTTAAAAATAAAAATAAAGGACATTAAAAAACTTAGGAAATTATTGACGAAAATAAATGGTTTTCCATAATATGTATAAAGGGGGAATGAATATGAATATAGAAAAATATTTAGACCATTCATCGAGATCGCTTAACCATATTGTTAAGGGGAGATATTTATGTTTATCTATTATGTTGTATCATAAATACATATAAATCTCGCAATTTGTAGCCTGAGTAATATATTTTTATTCAGTAATATATTTTTGCATTTATATTTTTATGCAATTCATAATTTTATAAATAAATATGGAAACTACACTCAAAATATTACGAGGCCTTTTTCATGGAAATGAAGTTTTGTAAAGACTCTTTTACAAAGATTCATTAAATAGCTTTTGATATTCAAATTGAATCTCAAGGGATTATTTTCCATACCTTCAAAGCCTTGTAGATTTGTACGAGTTGAAATAAAATAGCTCTCAAAAATTCTAATTAATAGTGTTTTTAGAACTATGTTTTGTTTGTTTAAATAAATTGTTACGTATTACGAAATTAAATAAACTTGCGCACACTTTTAAAACTTTATATTTTATAGAATACATGGCACGTGTTTCGAAACTAAGTTCAGTTTCAAAGTTTACTTGTAACGTAAAATTAGAAAAATAAAAAAAATCTATGTGATTTTTTGAAAACATTTATAAATTAAGATTTGAATTTAAATAAGTTATTTTAATGGAAGATGATTTCTTTCTAATATTTTGTAATATATACATAAAAGGGCTTTATTTTTCTAAGTTTTTATGTTAGGCATATTTTTCATGATTTTTTTATTTATATTGTTTATGTATAATTTCCTAAACAAAAAGTTATAAACTATGAAAAAAAGGAAAAAACGATGGACACAAATGAAGAATTATGTATATAATTATGCATGATAGAGAGCAGAAAAATATAGGTTTAAATTTAAAAAATACGGAGCTTACTTACAAATGCTCAACGTTTCTATATTCATAGCGTATATACAAGTTTTAACTCTTGCAGCTTCTTCAACAGCAGTGGATTTAACATAGGTAGGTAGGTTAAACATTTTGCCAATAAATGGAGTTTTTAAGTACTTTCTTAAGGATCTCTTGTTTCTTGATTATTTATTCATAACAATAGAAGGAAAATTGGAAAATTTATAAAATGTATATTTCTCTTGACTCAAAAATACTTTGACGTTATGGGGTTGTAAAATGTCATAAGATCAATCGACGTAATTACACGTTAATAAAGTATTATCAATGGTTTGCCAAGCAAATGTTATTTTTTTATTATTTGCATTTATTTTTACTTACAACTTTTTACATTTCAACCATTGAACACTCTCATTCTTTATAAAGCAGTGTAAATGAAATTGGCGTATTTGGTGATAGAAAATAGTACATTAAAAAACAAATCATATCAAATTTCTTTAAAGTCATATAAACAATTAAATAATGAATCATTAAATCTGGAAATTCAGTAGAGTGTCTAGTAGTTTTTGTGACCTGCCAGATTTAAATTTCGCATAAAGATTCCGAGTTAAACGCTGCTGGCACGGAACACAATTGCCGGACAACAGACGTATATCAAGCAATTTCACGTCATTTTAACAGCACAGATGTATCACCGTCACAATGAGCTGGTGAAAGGTCAAGAGACGAGTGATGTGTCACTTCCTCTGATTGTTTTGTTTTTCACTTCAGATTCGCAAATCATTTGTCACTGCTTGTCACTCAGTGTTTTGTCGATACATTTATATGCACCATATATTGCCAATATTTATAGGGAACATAAGTAGTTTATTTTATATGCAAGTTTAAATAAATAAAATAAACTGAAAATGGCCCACAAAAAAGCTTAGTCACCGTGTTTGTATGATAGTTCCTCCCCTATATGTGACTAGTAATTAAAATGTAAAATATACAACTACCCCCGTCGCAGCAGACCTACGTAATCAGCGAATTTCCAAATCAATAAAATAATAATAATATGACAAGTTTGGTCAAAATCTGTCGAAAAACATGAGAATTATTTGCCTATTCTCCATAAGATTAACATGGGAAAGAGTGTGCAGGTTTGCTGCTGTAAGGAACACTGAGAGTAGTCATGTATACAATCAAAAATTTTTATTTTTAACATTTAAACCAACTTTTATCAACATCTGTCCATAAAGAAAGGTGTTTTCCTATTCTCCATATGATTAACATGGGAAAAGAATATGCAGGTTTGCTGCCATCATAAACACATAAACTATGATTTTTAAGCATAAATGGATGAACCTCAAACACATTAAGCTAAATATCAAGTTTTATCAAAAAAATATTGGTTAATAAGTGAAATATTAATTTTTTTCTTATCCACCTTAAGATTAACATTGGAGCCTCAAAATACAATGTACTGTGTTTAGATTTTTTAATATCTCGGTAACCGTTGGAGATAGAGAAAACCTTTATGAAACTCAATTGTGTAGTTTTCAAGCTGATTTTAATGGTGAAAGATAAAATCTAAAAAAAATTTAAATAACATATGAAAAACGAATACAACCCATTTTTTAGTACAAACCCCCCCCAAACTACCCGTTCCCACTGACCAATATGTCTGGTTTACGTCCAAGCAAATGTAAGAATACACGTCTCTACCAAATTTGGTCTCGATCGGATCATTTTTACGAGAGTTATCGTGTTCACACACACACACACACACACACACACACACACACACACACACACACACACACACACACACACACACACACACACACACACACACACACACACACACACACACACATATATATATATATATATATATATTTTAAAGACTATTGTTTTTGGCCTCTGGCCACCTAAAGACGAAAAAATAATATGGTGCCGGGCTTAAGTCTTTCCTTGAGACTTACGGTAATAACTTCTTCCCTACGTGCAATTCGCTAAAACATAACAGAGTTTAGTCAGAAACACTATGTTTGGATTAATACATTTCCTATCATGTTATGCATATCAAAACACTGTTGGCATGTATATACATATACTTTTTATGTGTACAACTTTATATTCGTAACAAAAATTTGAATGAATTATATTTTGTTTTAGCTAAATATTTTTTTTAATATGCAATTCAATATACTTAGTATACTTTCAGTTCTAAACTTAGTATAAATTCGTGTGTAAAGAGTATTAACTGAACGTTTTCTGAAACTCTAGAAAACTCACCCGGGGTTACAAAATAATTAGTCTCTGAGTGAAGTGGTTCGCTGAGAAACAACGTGACGGTCAGGGCTGTGACTAGATTGAATTGAAAGAACAATATACGGGTTTCTCACGTTTTAATATGACCAAATTATAGAAATTCATTTTGATATTATCTGAACAAATTGAGATGTTGGGCGACAACAGATCTACCAATTTTTACGTTTAGTTATTACAGTTATTAACAGAACCCTGCTGCATTGAGGTTTTCGCGAGAGGCTTTAGCCTATTACACTATGCCCTTGGCGGGGGCACCGCGTTCGGTGGAGGGGTGTCGTTTGCCCCCTACCACCACGGATGTCCGTGTGCTTGGTTTCATCCGCCCAGTCGTTATCCAGCCTACCGACCAGTTGTGGCTATCGATGCCACCCCGACCGGTGTATAGCTCACCGGCAAGCATATCCCCCTGCCCCCCAATTTCACCGGTCAAGACCGGCTATCCGCCCTCGGCGGCCCAGAGACAAGTGACACCTTACCATTGGCAAATCTCACTCTGGAAGGAACAGGGGTTCGACTAGCACATTTCAGCACCAACCACGACTACTACGAATCCAAACCCAGGAGGGAGTGAAGCCCCCTCCGTCCCGTAGTACCGTCACCTTTTTAAGCCGGAACGGTGTTAGGCCGAGATCACGTCTCTACCCATTCGGAGGTCAAAGACACCGCCATCCCTGGGTTACGGGATTTAGCTTCCACGTCCTACATATGTGAGCCCCTGCGGGACGTTTAGTTGCTACTGTAGTTTTGTAGCTTGTGCGAACCTTTTGCTACCAATTATTGGTGTATGGTCTATTGTAGTCTATTACTTATCTTTCCATAATTTGGGCTGGGAAAAGTGGGTAGAGACGAGACGCCGGTTGGAATTTGAGCTGGGAAAAGTGGGTAGAGACGCCAGTTGGAATTTAGGCTGAGAAAAGTGGGTAGAGACGCCGGTTGGAATTTGAGCTGGGAAAAGTGGGTAGAGACGCCGGTTGGAATTTGGGCTGGGAAAAGTGGGTAGAGACGCCGGTTGGAATTCTCGAATCTCGACATTTGAAAATGACCTCCGGTAACGTGATGAGTGGCTCGGCGCTCGGGCAGCCAGCACGTTTTAGCGAATATAAATAAATAAATAAATAAATATATATATATATATATATATATATTCTTCATAAGTGCCAAATGACTTTTATAACTACTCTAAAAATTGTATAGTTGTGTACAGAATGAAAAGTGGGTAGAACGGTTTTAATTATAAAAATTTTTCAAGCAAATAGAAATAGTGGGTAGAGACGAAAACACAATAAATATAAATTTGGAAAAGTTTAGAAATTTTGAAAAAAGTGGGTAGGCAGTTTAGTTGAATATTATTAGTAACGGGTTTTGAAAATGGGGTGGGCCGATGGATTTAAAAATGTTTATGAAAATAGTAAATAATAATAAATATAAATAAATAAATAAATAAATAAATAATAATAATAATAAATATAATAAATTAATACATAAGCCAAATGAAATATTTATTAAAATATGTAAAATAATATATTTACAGAATGCAATAATTTTAGTGTTTTTTTCAAATTGTTTTTATTTTTAATTATTAAAAATTAAGATGTTTTAAAAAAATAGTGTGTATAAACATGAAAAAAAATAATATAAAAAAAATAAAAACAAAAACAAAAAAAAAAATACAGAAAATTTTTTTAGTTGAATCATTTAGTAATAAACTATCTGATATTTAATCCTGTAGGAAATTTTGATTTTAAAACCAACTGGTGAGCCGATTATGAATTTCTTTAAATAAGTTGGTTTCTTTTAAGGTTTTGATGTGGTGGAATTTTGTGGAGGGCTTTAAGTTCATAACAGCCCTCAAAATTTTGGTTGTAGTGATCTGCACGATTGAAAATTGGCTTTCGTAAATCTTTATGAACCACATCAAAACGGTGGCCTGTCATTCTAACTCGTAAGGAGTTAGATGTTTGGCCTATATATTCTTTTTGACAATGTTTGCACGATAGTTGGTAAACCACATTATGGGTTTCACAAGTTGATCTACCAACTATCGGGTAAACTTTATTTGTCACTCTACTTTTAAAAGCAGTAGATTTATATATATATATATATGAAGTTGGCGAGACGAGGAGCGGCATGGCACAGTCAGTAACGCATGCTAAGGGTGCCAAGCACATACTTCACAGAATTTTTTCTTACGTTGAATTATAAAAATAATGGCCTACTGATAAAATTCTTATCATGAGATAATTGTTTTAGTTACTGTTTTAACTGTTTTAAATATGACTATACTCGTATTTAAAATAAATCGAATATTTTATTTTAATTTAGGATTTAGGTATATCCATAATTACTAGACTTCTCCAAGATTAGACAGGAGCCTTCAATTTGTCAAGATGATAAAGAATGTTAATATGGTAGATACATAAATCAGATTATATTCAATTAAAATAGTATAACAGAGATAAATTTTGGAGAAGCTATTATATATTTATAGTTATGAATAATTAAAATTCTCATTAATGAAGCTAATTTCTAAGCTTTTATAAAATTATTATATTAGCTCGGTGAACGTATTTTTAGATCCGAATGTGCAGTTTTTCACACTCGTAAAGCATTTAAAACAGTAAATCTTTGTTAGCATTTTTAGCATTTTAATTGATTGTGTTTTGGTGAGTTCAGCAATGGAAATAAGCTGGTTTTCATAAAATCTACGGATTTATCCTATTAGAATAATATGGGTCTCTCTACCTGTGTTTTTGACTTTCTTGTGCTAATCTTGAGCAGACTTGCCATTTGGTGTGGGTTTTAATAGCGCGTCCTAAACCATAGAAAAAATATTAATCGAGTTTATTTTATTGGTTTAGGTAGTATATAGAACTATAACTAAATTGCAAAGTTATACAAAGAAAGTTTGACGTTGAACAGCGGAATAAATAATTTTGTCTTTATTGGTAAAAATAATTTTTAAAATTAATAAAGCATGGTTATGAATAATATGGGTGGATTCCTAAGTATTTTACCTTTTAAGGTGTATTTCCAGTATATTTCCACTAATTGGGTATAATTCAAATACTAGCGATAATTTTACTATTCAAATCAAATAATTTACTTACCAACCAGTTTACAAAACAATAGGTTTACAAACCTGTATCATATCTGGTTTAAAACAGGAGTCGATTGTATAAGGAGCATTATTTAAAAGAAAGGAAGGTACAAAAGGTATATTTTGTTAAATGGTTTAAAACTGGTTTACTTCTTTGTTATTCTTCTATGTAAAGTTGAATCAGTTTAATGTCTTGTGTCATACAGATAAGAATTACTCCTATGGGTATATTCATTAATATTATTTTTACATTTCTTTATTGAAAACAAATAGAAACATATAGAATCATATAGAAAACACAATATTTAGTTCTACTATGTTATATTTTACACAAATTTATTTATATAGTGTTACACAAATTAATAATAGTGATTGTTTTATTCTTGTAGCCCAGTAGCTCTTTTTGTACAATAAATATATCTGCGCCACTTTCTACAATTTCTCCACAATGTTTGCCATTGTACTTGTACTTGTACTTGTACTGCCATAAAACTTGACATTGTTAGACAGCGTAATAACAAATTAGGGATCATAAGCCTAGTCCGTTCTCCTGAAATAAGTTATTTATAATCTATACTTACGTGTACAAACAATTTTGTTCTTTAAAGATATGCTTAAGATTGATTGTGAAATTAGGAAAGTAATGTATGAGTAAATGGAGTGTGCCAGCCTGTTATCAGGGGACATGATCGATGAACTCGCCTCACTTCCACTGTTGAATATTGGGATTGTGTCGCCCCCGCCCCCGCCCACGCCCCCACCCATCACTAGTGTCTCACTCTGGCATCCACTGATACCTTAGGCTGTCAGGCAATATTGGGATTGTGTCGCCCCCGCCCCCGCCCCCACCCATCACTAGTGTCTCACTCTGGCATCCACTGATACCTTAGGCTGTCAGGCAATATTGGGATTGTGTCGCCCCCGCCCCCGCCCACGCCCCCACCCATCACTAGTGTCTCACTCTGGCATCCACTGATACCTTAGGCTGTCAGGCAATATTGGGATTGTGTCGCCCCCGCCCCCGCCCCCACCCATCACTAGTGTCTCACTCTGGCATCCACTGATACCTTAGGCTGTCAGGCAATATTGGGATTGTGTCGCCCCCGCCCCCGCCCCCACCCATCACTAGTGTCTCACTCTGGCATCCACTGATAGCGGATCCACTGATACCTTAGGCTGTCAGGCAATACATAACAAATCGGATAACTATTTATTGTTAACGTGTCTGGGATATGTTTGGATCTTAAACCTGATTTCTTAACTCGAGACTTTGTTCGCCTAGAGTTAGGCCAAATAATATGATAAGTATTATTTATTATTATAAAATATAATAAGTAAATTATAGTAAGTATGATAAATAAATTCCAGACCGAGCAGTACGATTGAATAGGAGCTTCAGCGACTACCAAGTTATGTTAACACGAACAAATACCAGTTGTATATGTCGTATACTTTTAAATTTACAATATTGAAAATATTTTTACCAAATAGTGTAGTTTTAAACATTAAATTATTCTCTAACCATTTAAATAGGACTTCTTAAACTATTTTTAAATTTTATGACATTGAATGTTTTCTTATTTGAGGACAGATGTCAGTTAGAGATTATAAATAAATTGTTAAAAGTTATTGCACCTAAGTATGAAATTATGACTTAGAGGGTAATTTATACTCGAAAAGCCTCTCTTGTGGGAATGACAGTTGATAAGATCATTCAATACATGATAAAACTATTAGATGAACGAATATAGAATATAGGGTGTTTAAAGTAATTTTTAATTATATTAATTGAATTTTTTTAAAATAAAGTACTGTAATATACAAATACAATTTTAGATTTATTTTTTAAAATTATCATCTGCAGAAAAATACAGGACAATGCATTTTATAATATTTAACGAACCTGCTATATAGTAGGTTTTTCGTTCCCAGCAGGGGTTTGAAGGAAATATTTTATAACATGGGTGATGTTTGAATACGGAACGGGAATATCAAAGCATTCTTTGTCATTTTACAAGCAGATAATCCTACCGATGCATCAGTGAGTGGGTTGTTCTCAGCTGGGATTCAACGGTAAACTAATCTGTTATGACATAGGCAACACTCTAATACCAGATAAAAGTATAAAAAATTCTAGGTAATTTTACAAGCAGATAATCCTACCGATGCATCAGTGAGCGGGTTGTTCGTTCCCAGCTGGGATTCAACGGCAAACTAATCTGTTATAACATAGGCAACACTCTAATACCAGATAAAAGTATACAAAATTCTGGGTAAATGATCCTACCGATGCATCAGTGAGCGGGTTGTTCTCAGCTGGGATTCAACGGCAAACTAATCTGTTATAACATAGGCAACACTCTAATACCAGATAAAAGTATACAAAATTCTGGGTAATTTTACAAGCAGATAATCCTACCGATGCATCAGTGAGCGGGTTGTTCTCAGCTGGGATTCAACGGCAAACTGATCTGTTATAACATAGGCAACACTCTAATACCAGATAAAAGTATACAAAATTCTGGGTAAATGATCCTACCGATGCATCAGTGAGCGGGTTGTTCGTTCTCAGCTGGGATTCAACGGTAAACTAATCTGTTATGACATAGGCAGCACTCTAATACCAGATAAAAGTATAAAAAATTCTAGGTAATTTTACAAGCAGATAATCCTACCGATGCATCAGTGAGCGGGTTGTTCGTTCCCAGCTGGGATTCAACGGTAAACTAATCTGTTATGACATAGGCAGCACTCTAATACCAGATAAAAGTATAAAAAATTCTAGGTAATTTTACAAGCAGATAATCCTACCGATGCATCAGTGAGCGGGTTGTTCGTTCCCAGCTGGGATTCAACGGTAAACTAATCTGTTATGACATAGGCGGCACTCTAATACCAGATAAAAGTATAAAAAATTCTAGGTAATTTTACAAGCAGATAATCCTACCGATGCATCAGTGAGCGGGTTGTTCGTTCCCAGCTGGGATTCAACGGTAAACTAATCTGTTATAACATAGACAGACAGCACTCCACACCAGATGGGAGTATTAAAGCACTTTTTTACTATACATACAGGATTATAATAAAAAAGTGTTATTTATACACGTGAAGATAAACGGTTCTAGGATTTTCTGCCTATCTTGTTACGGAGGACTCCTGCTAAAGTAATTTAATAAACAAAGTTAAGAATGTACGGAATAATAAAGATTCTATTGACACTGCAACGACTGCATTTTACATACATACTAACATGTTTAAAATACTGGAACTAAAAAGGTTTATTTCCTCTTAGTCAATGTCCTACTAACATATTGAAATTTGTAAATCACTATAGGTGGATTTTGAATGAGCTATAATATGTATGTTATGGGATAAAGGAAAAATAAGTTCCAATAGCGCTAGGTTAAAATCCCAATAATTCATCGTAGCAACAAAGAGACGTTTCTATATAACATTGTGAGGAGTAAAATATTAGCTACTGTAATGCAATTTAATTATTTAGGTTTACATTTTGCATGTGGGTTAACTTAGCTATATTCTCTGATATATGCTTAAACCCTCAGCATGTACTAGTGAACCTGATAATACTAAGCATAGTTGTTGTATAGTCAATAACTAATATTATTATTAACGTTATATAAACATTTATACCAAACCTTTATGTCAGTAAAACACCGTCTTGTTCGAAGCTTGACAATATCAAAACTACTCTAAGTTAAATGTTTTAAGTACGATGTCCTATTTCAATTAATTGGATCATTTTTTATGTAGGAAACAGCAATTAATAGGAAAAATTTGACGATATGATAGTACAGTTGACTCAATAAAGTTTACAACTGTATTAATTGATTAAAAAAACATTTCATGACGACGGGGGATTTTCGAATGTATGTTTTGAGCTCTATGAGGGAAAGGCTTGTACAATAAAGCCTTTTGTTTAAAACTTACCTTAAGAGGTAAAGAGGCTCAGTGACGTCAAACTGTGCTTAAAGTCGAATTAACCTTTGCATTGTGTACATTTAACTTATATTTGTTTAGCATTTATTCACAGTTTCATTAAAGCTTATATAATATTGTAATATAACCTTAACAGATATTTTTTATGTGACAGGAACGGAACGGAAGAAGATCCTGGTTGAACTGGTTTGGCTAATTTTGTTATTGTAGGTAACACCTGTTAAGTGTAATACCTGTATAACTTTATACACAACAGGTACCTTAGGGACCTTTTTACTTGTATGTACAGCATCATACTAGTTTTCCGTGAAATTGAACGAGTCCGATTAGTTTTTTTATATTTTGTTGTTTGTTCAGAGATTTATTTTATTCGTGAGCGTCATAAATTATTGTTTCTTGTAGATCACTATTAACAAGCAGATATATGATGAATATATGATGCAGATATATGATGCTATATGATGAAGCGTCGTATCATTTAATATAATATATTAAATTATAAATAATTTCTGGTATCGAATCGATTACTGCTTCCTTGGAAAATTCACTGGCAATATTATTCAACATACCGTGCAACGAAACTGCAATTTCTTTAACCTCTTCACTGATTAAGTAATTTTTATTTTTTTTTAAATCACCATCCACCAATAAAAGTGAACAGTTGCGGTTATCCCGAGTACATTACTGAGAAATCCCTTCAGTCGTGATTGCCTAATCAATCGACATTCATGTACTGTAAATATGTATTAGGGTGATTGAAGGCGCAACCCCTGGAAGGCTAGGACAGCAACTTCCAGATAACTAGCGCTGTCACAACCAGAAAGCGTGGGCGTTTAGTCAGATTAAATTAAGAGCTTTAACTTCAACGTTCAAAGCTAGATTCTGGAGTGTTGGTAATCCTGATTGACAAGTGCGCATACACTGAACAGAGAACGGTTGGAGACAAGAGTTGTTCTAATAATGATATACTGGTCAAACCCTGGATATAAAATTAGTTAAAGTTAAGTTACAATTAAGTTAAGTTAGTTAAGGTTAATTAGTTAGTTAAAGTTATTCAAGAATGGATTTTTAAATAGACATAATTATGAAACGTTGGTAGAATTTCAAATTTGTTTTATACGCTATATTCATTATTATTAAAATGTTCTCCAATTTTAAACATGTTTATTTAATAGTTTTTGAGAAAAAAATTGTTGAGTAAAGGAAAGCTGCACTTTGAGAGTCCGCAAAGTAAATTTGATATTTAAATTTTATAGTCACCGAGGAACAATACCTGAAAAGGTCTGAAACACCCTGTATATCATAAAATGATCTCTCATCCACAAGTTTTAAAATTAATTAGTTTATTCTAATTCAGTGTAAAGTCTGCTTTATAAGCTGACACAAACATATACTGTATACTAACATTTCCTCTCTAAATGATACATTAAACTGAAAAACCTAAAGTGCATTAAAAGTAGTTGGAAACATAATAAAAAAGCAAATTGTATCGAGTATTTAAAAAATTTATTCATATTTTTAAATTCACATTCCATAATTTATAGTCTAAAGACACCCTGTTATATAGAATTGCTAAAGTCTAAACTCTCTTATTACATTCGTAAATGATTCAGTCATGATTTTAGTCAAGGTCAGTTACGAGTAGGTAAGATATACATCGATACTCATATAAGAAAAATTGTTTATTATAAAAGTATGTACTTGAAGTAGCCTCCCATTATATAACAAGGAACTGCTGCGTTCATGATATTTATGCATACTAATAGCATTTATGATGATTGCTGCAAAATAATTATTGCTAACATTACCTAAAAATATAATTGAACGACTAATAATTTCAAAAATTCGAGGGGTTTGTAAAACAAATTATGTTTTAAGACCAAAGGAGGTAAATAAAATAGTAGATTTAAAAGGGTTTCCTAGACGAACTACAGAGTGGCTGACAAATGGACCTTTTATGGACGAATCGCAAAGGCTGTCCGAGCGACCGTCTTTAGATCAATCGTTTACTGATTTTACAGGCTACTTTTAAATATGTGTGAAAAAAGGTTCATTTTATAATTCTCAGCACTATCATTTACCCTTCAAAGAAAGATATACCCGTGAGCCTACTACTGGCATTTTCTCTAGTTTAGCCGCAGTTTCCATAATCTGTCCAATTGTTCCTATAAATATTTTGTAATGTAAACTTGATGATTTCGTTTTAGTTTTTTTTTAATTATTCATATACAGAGTAGGTGGATTGTTGGTTACACACAGCATTTTTCATGCATAAAGGTGGTCCTCGACGTTTCGCCCATCATGTGTTGGACGTCTTCAGCAGGTGACTACGAGAGGGGTTGCACGGTGGCGACGTCCGCGCGACATGCACCAATAACTACGCGAGACATAAGGTGGCGTTATGTCTATGATTCTCTGAATACAGAAGAATATTAATAATGGAGGATGTAACTTTTATGTCAAGACATAGATGATTGTAGCCTTATGCTCAGGAGTGAGGGTGTTTGGAGCACAATACTTTTATTGCGTGCAGCTATTTGGAAAAACTAGTGACGAAGTTTACCTTTTAATATATAGAAAGGTTTTCATAAACTGATTGGAGGCCCAAGCGATGAGAAATATTGTTAATATCTGTTCTGACCTAAAATCTCGTAGCTTTTCAGCTTTTTTATTGGGTAATTATCGTTGAGCATTTTCGAAGAAACCTTTTTTAGGGTTTGTGCAAAAATTATTTCGCATATATAATGAGTGTCTCATAGGGTACCTTCAGAATGAATAACGAATAACTTGATGTAATCTTTCCAGATACATTGCTACCTACACTATGGCTTTTAATTGGGAATAAAAAACAAAGGTACCGATACCTAAAACAAAGTATAAGAACATTTAACACTTACTATCCGTTCCTGTGTTTAGTTAAGTTTATGGTGCGTAAATATAGATATAAAATATTAAGAGTCAATCAATAAACTCTGATACAACTATTCCCCACTAACCATACAAAGCTAAGTGTAGTACAAGTAAATCGAAACAGATACTAACCAGAAAAATCATTTAGCTTTTTAAGCTTTAACTAGGAAAATCTGTTGTTGTAATTGAATAACAAACAATTTTAATATCATTTCTAGAATAATTTTCTATAAATAAACTTAAAACCTTTTTGTTCTTTTTACAAAGACTTACCATTCCAGGCTACCTTTGAAAAAAAAACAGGAGGAGAATTTTTGCCATTCTTAAACAAACATTAGTATTCACTATCGTTAAGTAGTTTGGAAATGAGTAGTCAATTCCATAATAGCCTTCCCATATTCATATTAACGTGTTACTTAGGCTATCATCCATGTCATCCATGTTGAGACGATCAATATTGACGAATCTTTATATTAAAATGGTAGTATTTACTTCCCTGTGGGAAATAGGTTATATCATGGATATGTCTAAAGGTAAGGTTTCCACTTCATATAAACAGCTGTTTTTATTCTTTAATATTAAAAATCAATAAAATAGCTAATGGTGGTCTCAATCGAAACCTGTTACATGTTTTCCATCTTAAAAATCACCAACACCCCCAAGAGCTAAGACTATCCATGTCAAAATGGTAGTATTATAATAGAACTGGTAAAAAAAAGACGGCGCTCTTTTTGGAACAGGAAGCTACCTAAAACAACTCGAGACAGAAGAAAGTCCTGAGTAGGACAGAAGAATTGGGTTAAAGATTCGATATTCATTGTGATACTTAACAGATAACACAAGTTTAAAAGCGTTATTGAATAGTCTAATAGTATTTTATATAATTATTGGGGTTGTCATATAGCTTTTACTATAGTTATTTAGTAACTTATTATTTTATTTTCCTTTTATTTTTCTGGGTGTCGCCTTAAGCTAAATGGCGGATTAGTATACCTTCTATAAAATGCTATTGGCTCTCACCCAAGTAATTCAGTTTAAAACTCTACTTCATTGGGATATAAAAAAAAATAAACTTTTAAACATGTAAATATTAAATTTAAATTCAGAGTTAGATTCAAAAATATAGTGTTTTTTAATAGTGTTAAATTGTGAGCAAGGAAGGCTATAATAAATAGGAATCATTTTACAGATTTATGATTCATTCCTGATTTCCTGCATTACATTCAATTCCCTCTTTTCTCTGTTTGATTTTTGTGTTATAATTTATACTGTTATGATTTTACCCTGGCATGAACTAAGTAGTATATTTTAATCTCTGTCTTAAGCACTTTTGAGTGCATCTAGTGCAAGATAGTATTTTCAGTTAAGTTGAATGTGCCTATCTGGATTTTATAGGGCTTATTGTTATTCCTCTTACATACCCTAGTTACCGCTGACCCCAACACACCATAAAGAGTTTCAATAAGTAGTAGCAAGTTAAATTACACAGGCATATAAATAAATGAGACAATAAAGAAATGGGAGTGATAGCCCCAATTATTTATTGTAATCAGTACCTCATTACCGCTGACTTTAATAGTAATGGTGTCGTCAACTTCTGGACTATGGTTTCCCGTTCTCAGTAATTTAAAATGTAGATACCGGGGTTTTTGAGCTGAAAAAAGCAGCATACCCAAATCAACAAATATTATTATCTACAGAATCATTAAAAAAAGAGTAAAAAAGATACTGTCGTTAAAAGTCAGAAATGGTGTTTAATGGATACACTTCAGAAACTTGTGGGATTCACCGTTACTACAACTCAGTGTCTCTTCAAAAACTATTCAGCAGTCTTCAAACATCTCTTCAGCAATTCTTCAGCAGACATAAAACATCTCTTTAGTAAGTATTCAGCAGTCTCTTTAAACGTTTCTTCAGTAAATCATCAGCAATCTACAAACCCTATTCAGCAGTCTCTTCAAACTTCTCTTTTGCCGCCCCTTCAGTACCTTGACGCATGACCACCAGATCAGCGCAATCCGAGGAGAAACAAACTTGTCTACTTAGTCTCCGGCAACCAATCAAAAGACACATAACCTGTTCGAGATCACCAACATATCTACATATCTTCTTCTCCAAGACAACAATCAGTAGCATACTCAACCCAAGGAGAACCCCAAAAAGCCCAGACAACACCATTCAGTCACAGTACATACAAGATTGCGGAATATCCGGCCATCATTCAAAATATTCAGGAATCAACGACATAGAACATTGATGAAGTTAAGCCCGAATCTACAGCATCTCCATGTCGTATTCGTCAAAACTCTTATAAAAAATGTGCGCGCAGATTCTTCACCACTTTCAATTTGTAAAAGCAGCTCATCAAGGTGAACCCAGCCAGACATCTTGGAGGCCTCAATTTTCTTTTTTTTCTTTCAAGGGAGGAGCCCAGTCAATGACGACACCACTCAATCGGCCCAATCAAAGATCTCATTCGAATGAGTCACCATGAGACTCAGGTGTGCCATCGGATTTCACCGTAGAGCACACAGGATTGCTAAAATTTCGATCACCTTTGACTGGGAAAAGGAAAGTCAAGGCACCGGCTGCCGTAAAACCCAGGTGATCACTTGTAGCTTCCTTGTGTCGCGTACCCCACACTTAAACAAATTTGGTTTTAATAAATAAAAAACACAGGGACCATCACAGACACCAACACTTTCACCTCTCCTGTTCATCCCACCAACGCAAGCGGAATTTTTTTACAGAAGGGAGCTTGGCTTTGGTGGTTAGCCACTTTCTTATAATGTATAACCAACCGATTCGGTTGACGCGGGATATAGTCGGCCGTGTCATGGTCATATTGCATATATGACCTCTGGCAACATGTTGCTTCTTCATGTGGCGCCCCTGCTCCATCACGGACGATGGTTTTCACCGGCCTCCGAGCTATTTGGAAAATTAAGCCGTATAATAATAGAATCAGGATGAATTATTTAAGGACAATTTGGGGGAATGTTAGGGATCAGTAGGAAACATAGAATGTCACCAATTACTTTGAAATTTAATAATTAGCAAGGTACTACTTCCCACCTGGACCTGATCCAATTCCATGCGTTGACCAAATCACATCCGTGTCTAATAGTTATTTAATACTGTCAATTACCCAGATAGGTTAGCTGGCTTGGTTTAGGGCTGTGTGGCTTCGATCGGGCTCTAGGTAATATTCCCAGTACCTTCCACTTAATTTTCATCCAGAGTTATTATTATTTAATCTATCTTTAGCATGTCTTCATATCTCTCATATCTTTGATATCTTTAGCATCCATAACATCAACACTTACACTAACATGTATCAAAACTGTTTTCCTGAAGTTATATCAATCTATACATACAGTTACACTTATTGTTTCAGCACACACCTTTCATTCTCTACTTCAGTAATATACATAATAGATAGCAATCAATATTCCAATGTTATTTAACATTGGAATAATTAAATTAATTTAACTTAATTTTAACTTAATTTTTTAAGTGTTAATGGTTAATTAACACACATACTCCCATAACTTCAAATTTCTCACTTCCAAAAGCTAGCATAAATTCACCTTTCCACTGCAGTTTTAAGAATATTGCGAGTAACTATCTAATTCAATTATAGATTCAAGCCAATTTGTTTGATGTTTTCAACGTCGGTAAAACCTCTCTTTCACTTGAGGGGAAACATACAAAAAGCTTAATTAACATCAATACTCGAACTGCACAACCACTAGTGATGTAGCCTACACATAAGTTAAGTAACAGGGCTATACGAGTATAGCATTCACTCGTAATTATGCATGTTGATTCAAGTAACTTCTGATCTTTTCGTTTTTTAAAATACAGAATATAAACAGTTTCATTTAATGAAAATATGGCATTTTTATAACGACTGTGGGTATCAGTGAATATTTATTTTATAAAATCAACACTTATTTTGTTTTAATAGTAAACAAAATAAGTGTAACCTATTTTGTAAATGTAACTAGTAACCGTTACTAAAGTCCAAGTAAGTAAGTAAGTAGGAAAGCAAGTCCAAGAAAACTTTAAAAATATAGATTTTTTAAATTGTTTAACTGTACAAACCTTTTAATAGTTTATCTATTTAATAATATTTTCTTGTCATAAAAATATAATTTAAATTATAAAATTATGTACTAGCAAATAATATATTTCAATACCGATTATTAAAAACGAATCGATATTTAGGGAATGTTTTATTAATAATATTTTTATACCACACATAACAGTTATTCATTAACAATAACTATTGATATATGTGAGGTTAACTATTTAATTTAAATTTGTGCAGTGTCTACAATCTATGCGAAAATCTAAATAAGAATGCAATAAAGCAAAGTTAGGAAGCTACAAAAAGAGGTTCGGAGACGTAATTGGTTTTATCAAAGAAATCTACTTAGGTTAAAAGTGTAATTAAATTTACTACGAACAAACACTTAGCAGGAGACTGAGACAAAAAGGTATTTCAAGTCGTCAAGAAGCTTCCTGAGAAGTTTCAGTAGCTTTATTCAGTCACGATTATTTCATTTACAAAGAAGACTTACACAGCATTCTGATTACTTTAATTATTAGCTTTAAACCTTAACTACTTTAAGGTTTTTGACGACCTTTTTAATACAATTTTCACGTAGTATTACTTTAATCATGCCTTTAATACAGATTTAGATCTCGAATCAATATTGTACTATTAACAGATTGGGCTATAGGCCATTATTTTAATTCTTATAATCATAAATGTTAGGTATAACATTGTAATGGACTCCATTACAATTTCTATCTATAAAGTCATGATTTATACTTAAATTATATAGTTTTATTGATTTGTTGTAATTTATATTAAATAATAAAAGCGCAAATAACTGTCACAAGTTTAAAATTATTGTAGTAATAATCGTTAAAATCTCTATAAGATCACAACAAAGATATAACTAGGAGATGTCATGTTTAGGCTGCTCAACAAAAACCGCGGCTTCTTATAAGGACTGATTTGTACATCCTTGTTTTCCAATTTGACCTCAGTAAATATTTAGCCACTGTTTGTTTGATTGTCTAAATATTGACTGTAATTGTAATAACACATCCAAAGGAAATATTTTCTTCCTGAATGTAACAATGAGGAACGCTATTTGATAGTAAGGATGCAATAAACAGTTAATAGACTGAGTAACGGCGATGTGCCGTCGTCGCAGCCGGGCCGCTATAGCAATCCTAGGTGCTTGGGCACAACAGCAGCTCCAGTATGAAAACCATATTACCGTTTATTCTTAAGATTGAGTGTTAATTTATTATGATTATTATAAGTTTGTATTATTTTAATGTTCTCTGATTTGATTACTTATATAGGGGTTTTATATAGGTTAGTTATTTTCAGCGAGTTTCTCCATAGGGAAATTTACTATTACCGTAGGTCTCATGGCTGAACCAAAGCCCAGAACAATGTTACTTTTTCATTTTGATGTTCCTAGAGCCCAAAATAGATTGTCGTTAAAAATTATATATATATATATATAGCCTATATATATAGGGCTAAAATTGGACAAACACCTGAACTGAAATCCCCATATCGACCAATTATGTAAGAAAATTTCAACGGGAATCTTTGCTTTAAGAAAAATGTCAAAGTTATGCTCCATAGAAACGCTAAAAAAGATCTATTTCGCATTTATTTACTCCCATATTTCATTTGGATTAATCTTGTACGGTGAAAATCCCATGAAAACTTAAACAAATTGTTAGTAGGCCTACTTCAAAAGTAATCACTACGAATCATAGTAGGCCTAAATTGGACCGATGCAGTTAAAAAACACTTTTCAAAGCTATTCACAGCTTTTCCTCAATATATTTATGAATTAAGTTTGTTTTTGTTAAAAGTGATTTGCCATCTCTTAAAACCTTGGGCGCATGTCAAAATTAAGAGATTTGAAACAGAAATAAAATCAGTTTTTTGAACCATAATTTAAAATAAAAAAACCATCCAATGCAGGTATAAAATTATACAATATTTTGCACAGAAAATAAACTGGCATTATAGATGACAAGGGTTATAAATACCCCCTTCGCAGCAGACCTGCGTACTCAGCGAATTTCCAAATCAATAATTTAATATATGACAAGTTTTATAAAAATATGTCCATAAACATGAGAATTATTTGCCTATTCCCCATAAGATTAACATTGGAAAGAGTGTGCAGATTAGCTGCTGTGAGGAACACTGAAAGAAGTCATTTCTACCATGAAAAATTTTTATCTTAACATTTATACCAACTTTCATCAACATCTGTCCATAAATAAAGGAGTTTGCCTATTCCGTATATGATTAATATGGGAAAAGAGTATGCAGGTTTGCTGCCATGATAAACACATATACTATGATTTTTAAGCATAAATGGATAGATCTCAACCACATGAAGCTAAATATCAAGTTTTATCCAAAAATATTGATTAATATGGGAAATATTAATTTTTCCCTATCCTCCATAAGATTAACATTGGAGCCCCACAATACAACGTACTGTGTTTAGATTTTTTAATATCTCGGTAACCGTTGGAGATAGAGAAAAACTTTAAGAGTCTTATTTGTGTAGTTTTTTAAGCTGATTCCAATGGTGAAACATAAAATTAGAAATTTTTTAAAATTACATGTGAAAAATGCAAGAAACCTCATTTTGGGGTACAAAACCCCCCCAAACTACCCGTTCCCATTGACCGATATGTCTGGTTTACGAACTCGTCCGAGAATTTGTAGGAATACACGTCTCTACCAAATTTGGTCTCGATCGGACCATTTTTACGAGAGTTATCGTGCTAACAGACACATATATATATTTATATATATATGTACATATATACATATATACATATATACATATATATATATATATAAATTTTAACGACTATTGTTTTTGGACTCTGGGCACCTAAAGAAGAAAAAATAACATGGTCCCGGGCTTAAGTCTCACCATGAGACCTACGGTAATAGCTTCTTCCCTATGGGAAATTCGCTAAAAGAAGTTAAAAAGTTATATGTTGTCAAATCCTGTTTATTCTATAAGTGAATTCGTACTTGTATGGACCAGTTATTTTACGATTTTAACTAATTACCTTGCAAAATTAAAAGAGAAAAATGTAACCAATGTAACAATTTTTATTTTGATTTGTATGGTATTTCGTTGTATTTAATTAATATGCAATTTTTATGTTAAGACTGATTGTATTGTTTGACGTCATTCTGTGCAACATTTTGTATGTATGAATAAAGAATATATGACTGTATATCCTTTTTTAATAACTGTAGAGTAGTGTAGCAAATAAATGTGCCCGTTTATGCTAATTTTCGATTTTAATAAAACACTTTTAAAGCAATGAAGGTATTGTCTACATAAAACAACATAACAAAAAGAAATACAAAGTAAAGTTTTTAAGATAAATTTAGAAATTATATGATTTAAGGCAATAGAGCTGAATAATTTATTTTAAATCCTAAGATTTTAACTGCCTTAACTCCCTTTGATCATCGATTGTCGTGTAATTTTAAAATATGGTCCTCAAGCAAAACTGGGTTGCTTTATCGTCATACTAACATAGTTATGACGAAGATGATTGTACTAAGATAAGGCGAAAGCAAAGTATGTAGTGAAGTACAGTAGCACGTAGTACGGGCGGTGTTCATCACCCTCCTGGCAGCCGCTCCAATAATTTATTGACAAGATCCCCTTGACTAATGGTGAGTCACCTTGACATTAGTTATGTAGCAAATATACCTGCTTAGAGGTTGGAGGAAGTGTTGATGCGTAGACTACTGGGGGAGTATAATTTCACCAATAACGCAGACGAGCTACAAACACAGCTGATCCTCCGTAGATTGTATTTTTAGTTGGTGCATGTAAACTGATTTTAGAATATGTACACTAAATAGATAACTCAAGCGGTCTATAACCCCGTGCCCAAGAATCATAGGGGTTAAATTGTGATAAGTTGGAGGATGGCATGTTCTGTAACTTTTCTTGCAATTAAGATCTTGAATAAATTACCTACAATTTACACAATTCACAAAAATTACACAATTTACTATCTTAAAGTTTTCTTCTTTCTCTAACAGTTACCGAGATGTGAAACACCCCCGTCATAGCACACCTACTTACTCATAAAATTTTCAAATCAATAATATAATAATAATAATAATATATGACAATTTGTATCAATACATATCGCTAAATACGAGAGTTATCTGCACTCACAGTTATTGAAGGTTCTAGTAATAATGTTTTATTCTATATGTGTTTTCTCGTTTTTTAAGTTACTCTGAATACGTTTAAGTTACAAGTTTATAGAATAGTATTCCTTAATGTAAATAATTGTAAAACTTAATGCTGTTTTTTCTCAATGAAATTAACTAACCTGTGACATTTGACACATTTATGATTGTATGAGGTGACCAACTTAAAAAGTAACATTACCTTTACGGTATTAAGCTTGATTTTTCCCATAGGGAAGAAGCTGTTCACGTACATCTTATGGCTAGACCTAAGCCCTTATAAGGACTTTCTATATATATATATATATTTATATATATATATATATATATATATATATATATATACATATATGTATGTGGTACAAGCAGTGTATTGAGGTAAAGTTGTATTAATAGATGTTTTACTTTTGGGATTTGCATTTCTGTATTCATAGTAGATCTCGTTGGATTGTTAAATGATTCGGTTCCTTGAAAATCAACTTGTTATTTTTAATACCGACAAAGTATTATTATTCGAAGATATAATTGGAAAATATAAACTCTTTGAAATCTCATATAAGTTAAGTAAGTGATAATTAATTTAAGTTAATAGTAAGTGATACGTTGGAGGATGGCATGTTCTGTAACTTTTCTTGCAATTAAGATCTTGAATAAATTACCTACAATTTACACAATTCACAAAAATTACACAATTTACTATCTTAAAGTTTTCTTCTTTCTCTAACAGTTACCGAGATGTGAAACACCCCCGTCATAGCACACCTACTTACTCATAAAATTTTCAAATCAATAATATAATAATAATAATAATATATGACAATTTGTATCAATACATATCGCTTAATACGAGAGTTATTTGTCTATTCAGCATAAGATTAACTTGGGAAAGAATATGCAGGATTTCTGCTGCGAGTATCTCTGAAGACATTTCTAGCATAACCAAGTTTCATTTCGAGCATTTATACCAAGTTTTATCAACATCTGTCCCGTCGTTAGTCATTGATATTTTGAGTTTAGGAATAAAGGAGTTTGTCTATTCTCTACATGATTAACATGGTAAAAGAGTATGCAGTTTAGCTTCTAAGATAAACACATAAACTATGATTTCTAAGCATAAATGGATGGACCTCAAAACATAAAGCTAAATATCAGGTTTCATCTAAAAACACGGATTAGTAAGTGAAATATTAATTTTTCTTTAACCTCCTTAAGATTAACATTGGAGCCCCTAAATGCTTTCTACTGTATTTAGATTTTTTGTGATTATATTATTGAATAAGAAATTCGCTAAGTCTGATACGACGTGGGTATTTTAAATTAAATAGGTTGCTTTTAAAAGAGTTTTTGTTTGGTTCTTGATATTTGTGTAGTTTTCAGGTTTTAAGTTGTATTATGCGATAAGAGGTATAACATGACACGCCTTTCTCACCTGAAAAAATGACAGGCAAACATAAAACCTATCCGTTTCTATTAATTGATAGTTGTTGTGAAACACAAATATCGTTTGTATCAAATTTTATTGCTTGGTAATATTACTCATTCATTACTTAGTCGTTAATACTCATTTATATTACTTGCAATATCAATCACGAACGACGAATTATTCGACCAGCATAGCCTACTCGGAGAGGCAAGGTACGAATTGTGAACTGTTTATTTATGTGATTGGTAATGCGACAAGCTGGATTTCCAAATAAATTGAAATCCTTTATTTACTCAAGATAATTAGAATTTTAATTACCAGTATTTTCAGTATTCAGCTATCCAGTTAATTAGGTACTCCCATATCATTTATTTATACAATATTTATTTTATGTCACCCAGAACATTACAACACAGGCTTTTAAATTCATCAGTATTACATCGATATGACACTGAATAGCGAGCACTAGTTATTTAAGTACACTGAACTTTTCAAAACTCTACATATAGTTTTCTCTAAACATCAGAGACCAAAACATAAACGATGGTTTATTTGATCCAATATATCCATGACATCATTAACAAAATAAAAAGTCGTTCTTAATTTGATAGGCTTTGCTAAATATTTTGATGCTGATTCTATAATCAGAAATATTGCTGAAGAAGTTATACAGTATAGGTGTTAGGGCCATTGTGTGTAGGCCTAACTGGTTTAAGAGTTGTTACCTTACAGAATATGTATCTAATTGTCTAGTTATAGTCAAATTAGCTCTCCACTGATTATTAACATTGGTTCAAGGCTCAACTTTGTTCTTTTTAATCCATGCAAACAATCTTGAAACAGTTATATTTGAGAAAGGATAGATTTTCTTTTAGGCCGATAACACGGCTCTGCTATCAGACAGCTGGGAGGACACATATCGGAGCACGGAGCGAGGCCTGCTTACTGCCAAGCTCGATCAGAACAGACTCACTTGAAGCATTTTGAAAACTAAATACAAATAAATGTCTGTTCCATTGAGAGTATAGTCTGAACCGTCAGATTTGGTTTTGAGATTATACTCGACTTGAATTGTGCCGAAAATTAATGTACATCGTCTGAAACTGCAGAAAGTGTGTCTAAATATAGGTATCTTTGAGTGATGTTTGACAATCGAATGAAATAGACGTGTCATGTAAATTATATTAGACCCAAAGATCGGGAATCCATGTCAATTTTTTTTCAAATATTATAAAGATTAAACTTCTAACAATGTTGTTTTTGCTTACCTTCCATCACTGTTCAGTTCGGGATTTCACCCTTGGGAAGAGGGTTAAAAAGCACCCTAGCCCATCTTGAAATTCAAAAAAGACACTATAATTAACCAAGCCCTTAGCAACATACCTAACAGTTTTTTTGTGATTTCAAAGAGTTTATATTTTCCAATTATATCTTCGAATAATAATACTTTGTCGGTATTAAAAATAACAAGTTGATTTTCAAGGAACCGAATCATTTAACAATCCAACGAGATCTACCATGAATACAGAAATGCAATTCCCAAAAGTAAAACATCTATTAATACAACTTTACCTCAATACACTACTTGTACCACATACCCTAAGCTACTGGAATTGTTTAAGCAGCCATTCCAGTGCAGCTAAAATAAATAAATGCTGTTTTTAATCTATGTAAACAATCTTGGTAGGTTAAATTTGAGAAAGGAGACATCTTCCTGTTCACCAATGACACAGCTTTGCCATTTCAGGGATCTACTATTCTAAACATATTGTATTAGATAATAATTGGTTTGTTTAAATAGCCAGAGACCAAACTAATAATCAACATTTTTCTTTTGGACTAGTAGTTGTCTGTGCATTCCTGTTTTGAAAGAGAAAGAGAGGGAGAGAACAAGTTAGGAGAGTGTGAGTATGGGTCCTGTGCATGCGGGAATCGTTGTGTATGCGTCTGAGTGCTAAATCGAACCACTGTAAGTATAAACTTAGTTTTGTATACAAGTGATTTTTTAAATTAATTTAAGAGCTTTTGAGGATGCTGATAATATGCCCTAACTATAATATAAAAAGACTGCAATTTTTACAAATCTTTATAATACTGAAATTTATAAATGTTAGACTAGAATCTTAATGCTAATTACATCTGTAGGAGCATGAATAGCATCCAGGAAATATGTTATATCAGTTGAATGTGTTTTTTGTTATGCAAAAGTTATTTTTGAACTTGTTACCTATGATGCAATTATGGACAGTTTGAGAACGCAATGATATCAATACTAGTTTTTATCACGTTTTTGTATCGTATCCTGGGCTTAAGGGTATAGCATGACCGGTAACCGTGGAATGTACAGAAAAAATTAACGATAAATCGGGATATCGTCTGTTGTCTGTTGCCATGCTTAAAACCATACATTTTCCAAAAAAATCCAGTCATTGAATAATCCTGGCAATAAGAAACCATAAAAAGTGTATTAAAGCTACTTATCATGGTTGTCATCCATTTCAATGCCCCAAATTTATAGTTTATAGTAGTTGTATGGTTAGAGTGTAGTTTATGGATGTGAACTGCAGTGATAGTTAGTAAAATACCAGATGTGCAATATCAAAATGAAGTGATCAAGAATGCAGTTGGAGGAAGCGTCAGCGTCTGTGCGTTGACATGACGAGACGGCTGATTGAGTTTCTTGTTTGATCATCGTCATCAGTCGCCATGTCAGCTGTGATCTTCTCTAATGATCTGCAGCCTAGGTTGATCGGGGGAAATCTCATGGGTAGAGTTGCTGTCTCATTCTCACTCAGCAGCATAATTAATAACTAACATAAAACATACTCCACTTTTTAAAGAAGCAAAGCCATACAACTATTTTATTTAAGTTATTATCATAACTTATTTTTCATATATTTAGTGAAATAACCTCTTCATTTATTTATGTCGTTTTACTATTTTTGCTATTTTTGATAAAAGTAGATCTTAAAAATCTATAAAAGTAGTTGTGCATGAAGTAAAAAGAAATTGCTGGAATATTTAATATTTACTAAACAGCCCTGAAGTATGTACTAATAATAAATACTGTCTACTTTATAATCAAGAATAGTTACAATACATTATATAATGTATTTTAACTATTTAAAATCAGACTACACGATTCAAATTATTTGTTCATAGCCCTACAACCATTTTGTTTTACAATGTGTTTTTAATTATTTACCTATAACGTCAAATATTAATAAGAGATATAGGTACCGGGTGATTACAAATGAAATAGACAACTTCAATAGCCTGTACAAAATTAAACTGGTGTATTTCAACATAGTAAGTGATATAGGTTTTTAGGGAATTTCTTAAAGTTTATGTTGGTAGTTTTTTTTTAAGTTTATGTTAAATGACAATAATAAAGTTGTACGTAAAAATTTTTGTCAAGAGATGCAACATTGTCTTGAAAATGACGACACATTGTTTAATCGCCTAATTTTCAGTGATGAATGCACTTTTCACATTAGTGGAAAATTTAACATGTCTTTACACAAAATAGTCTATTTTAATATTAAAGGTAAACTTGCCGAGTTTCTAATTTAATATACACAGTAACTATATATATATATATATATATATATATATATATATAAACTAAAAGAGCACGTACAAGAGGGTTGCGTTTATTCAGGCTAAAATTTCAAAATAAGCCGGATATTTTTAGATTGTAACTTAAGAGGATTAGTAAATTTACTTTCCTTTGATCACTTTCGGGATGATCAAAAGGAAGATTTATAATTAATTGGTTAAACATTAACTTTCGTTTTCAGTACCTTCAGTTTTTTGATAAAAGACAGAGTATCAAAACATTTCCTCATCGTCTAATTAATATTTCTATGATATTTTTTTAAGTGATCAGGCTCTCTCTATTATATGATAATACTTATATACAGACAGAGTTGATATCGATGATCTTAAACAACGAATCACAAATGCTCTTGCTACAGTTAACCGTGAGATGCTTAGTCGTGTGTGGTCAGAATTTGACTACCGTGTTGATATCTGTCGTGTTGCAAATGGTGCACACATTGAACATCTGTAAATTTTCAATAAAAACTTCAAGAATTCTTCTATGTAATCATGTAAGTAATGATCTAAACTTTTAAATAATAAATTTTCTACAAGCTATCCAAACTGTCTATTTCATTTGTAATCACCCGGTATTTTGTCCGTGTATCTCTCATCCAGAGTGATCAAGTCACTAAGACGTCTTATGAGTCACTCTAAGTATTTACAAAAATCTTTCGCCTCATCCCTCTTCTTAGCCGAATAGTTCTAAATTGAATAACAATTTCAACTCAATAGTTTGTGACTTTCAAGTGCTTCATTAGTTAACTTAGTTTGATAGTCGTGTCATGAATTTTATAGATATATTGTTTACCTAAAGAGAGCTGATGAGTAACTTTAATTTTTACTAAGCTTTAGCAAATTTCGTATTTGACATGTCTTTACACAAAATAGTCTATTTAATATTAAAGGTAAACTTGCCGAGTTTCTAATTTAATATACACAGTAACTATATATATATATATATATATATATATATATATATATATATATATATATATATATATAAAATAAAAGAGCACGTACAAGAGGGTTGCGTTTATTCAGGCTAAAATTTCAATATAAGCCGGATATTTTTAGATTGTAACTTAAGAGGATTAGTAAATTTACTTTCCTTTGATCACTTTCGGGATGATCAAAAGGAAGATTTATAATTAATTGGTTAAACATTAACTTTCGTTTTCAGTACCTTCAGTTTTTGATAAAAGACAGAGTATCAAAACATTTCCTCATCGTCTAATAATATTTCTATAATATTTTTAAGTGATCAGGCTCTCTCTATTATATGATAATACTTATATACAGACAGATTTAACCCTAATTGTTTTATCCAAATTCAGCAGGTAATCTTTTCTGTTACTTGAACAATCTTGCATTTTTTCATACACGACAAAAAATCTCCAATAGAAAACCTATAATACTCTGCTACATTCTATGCAAAAACGTATTTGAAGTTTTAACCACGACATCATAATACAATAAAATTACCAAGCTACCAACCGTTAAATGTTTACGTTATTAGAATAGTTACAAAGTTAGGCCTTTTTTAATTTAGACGATTCATAATGAATTCCTTTTGAACTCCTCCATATTTATTTAACTGACTAGCATTCCACTCTCTCTGTACTTTGTTAAAGTTGAAGATTTTTTATTAATTCAATAATGGCATGAACGTATAATGATTTACGTGTGTTATGATCACGAAACTGACAGATCACTCGTCAGATCAATCGGCCAACTACTCGTACTTGCTAAACCTTGGACCAAGAATATGTAATCTATATCTATATGTGTAGGAATATAAAATAATTTATGCAAAAATTACTATAAAAGTGCGTGTGCAGATTGATTTGTAACCCAGATGTTCCTACAGAGTACGGAATTTAACGGTAACAAATATTGTGCAGAATATGACAATCCCATCAAACTCATGTCAGATTGCCCACCTGTTCCCACACTCTTTGTTGTGTCTGAATTTGTTTATATTTTATTACAATATAGTCTCACAAAGAATTATTTACTGTAAAGTATCTTTGGGTACTACTATTATAATACTAAAGCTACTTTCACAGTTTTTCGCAGTATATTTTTTAATGTCGTTACAATTATTGTTTTAACTATTAACAATTTATTATTGTCTTATTAAGCAAGCTAATCTATAGTCAGCTCGATTAATAGTTGTAAAGTCTTCTTAAATAATAAAAGTGTGATATACATTGTTGCACTCTCTTACTCTCAATTGTAACATTTTACAAGAAGGTTTTCCAATACTGTTAGGAACAGATGATTAGTATCGGTAAATTATGTTTAAAAACTATCTATGCTTTGTAAACAAGTTTTTTATAAGTTAAATAAAGTAAAAGGGAATTCCGTCGAACTCAAAATTCCCTCTTTCTTAAATGTGATCCAAAAACTTTCAAATATTAATGTCAAAAGTTGAGTTCAATATAAACTACTTTAAAATATAAATTTAAATTTGAGATTCCATTCAATTTTCAATTAATATTTTAATGTTGAATTGTTGCGAAACAAGCATATTTTTAAGAATCTTCGTCAAAAATGTGTTAGGTCAAAATAAGCCCTATCAGGTTATTTCAACCTCATCATCTCATAAGTATATACGAAATAAAATATTTTTTAATATTTTTACTGTTGTAAGGACTGGCGAAAATATCATTTTATGAACTAAAATAATATTATTTAAGGTTAAAAATAAAATAAAATAATTCGAGAAACCCCTATTTTTGAGTTCCGAGTCTATGGGCTGTTAATTTTTATTTACAAAAACGGTGTTATGTTAAAAGCTGATATCATACTTATTTACAGTAATGCCCATTTATTACTTATTCAAACTGACCTATTTGTAAAGAATGCTTCAAGAATGAAAATGCGATTTATATTGTTGCACTCTTATCGTTCCATATGGTTTTTACATATAAATACTTCAATCTATAATATATTGATATGAAATAAAACTTACATAAAGTACTTTTGATTTTTCAAAAGAAATTTCAAACGCCATAAAATGGAAACTTATGGAGTTTCCGAAAATATTTTTTCACTAAAACCTTCCCGGACACATATAGAGCAACTTCCTAAAATTTCATGGCGATCGGATGAGTAGTTTGGCAACGCATAAAGGACATACAGACAGACAGACAGATAGACAGACATACATTCAATTTTATATATAGAGATAAAATTTAATATCTGTCGACCTTAAATTTTCCAAAAAAATTTTGTTATCTTACATTGTTTTTAATTTTACATAAAATAATCACCTGAAAAGGTATACAAAAGTTGATATTTTATTGTTCTGCATTAAATTTTGCAGCCTTTAGTAAAGTTGTAACCCGATTGCTTGATTGGTTGTATTAATGAAGGACGTCAAAAGTTATAACAAATATTTTTAGCTCTATTTTGTTAGGAAAAACTTTGTTTTAAACAGATTTTTCTCAGCCATACTCAATTTTTTTGTACATAAAAGCAATGCAATCTCATTTAAATTTAATATTCTATCTATCTATGAAAGTTTTGTCAAAATATTTGATCAATTTCGCATTTCAGAGGTAAAAATATACATTATATACACAAAATACTAAAAAAGTAACATTTTTAACCATAACTATGAAATAAATGGGTTTAGGACCTATGTTTACATAAAATTGTTTCATTTTTTTAACCCAAGGAACAAATTCCCAAAGTTTGTCAGGGTTGCCGGGAAACACCCTGTATAGATATATCCACCGTCGAAGTATTGGTAACAGAACTCCAACTTTCCTTGCATATAAGTCCGACAAAAAAATTGGAGTTTGAATGTGAGAAGTTCCTCTTATAGGTCGACACAGTTTTCACTGGTGTGACAGACACCAGGAATAGTGAAATGGTATAGGTTTAAAACCATTTTGTTCCCTGGTAAAAGAAAGTACCGTTTGTTTTAAACCATATGTACATTTGATATTTAATAATATATTGAGGGTAATTTGATAATACGACAAGGTTCATGTTGGATTCTCCGAGAAGAATAATAGACGTACGTTGGTTATTGATAAAAAGACAATCCAAGCAACCTAATAGCAATTAAAAAAAAATGTCATGAGTATTACAAGGGGGCCTATAGACTCCCACTACAAAGAGAGAAGTGGATCCAGTGCTGACTATAGATGTGGCCAACTCACAAACACCCTCTAAATAAAAATTCTCTACATCAATGACATGAAACTCAATGTCATTGTCACTACAAAAAAGGGCAATACCTCCTAAAACTCAAGGACAGCGATCTAAACCAAAAACCTCAATCTCGAGTTATGATCTGAAGATTATGTTCAGGGACAAAAATTTTATTAGGGCATGTGGAGTCATTCAATATTTCTAAGGAATCGATATAGTTTTCAAGACCACGAACGTTTTGATGAACTATCCTGATCTGGCCAGGTGATATAAACGGATTTTCTAAGGCTACCAAGGAGAGTTGCATTACAGGGGTGAGTTGCCTAAAAAGGATTACAGTACCTTATTATTACTTTATCATCGTGTAATTTCAAATGATTTGATTCGTTGGAACGTGCTGTACTAGTTGTGCGAACTGGAATGGGATTGTATGAATCGAAATCAGATGATGATTCCATAAAATTCAGGAAAAGTTCAGCGATCCGCCCCTTCCCAACCCTGGTGAAGTGAAGCCCACGCCGTGTGTAGAAGTAACAGCTCACAAAATTCCTATTAGTAACCATTGATTGACTTTGTTGGGACTTTGCTTATCACGGGGAGACCTTGCCTCTATGGGAGACCAACAAGCAAAATTTTAGTTCTGGTCATTTTCTTTTACAAAGAATCTACTTGAGTAAGAATATTACCAATATTACACTGTTAAGAGTCAACATCACTAGTACCCACAAACATGATAAGAGCACATGTCCCCAACAATAGTATCAATATTATCACCAATCTTGTGTAATTTTGCATTAGGTTAAACTTCACGTTAAACTTATCGGAGCTGTTTTGTAGCTTACAATCAGACAAAGATCTACCATGGCTATCAGATAACACGATTTACATTATTATAGTTTTCTGATTTGCACAAACACTCACACTAGATACTACGTTACTAGAATAATGTTGAAAATGTTTAACTCTATTGGATTTAATTACCTTAGAATTTTTACCATTATCAATTGTAACAGCTACTGCACCAGGGAAAGAATTCATAATTAGATTCACTGTGACCATAACCTAAGCCAAAATCTATAACAGGTTCTATCGACACACCATATAGGTAGGATTTTAACAGATTTAAACGAGACTACACCACTATCAAAGCTATCGAACAATGAAAATCTATTACTACAAGGAATTACAAGCAGTTTGATTACGTTTTTATATTGCTTACTCTGTAATGTGTTTATTTTATTTTTACACATGTTTTTAATAATTTACTGTTTTCATCGCTTTTGCGTTTGACCATTTTTAAAACAGTTAACTTTGAGTTACAGCTTACACTATGCTATGCACAGTGCTAGAATCCCGTTACGAATATTACCCAAGTAGATATTTGAGACATGCTGGACATTTAGTCAATCAAAAACAAATAATTTGTACATAGCTATATAACAGTATTGTATATTTGTGTACAGTTTTGCACATGCATAATGATTAAGTTTCGAGTGAAAGAATAAAGTTAATATATAGGAATGATCAAAGAATTGCTTTTGTACCAGAATCTGGTCGAGATACTTTCATCGATCGGTTTAAATCTACCTGGAGGCTTGAAAACTTTGGTTGATCTTTGCAGGGTCTTGATTGTTTAACTTACTTGTTTAATCTCTCCCTATCAGTTCGATTGGGGCTTAATCCTGTGTTAAGATTCCTGATATGATAAAAGAGAAAGAATTATATTTGATTTTAAATCTATATTGAACAAACCCATTTTTAAAGTAAACTATACAACTAATAATTGAACTATCTGTAATAAAATAGCTGTAATAAAACTAATGCACATGTATGGGTAGTGCTTTTTAAAATGTAAAACTAATAACAATCTTGTCATTATTAAAATTCGTGATATTTTTTATAAAAATAATGAAGTTTATTAAACCGTTTCATGATAAGCACTTAACTAAATTATGATCCGTTATGAATGTATGTTATGTATCCGTTATCTGTTATGTACCAGCCAATAAAATACTATTTGTAATTTCAAATATATTTCTTACTTAAAAATGTTAACTGATCATCAACTATACCAATACAATACAAATACAATATACCTTAAACAGCACCTTGTACAAATATATATATATATATATATATATATATATATATATATATATATATATATATATATATATGACCTTGGTCTTTATTGATCAAGGTCATTTCAAAGTATATTTATAAGTTTAACTCTAAGACCTTTATCAAAATAATTCAAATAAAATATTATTAAAAATCGCTGATAAGAGAAAATTACAATATTTTTCAGAACAAACATAAAGTTAAGAGTTTAATAGTATAATATAGCAATTAGTTAAAGAGTATACTCAAAACTAAACCATAGTATTTAGTATATGACATCCATAATAATGAATAGTAGGTTCATGCAAAGCAAGAATGACAAAACTTCCATTGTCGATTGTTGGATTGGCGCTGACATAACTTTATAAAAGAAAACTTATTAAAACATGCCTTTATTAAAATTCAAGTGATTGAATCACTGGTATTGATTATGAATTATTTTTCAACAGAATTTCTTTTTAAATTTTGACTTTTTATTTTATAAATATTTTATTTTATAATTTTTTCTTTTTTTACTTTCTCCCCTTATACGTAGTATATGGAGAAAGTATTGTTTTCGTCAAAATTTTCGAATTTGAGTTGAGGGTGGATATATCCGTTTTGGGGTCCCCTGAATCCAAAAAAGTGGGTTTTGACGTGATGTCTGTCCGTCCGTGTGTGTGTCTGGATGTGTACAGTGCCACAGCCTACCCCGTTGGTCCGATTTAGATGAAATTTGGCATGTATGTATATATTCACGGTATCTCCAGGCGTTTTTTTTCATTTTTTTGAATTTTTGATTTTTAAGGGTAGTTCACCCCTAAAAACCCTTAAAAATCGTGAAAAATCCAAATTTCTCAAAAACGGCTCTAACGATTTTGATTAAAATTTGACAGTTTATAGTGTACAGAGTACTAAATAATTTGACACCACCCGCATATCTGTAAAAATGCCGGTTCAAAAGTTATGGGCTTTTAAATGTCTAAAAAATCAAATTTTTAAATTTTCAGCGAAAACAATAAAAGTAAAGTATAACTTGACTGGCACCATTAAAACCAGCTTAAAAAACTAAACAAATTAGTAATTTTAATTATTTGTCTACGACTAACGGTTCCAGAGAAAAGTTAAATTTACTGTCCACGATAAACGCAGTACGTTGTCTGAAAGCGCCCAATGTTATTCTTATGGAGAATATAAAAAAAATCAATTTCTTCCTTACTTTCCAACCGTTTTCCATGAAACTTGGTATGAAGCGTAAGGTCAAACCACCGAACAAAACCAGCTCAAAAAAGCTTGGTGTTACGGGGGGGGGGGTTGTCCCCCCCATACAATTTGAACAATTAATTTAACTTTGTCTCTTGTGTTTTTATTTTTAGAAATTGGATGATTATTTTTGAAACAATAAATTATTAAATGATATTTAGATTAACTTTGTAGAACATGGTAGTTTTATAACAAATTGTCTTTTCTTAATTTACTTAAGGGAGAAAGGATGTGTCAGTTCACTGGTACCGTTTATTTACTTTAGTAGGTACGAAATAACGTTTTTCAACAACACCTTTGTAGCTCATGTTTAGTTTTCAGTACAATTATAGCCTTAAAATGATAAAAAAAAAATATTTCTAAGCAAATAAAAAACTCCCTCCAGTTTGTAGTTATTAAATGAGTTCATGTAGTTAAGTTAAAATTAATAAACAATGAGCCAAATTTATAATGTAGTATTGAAAATGTAATGAAAGGGTATTTGAAGTCAAGTATCTAGAAAACACGGCCATAAATAGTGAATTAGGTCTTGTTGATCATTCTTGAGCTTCCCAAACAAATAATAAAAGAACGGTGTAACATAGATAGACTGCAAATCGATAGTCCAGATAAAACTCCACATACAGTACTATTTTATTGAGTCGTGCAAGGTCAGTGCTAACCTAGATCCTGATGCTTTCTTTTTGGACGTCTTCTCTACTACAGGTTACTTGGACAATTCTTTTGAGGAAGTAATTGATAAGAAAATGAATTGATCAAATTTAATGTTCTCTTATAATAAAAAAAATCATTATTAAACCATTAAACCAGTTTAATTGGGCTTCTTAATATTATTTTATATAATTTACAGCACTTTTCTTGACAACAAAACAACCTATTGATAATACCATTACATTTCACATTTTAGAGATGTAGAGTGTCCAACATAATTTTTGTGTAATCTGCGACTTGATGAGTACGTATGGTTTGGTCAGTCACCTTTAACTAGTGATGGAACAATAACCGGAAATGGACAATTGGATATATGCTTAAACAACTAATTGGAATCTGAGAACCGACTGACTCTAAAAAGGTTGTTACCATAAGTATTGTGAGTAATTCAATATCATTTGTATGCGTCATAAAGTACACGACATAAACTCTTCAGTTTCTTGGACTAAAAAATGGTTTTCTTTTCATTTTGTATGTTAATCCTTCAAAACCACTGCTAAAACAGTTAATAAATTCTATGAAAATGTCATTTGTGAACACATTAGAACCGTTGCATTGGTCAAACGAGGCCCGGCATGGTTACCGTACATTAGATCTCAGCTAACATATAGTTTAGTACCAGTAAAGTGTAGTTATTACAGTCAGACAGCATGTAGATGAGGCCCCCCGCGGGGTGCTGGGTCCCGCTGTGCTGTACATTAGCCTCCCGCCGTTGTACAGCGTTGTTTGTTTTGTTTACCTGTGCTACTTATTTTACTTAAGGTGACATGAAAAGCCCCTTTACATTTTTGAGAGAGCATGAAAATAATATTTCTTAAGTTATACACTTATAGATTTCATAAGCAAATACCCCCGTCGCAGCAGACCTGCGTACTCAGCGAATTTCCAAATCAATAATATAAAAATAATATATGACAAGTTTTAAAAAAATCTGTCCATAAACATGAGAATTATTTGCCTATTCCCCATAAGATTAACATGGCAAAGAGTGTGCAGGTTTGCTGCTGTGAGGAACACTGAAATTAGGCATTTCTACCATAAATAATTTTTATCTTAACATTTATACCAACTTTCATCTACATCTGTCCATAAATAAAGGAGTTTGCCTATTCCCTATACGATTATTATGGGAAAAGAGTATGCAGGTTTGCTGCCATGATAAACACATAAACAATGATTTTTAAGCATAAATGGATAGATCTCAACCACATGAAGCTAAATATCAAGTTTTATCCAAAAATATTCATTAATATGGGAAATATTAATTTTTCCCTATCCTCCATAAGATTAACATTGGAGCCCCACAATACAATGTACTGTGTTTAGATTTTTTAATATCTCGGTAACCGTTGGAGATAGAGAAAAACTTTAAGGAACTTAATTGTGTAGTTTTTTAATCTGATTCTAATGGTGAAATATAAAATTAGAAATTTTTAAAAATTACATGTGAAAAATGCAAAAAACCCCATTTTGGGGTACAAAACCCCCCCAAACTACCCGTTCCCATTGACCGATATGTCTGGTTTACGAACTCGTCCGAGCACTTGTAGGAATACACGTTTCTACCAAATTTGGTCTCGATTGGACCATTTTTACGAGAGTTATCGTGTTCACAGACACATATATATATATACATATATATATATACTATTTTTAATTTTTATATATATATATGTATATACATATATACATATATATATATATAAATTTTAACGACTATTGTTTTTGGACTCTGGGCACCTAAAGAAGAAAAAATAACATGGTCCCGGGCTTAAGTCTCACCATGAGACCTACGGTAATAGCTTCTTCCCTATGGGAAATTCGCTAAAACATTTAAAAAAGTTGGTTTCTTTCGAAGAGTAAATAAATTACAGTGTTTGAAGATTGTAGTATTAGATTTATCTGATTACGCAGCGTCAAAATATATACAGAGTGTCCCTGAACTCTCTACCGACCTTTCCAGATCTGGTTCCTGGACCGTGCACAAGCTAAAATATTACATTCAAAATTTCGAAAACTCAAAATTTACCCAGATAGTAACCATTTTGTTTTTGCACATAAAAAACGGCTAATTATAATATATGAAATTTTGAATTGAATGGTATTGATATTCTCTATTGATCACATTAAATAATATTACAACATATTCGCTATACTTCTAAATTACATATTTCAAATTTTTAAAGTACTAAAACACACTTCAGAACAATAATGTTATTTACATTATTGTTAATGTTAATGTCTGGATCATGTAAATATTAAGTTAGAGAATAGCACACATGAGTCATATATCATACAGGATAAACTGGCAGACCATTCCGGGCAGGTTCAGTAATAAATAATAATAATTTTATCAATAAAGTGAAGCTTGATAACACAAGGTCTATTATTAGCTCTAAGTTGGTTAATAGGTACATTAGAGAAGAAAATTGGTGGCCTATTCTAGACTTAACTAACCCACAAAATATATATGATGAAATAGTATTAAAATTTAATAGTATCTATGAAAAAAACTAAGTAAAAATTAAATGCAATAAGTTAGAGAATAAGGATTCTTGGTTCAATGATGAAATAAAAATCTTATAGACTACAAAAATTACTTATGGAAACAGTTAAAGGAGGATAAATATAATTTAAATTTAAGACAATTGTTTAGAGCTGCTCGTAATAACCTGACAAGGAAAATTAAACAGAGAAAAAATGAATATTATCATAGGTTACTGCTGGAGAGTTCAAGCAACCTTAAAAAATCATGGGATATTATAAATGAAGTCATAAGTAAAAATACCCCCGTCGCAGCAGACCTGCGTACTCAGCGAATTTCCAAATCAATAATATAATAATAATATATGACAAGTTTGGTCAAAATCTGTCGATAAACATGAGAATTTTTGCCTATTCTCCATAAGATTAAAATGGCAAAGAGTGTGCAGGTTTGCTGCTGTGAGGAACACTGAAATTAGGCATTTCTACCATAAATAATTTTTATCTTAACATTTATACCAACTTTCATCAACATCTGTCCATAAATAAAGGAGTTTGCCTATTCCCTATATGATTATTATGGGAAAAGAGTATGCAGGTTTGCTGCCATGATAAACACATAAACTATGATTTTTAAGCATAAATGGATAGATCTCAACCACATGAAGCTAAATATCAAGTTTTATCCAAAAATATTCATTAATATGGGAAATATTAATTTTTAAAAGTATTAAATTAAAAGAGTGAGTAGGTTTGCTGCTGTGAAGAACACTGAAAGTAGCCATTTATACCATCAAAAATTTTATTTTTAACATTTATACCAACTTTCATCAACATCTGTCCATAAATATAGGAGTTTGCCTAATCTCCATATGATTAACATGGGAAAAGAGTATGCAGGTTTGCTGCCATGATAAACACATAAACTATAATTTTTTAGCACAAATGTATGGATCGCAACCACATGAAGCTAAATATCAAGTTTCATCCAAAAATATTAGATAATAAGTGAAAAATTAATTTTTTTAAATCCTCCATAAGATTAACATTGGAGCCTCAAAAATACAACGTACTGTGTTTAGATTTTTTTATATCTCGGTAACCGTTGAAGATAGAGAAAAACTTTAAGGAACTTAATTTTGTAGTTTTTTAAGCTGATTCCAATGGTGAAATATAAAATTAGAAATTTTAAAAAATTACATGTGAAAAACGCAAAAAACCCATTTTGGGGTACCAAACCCCCCCATACTACCCGTTCCCATTGACCGATATGTCTGGTTTACGAACTCGTCCGAGCATTTGTAGGAATACACGTCTCTACCAAATTTTGTCTCGATCGGACCTTTTTTATGAGAGTTATCGTGTTCACAGACACACACACACACACATATATATATATATATATATATATATATATATATATATATATATATATATATATATATATATATATATATAAATTTTAACGACTATTGTTTTTGGTCTCTGGGCACCTAAAGAAGAAAAAATAACATGGTCTCGGGCTTAACTCTTGCCATGAGACCTACGGTAATAGCTTCTTCCCTATGGGAAATTCGCTAAAAATAGGCCCACCATCCTACAATGTATTACAGACAACTTTAAAATAAGTAATGACACAGAGCTATCAAATATTGTATCTCAATTTAATAACTTTAAGAATACAATTGAAAACATTAACTGTAATTTTAGACCAAATGTATTTGATTTAAAAGAAGGAGACTATAATGTAAAAGATAAGCTTAACATGCACCTACAGCCAATTAATGAACAGTTATTATGTTTAGTTGTGAGGAAGATTGATATAGGCTCATCCCCAGGCCCTGACAGTATAAGACCAAGGATATTGTATCCAACCTGTTCTATCTAAAGTTGATACTAATTCACTTGATAAAAATAATTTTTAATACAGGAGAAATTCCAGAAAAACTAAAAATGACCTATATTCGACCAATATACAAGGCTGGGTGTAAACAGGACCCTAATTGCTATAGGCCAATTGGTTCAATCTCTGTAATCATGAAAATCATTGAGCACTATGTCGGTATTCAGCTAAGCAGATACTTAACTGTTAATAATATAATTAGTGAAAAGCAATATGGCTTTAATGCAAAAAAATCAACTTTAGATCTTCTTGAAGTCCTAAATAACAACATTAATACTGCATTGAATGATAACAAGTTTGTTCTTGTAGCTGCAACAGACTTAAGAAAAGCCTTTGATTTGGTATCCTATGAATTATTGTTAGATAAATTGCAAAGGATAGGAATAGGTAGAAAAAAGTACTTAGATTTTTTGTGAATTATTTTGAAAATACAACAGTTTGTACATCTATAGGGCATACAATTAGTAGTGAATTTAGACAAACTTGTGGCTTAGTTCAAGGTAGCATTATATCTCCTACCTTGTTTAATGTATATGTCAATGATTTTGCCTATCTGAAACTTAATAGTCAAATTTTACAGTATGCAGATGACAATATCTTGTATATAGTACATAAAAATCTGGATACAGCTTTTAGACTAATGCAAAGTGACTTGAATATCATGGATAAATATTTGTATGAAAATAGAATTCTGATAAACTCAAAAAAAAACAAAGGCAATAGTTTTTAGAAATCCTAGAGTCAAGATAAACATTCACAGTTGAAGAATAGAAACCTAACTTGTCACAGCAAAGTATGTTTGACAACAGTAAATACTTGTGTATGTCAAAGAATAGACATTGTAAATAATATAAAACACTTAGGACTGTTTCTCGATTTTGATATGAAGTTTAACACTCATGTAGAATATATTGTTAATAGGCTGAGACTAGTGCTGTTTAAAGCTAGAAAAATTAGCTATCATTTTACAACAACTACAAAAAGATTAATATACTTCACCCTTGTGCAAAGTATGTTTTATTACGGAATTTCATTGTACTATTTGGCTCCAAAATATATCTTAAAGCCAGCGTATTATAAATAGAATAGTATATAGAATAGAATAGTAATATAGTAGAATAGTAGAATAGTAAATAGAATAGTAATATACTGTTTAATGGAATATCATTGGAAATGTTAAGTATAATGAGCTTTGAAAATCTAGCAAGTTGTACAGTCTTTGTAGACATTATTTCAATGAAAATTTTAGGTTACAACACAATGTTAGTTACAGTTTAAGGAATAGACGATTTCTGACACAACGAGTTGACAACAACTATGGGAAAATGGTTTTGGAGTATAGTATACCTAGGCTAGTAAATTTATTGCCTTCTGAGCTAAAAACAATACAAAATGAACGACATTTAAAAATTAGCTTAAAAAATTATTTTATTAGTAAAAGGTAAAAACAAATAGGCTGGGCCATTCTTTTATGATTGCAGGTAAAACATGTGTAAAATAGCCTAGGCCCTAGCTAATAGGGCTGTAGAGAATGTACCCTTCCATTCTTAACAAAAAATACATCTTACCTTTTATTATAACATGCTTATCCAATAACTGAAATTTTATTCTAAAACACCAAAGACGACACATAAAATACATTACACATTAACATAGAAAACCCATAGATCAATCACACACAAACACGCAGTAGCTTAATTCACAACTAATTATTTTTCAATACTATTATACCCACACAACATTAAAACAATAATATGGTTCAAGAGGTAATAAATTGTAGTAATTAACACATAGAATGGTGCTTTATTCATATTTAATACTGAATGATCCCAAGTACATTCGCATTTTCAGATCAAATACTTTCCATCAACAACTTTCACTTTCACTTTGTCTAATCAGGAATCGCCCGTTCAGGGTTGATAACCTTCAGCTTATAACTAGTTTAATCCCTGCGAGGATAAAATTTCCCAACATTCTACAATTAACATATTAACATATAGTACTGTAAGTAAATTTATTTGAAAAATAAATCTTGTAATCCTGGTATTATACATTACCTACAGAAATAGCTGATCTCTCAATTAGCCATGTGGCTAGAGAGATTAAACAAATAACTGCATTGTAATTCAAATATGTATATGAAAAAAAATAAATGAATTGAATTGAATTGAATGTTAATGTTAATGTTTCTGCGTCACGAGGTTAACCTTAATGGAATGATTACCACTGACTTATATATATATATATATATATATATATATATATATATATATATATATATATATATATACTATAATTGCCATATATCAAACTCAAGCTAGTAGGGATGTGGCCAACACACTGATACAAAATATTACTAGTGCATTGATTGTAAAGATACAACATATGGCTTCTTTAAAATAATCAATGTAGGTTAAACACATACATATACACATATTAATATAAGCTGTTATCATGTGACATCGCTATTAGTGAGCTATTCCGATCAGCTTTTTCAAGTTTATTATCATTAAACATCTACAGTAGTCAATTGATCAATACATTGTTAAAAAATCACTGCGCAACTTTCAAAAAGATAGAAAATGATGTAATTACTGTAGGTCTTTATTTGATAAAGCTACATACTAAATTTCATTTTATTATAAACAGCCGTTCTCTAATTTTATTTTTGAACTTTGTTATGTAAAAACAAAAAATGGCGTATATACGGGTAAATTTTGAGTTTCCAATTTTTGAATAGGATATTTCGGCTTGTCTACGGTCCAGGAACAATATCTGGAAAAGTCGGTAGAGAGTTCAGGGACACCCTAAAATTAATATAGGAGACTAGTAATGGTTTTAAATTTTTATTAATGATATCATAGGCGTGAGTAAAAATAAAGACACTTTAAACTGTTATTTATATGCTGCTATAACAGGTGTAAAATCCATTGTTGCAGAAAATGAATATTAATTGAATGTCATTTATAGGACGTCTAATTAGTGGTTAGCGCATCATCATAACAAACCTTTTTATAGAGACCTTTTTCAATTGTTTATTATTTCAGAAGCTGATTCATTTTACAGTCGTTGGTACATTACACGGTAAGGCGTGCATTAAAGTCGTTATCATTCATGTACAACATTGTTTATTATTTAGAGGTGAAAATTTAAATCTATGGAGAATATTCAGCATGGATACGAATACGAATGGTAAGGCGCGCATAAAAATCGTTATCATTCATGTACTGTGCCATCAACATTTTTTACCGCAGATAGTTAATGTTTTTTTTCTGTTATAAATCTATGGAAAATATTCAGCACGGATACGAATTCTAAATCTACCAAGCAGTTTATTGTGTCGAAACACTTAGGACTCTGGACATGCAGCGCACTAGCACAACACTTTAGAGTTTTCTGTTGAACGCCTCGCCGCAATTGCCCGAAGTCTTAATTAGTTAGCTCACTAAATAATTAGCTAGTTAGCTAATTAAATAATTTAATGATAAGTTTCATTTAACAGTTAATTGAGATATATGCAATTGCATCTGATTTTATGAATAAAAATGAGTTAGAGAATTCCTAACCTTTACTTCCCTCTGAATCTCTTTCAGTCTAGTACCTAAACATTATTTTAATGTTTGAAATATTAAGCTTCCTCCCTGGTGTCAACTTATTTTCCATCTGACAACTAAGCTTAGTACTTCGATCAGGTTGTTAAGCTTCAAATTATGCGATCTATAGTTATGCTCTTGATGGTAACTGCTAAGACAGAAGTGCAGTCCTATGCCATCATCGAGTAACCCAACATTCTAGAATAGACGACAGTGCAGTCCTATGCCATCATCGAGTAACCCAACATTCTAGAATAGACGACAGTGCAGTCCTATGCCATCATCGAGTAATCCAACATTCTAGAATAGACGACAGTGCAGTCCTATGCCATCATCGAGTAACCCAACATTCTAGAATAGACGACAGTGCAGTCCTATGCCATCATCGAGTAACCCAACATTCTAGAATAGACGACAGTGCAGTCCTATGCCATCATCGAGTAACCCAACATTCTAGAATAGACGACAGTGCAGTCCTATGCCATCATCGAGTAACCCAACATTCTAGAATAGACGACAGTGCAGTCCTATGCCATCATCGAGTAACCCAACATTCTAGAATAGACGACAGTGCAGTCCTATGCCATCATCGAGTAACCCAACATTCTAGAATAGACGACAGTGCAGTCCTATGCCATCATCGAGTAACCCAACATTCTAGAATAGACGACAGTGCAGTCCTATGCCATCATCGAGTAACCCAACATTCTAGAATAGACGACAGTGCAGTCCTATGCCATCATCGAGTAACCCAACATTCTAGAATAGACGACAGTGCAGTCCTATGCCATCATCGAGTAACCCAACATTCTAGAATAGACGACAGTGCAGTCCTATGCCATCATCGAGTAACCCAACATTCTAGAATAGACGACAGTGCAGTCCTATGCCATCATCGAGTAACCCAACATTCTAGAATAGACGACAGTGCAGTCCTATGCCATCATCGAGTAACCCAACATTCTAGAATAGACGACAGTGCAGTCCTATGCCATCATCGAGTAACCAAACATTCTAGAATAGACGACAGTGCAGTCCTATGCCATCATCGAGTAACCCAACATTCTAGAATAGACGACAGTGCATTTTTTCTTTGTTTTTTTTACTCCATAATCCATAATTCATACCTTGAATGTTATCCGAATGTATTGCTGATGAAGATGTTATTTAATATATTGACCACCTTAGTGATTCCAATTTTCGGCTCCTATATTTTCAAGCAGCTAAAACATAAAATAAAGTTTTGTGTTTATGTTAAATAGCACAATTAATTATTATTATTAAACTTTAGTACTCGTACTTTTTTAAATTTTGAATAAGTCATTAGATAAAAAAAAACTAGTACTGTTATCTCAGTTAAACTATTCATTCAGTGTTCGTGTTTACAATACTGTTATAAGGGCTTTTTAGAGGCCGTTCAGTGCCTCTCCAAGCTTGCCTCGAACACGCTTGGGTTTCAGTTAGGCCTAGGTTTACTAAAGCTGGCAATAGTATTAGCTTTAGTGTGCGTTATAAGTTTTTTTTATTTACGAATTGGTTTTAAGTGACATTTCACTCGTACTGTAATGAAAAGTATTTAGTTATTTGTCTTTAAGCGTATTAGGAATTTAATAAACTTTAAAGAGTATTAGGCATAACTATCAAACTTTCAGGTCTGGAAAATATTTTTTTGCTGTAGAAAAACTCTGAAACTTTGTGAAAAAACTCAAACTTTGATAATCTTCAACAGAAGCATTATATTGTTAGTGATGGCCACAATCACTCTTCAAGCAAATGAAATTAAAACTTTCTGCTTTATTAACTTTTTGCCACACAGATTGTTTTCCAGAAATATCAAATTAATAAGCTTCAATTCATCTCTTGTTCATTCACAGGTTTATTAATCATACTCTGAACTCGTTACCTATTTGTTATCAATCTGCTTATCATAAATTAATCTTATAGACGAAATCTGGTTATTTTTTAATCAAATTTCTAAGTTTTTGATTAACTATATTTCCCCAATATTTTATTCCTATTCTGTTGTTTTAATTCAACGATATAGTTATATTTGTCAGATTTTATGTGTGATTTTATTGTGAGGTACCGTACACATAAATAATAAAAACTTGATAAGTTTAAGTTTATAATAATTTAAGATATTTTGTATTATAAAAAATCACTAAGTTTACTTTTAAAATTTGGATGACGTCATGAAAATATTGACACTGAAAGTTGTCATAATCCTGCAACTATTTCATCTTCTAAGGGGCTTTGTAGTTTGAGATTAATAATTTCAGATTTAATAATTTCACTTATTCATAGAAAAGGGGCTCCGAGAATATCATTAATATCTGAGTTGGGGTTGATTATTTAAAGTTCAGCCTTTCCGAGTACCGAGGTGGTCCACTAATATTTGACAGTTATTTTGCTATTAGTTTCTCCAGTCCAGTCGCTCCGACGGAAGAATAGGCGGCTGGTTTGTACTCTGTACTCTCTGAACACTCTGTAAAAGTGTCTAGTTTTGTTTTTGTTAAAATCCAATTTGAGTTCTATAAGCCTATTCTGTTTGTAGGTACGCTTTTCTTTTCTGATTGTTTTGGAGCCGTATGCGTTTTCCTACCATATTTGTGGAGTTTGTTACTACTGAAATATTCCTATGCTTTTATTTATTGTTCTATGGCTAGATTACAGGTTGCATTCCACCATCAATGCTCACGTTTACGAGACAGTTCTCCCAGTTCTCTTTTTTTATTGTTTAATATTATTGTTCTTTGTTAATTTTCAGGTATTCAAGGTCAGCTTCGAAGACTCTTAACTGTCGTCTTGGCGTTTTTCTGTTGTGACGGGTCTGATTTTGATCTTTAAGAAGTGATAGTCGGAATTAAAGAAATATTTTCTGGTCTTAACATTCAGTATTTCTTTAGACCGTGTTTTGCCAATGGCTATACCACACGGTCAATCTGCAATTCACAAATGCTTTTGGGTGATTTTCATGTATTGAGTTCATGTGTAGGCTTTCTGAACGGTGACATAATTTTGAGGTTGACGAACTATTTATTCTGTTGGTTCACCCATGTGCTGTGTGAGGTTCTGTTATCTGGTTAAACTTACGTAATTTTCCGAATTGCCCGTAGAATCACAGAGTCAATATTCTTCCCGATGGAGAGTCAAAATAAATTATAGAATCAGTGATTGACTTATGGACTTTAAATCTAGAAACAAATAGTGTGGGACCTATTTGTTGTCTATTTTTGTCAATGTGGAGTGTTGTCTCTTTTCCTCACAAATTGACCATATAACCCGGTCACGCTGGGTTCGATTCCAAGGGTCAATTATTTGAGTCACTGAAACGTTTAACATACGGATGTCGTTGGAAACCCTGACTATATGTATACTCTCGGGATGGTATCACGGGACTGTACTCAGATCCGAAACTATCTCGAATCTACCATTTACAGTTTTCCCAAAATCCAGGAAATTGGTTTCCTTGAATTACCATATACGGTCAGCAACGAAATTATGGGTCACGATATGGTTTTGGAACGGTCCTTCCCCGTAGGCCACCGATCCGAAACTGCTTTGGCGCGGTCGCTTTCGTTCTCTCACAATTATTCAGGTAAATCCGTTTTCCATGTTACTGTTGAATATCTGGTACCCTCGAAATTTAAACTTGTTATATATTAATATAATCAGCTTATCGCGTAGAACTTCCACGCGGTCACTTATCGTTTGGGGGATCCATAGGGCAACTCAGGATGCAGATACAAGTCTCAATTCAGGATATTTATGATCTTTATCTTATAGGTTAATTTTGAATTTCGAATCTTTCTTATTTAATAAGAAAGAGTATGCCAATCTGGGGAAATCTCTAAACATTTCCCTACCCACCACTTGGTACTGGGTCTTGGATCAAGCCTGGACAGCTACCAAGATGCTGAATATATATCAGCACTCTAGGAAGGAGTGGTAGGTATCTGGAGTACTAAGGAGCGGTTCTAATAAAACATACGGTTCCCCGATCCCATATCCGTGCCAACCCTAAATCCATAAAATCCCGCAACTCAAGGTCAGGTATAGGATAGAGCGACAGATTCAGCCATAGAGTGCTGAATATACGTCAGCAAACTAGGTGGGGGGTAGGTATTGGGGTAACTGGGTGATCCCTACTAAACCTACTAATCTCCTAGCCTAATCTCGGGAATGCTCTTCTTAAATCCCTAAAATCCCGCAACTCAAGGTCAGATAAAGGATATAATGGCCGATGCAGCCATAGGCCACATAGGACGCATAGGATGCTGATTATGCATCAACCAATCAGGAGGGAGGTGGTAGGTATTAGTGCAACTATTAAAATCCTAACCATAAGCTTGCCCAACCTAACCTAACCTCACTAATTTTCCAACACCTCGGATGTTTCATTTTCCCTCAATATTACATACTATATGTCAGAGCTTAAGCCATTACAATAATACAATGCGAGTTAATAATTATTCATTCAAAAGCCATATCCAATTATAATATTGTAATTAAATTCTATTCACTGGGTTACCATGTCACTGCTGAACCTAGGTAAACAAATAATCACAGGCATATGCGCCTTGTACTATAATAATTTATGGTATAGTAGTAGTATAGTAATAATTTAACTAACTAATTTAACTATAATAATTTATTATAATACCTATATTAATTTAACACTTGAATCGTCTATAAATTGGCTAAGCTTATTAAAACTGGACAGTTAATTCGGAATGTTATGTATTTGATTTATAGTTAACTTCAAAATGTTGCTACTGTATCTGATCTACTATTTTATCAGTCTATTGGTTCTCTTAATAAAAAACCACTATTTTTGCTCCACTCTATTTAGAGTGGAGCAAAATACCGAAATAAGCAATAAAATAACTTTGTAATACCGTATATTTATACGGTATCAATTCATTACCCAGTTTTAATGTTAATATCTTAATATCTTAATATGCCTTAATTCGGTTTTAGTATAGTACTAGGTTTAATTCTTTAGCTACCTACTATTCCCCTATCTCTATCCCTCTCACTATGGATAGAGTGAGTGCATAGATCACTCTATCCTTTACCTGACCTTGAGTTGCGGGATCTTAGGGATTTGAGAGTATACCCAACATTACGCTAGGGGATAGTGGGTTTAGTAGAGAGTACCAAGTAAGTCTTAGTAGACTTACTTAAGTCGAGAGAGAGGTACCGGTTCGGTCGGACTGACTGCAGCCCGATCATGCGCCGAGACTAATTTTCGCAGTCAGATGTGGCTCCGAGGCAGCCAAAACTCAGCCAGTGAGCTTACCCCAACCTCAAAACCATACCTACCCGTATTTAACTCAAAATGGCTTCTTCATTCAAACCATTTCACAAAATGAGCTCACCAAATAATTGCAAGTTAACTGAATAAAACAAAATAAAAATAGTTAGGGAAAACAGAACGTCACAACCGTTAACTTGCATTGCCGGTTTCTCTTTGTGTACTCAATATTTTCCTCAGTCAAAGTGATATTTTTGACTGAGGATTCAAATGTGAATTCCTGTTCCCTGGACAGCTCGGAATTTTATTTTGATTTTATTCAAAGCATTTGCCGGTTATTTAATTTTGCCCAATTTAAAGAGTGTTTGTGTTCATAATATACCTATGATGTGTTTTCGATTTGCTCTAAGAGATTTGAACAAGACTTTATCCTTCTCTTGTTAAAACATACTCTTAAAATAGGTAATACTAGAAATAGAATATAAAAATAAATAGTTAATGATAAAAATATAGATTTATATATATTTCACTGTTTGGTTTCAATGTTTAGTATAATTACATAATAAACTCAAGTAAACAACAAGTAAACTAAATGCCCTTTAAAATCATTTAAAAAATTACTTCAAAGGGTACCGTACTTTATTTACTTGTTTAAAGTTTATATACATATATATATATATATACATATAATTATTTGTTCTCTTTGAACCTCTGTCCAGAGCGAACAAGTTTTCTACCAATTATCGATGAGCACCAATGCAAACGTGAAACAAAATATTTTATTTTACCAACTGTTTTGTGTGTTATAGTTATGTTTCTTTACTTGATATTTAATCCTTTTCCAAGTGAAATGAAAACTGTCACAATGACTTTTATTCATAATTGATTAATTTATTTTCAAAACTAGATAAGGGTCATGACGTACTTTATCAGGACATTAAAAATGAATTAAACACATTTCTCACTGGGATATTTTCAAACTTTTTTCTTTACGGCTTTGTAAAAAATAAAAATCCTGCCTATAAGTTTAAGCAATAAATGATAAAGGATAAAAAAAAATATTTTGTTGATTTTTTCTGGTTTTGCAACTTGTGGTACCGATTTGCCTTTTAGGCTAAGCTGTTGAATCTAACTGCTTTTGAAACTAAAACGTAGGGTTTATCTGCTTATAATGGAATGGATGCAATGCAATCAATCTGGTTTTGAAACTAAACTTGAGATACTGGATAAAATAACCATGGGATGAAATTGGTTTTGAAAATAAAAACATCGCCTGGTTATAGACAGTAATTTTTCTACCAGAAAACTATTCAGCCTAAATGTAGAAAAAATGTATTTATCTGGTTTTGAAACTAGATTACTCAGTTTATCAGTATGGTTTAACCAGTCATAATTTACCAGTATTTGAATTCATAATTTATTATTTTTTATACAGATCATAAGTATTATGGATTAATAATTCAGCGATAATGATACATATTATTTAAAAATTTAAAAATAAATTTGCTACGTCATATCTTCAAAGTCCATGGGGTATTAATTACTTCCCAAACCACTCCGCTCCGACCTCAGGTCATGAAATAATTGCTTTCCTGGATAAATGTTTTTTTTTCAATAATGAACGGTTTTTAAAAGAATCGTTGAAAAAAATTTCTTCTCACAGTAACTATTTTCTCAAGCACATTTCCATCATAATTATAGGTTGATTGCTTCTAATAGTTCATCCAATAATAATATTTGAAATAATCACGCATTGAAATGGTTTCTTACAGTTTTTTATTAAAATGTTTGTTCACGATACGTAAAATATGTTAAATGCCTTAGTAACGTGTTATTTCACGTTATATACTTTTATAAATTGCGTAAAAATACGTAATAGTATATTTCAAAATATAATAGAGATAAAATAATTTGTACAAAACAGTCAGTGTCGGTCTGCCGATAAGACTGTATACAAATCCTCAAGTCCGTGAAAAACGTTCAAATTTGTTTCGAGTTCTCAAATGAGTTAAATCTCTTACTAAAATCTAACGCTTAAATTGATCAGAGTTGAAAAGTATGAAACATATCAGTTTTAAAACGTTTTGAGTTTGTTTCTCCTTAGTACGAGGAATATTTTAGGATTTGAAAAGCATGATACACATTAATTTTGCTTGATAAATTAACTTATTGTTGTGTTATGCCCTAGAAGCTATAATTGTAGTGGGTTTTATTTTTTGCTGAAGGTCCTAGTACAAACTTGGCTGTTGACTACAAACATGGTTTAAACGCTGCTTTCGTCATGAACGCGCAGAAGGCAGAAGTGCAGAAGGACACAAAACAAAACAAAATTAGCTCCAGTGAAAAGAGAACGCTGGCCCACACAGCACCTGTCACCTTGAGGGCTTCATATCCGTCTCGTCAGCTAGCAATACTGTTGGCATGCAATTAACAATGCATTGGTTTAAAAACTTAACAAACTAATTTAATATTGTTTAATGTAAACAAAATAAAAAATAGCTTCTGGAGTAACAAACATAATTTTCTTTAAGTTATTTGCTAACACGATCAGTGGGTTTAAAGGTTGTAAATTTATCGTTGAAGTCTGGTAATTAATTTTGAAAAGGAGAAAGGTCTGGCCAGACAAGGTCCTCTGTAATTAGAAAACTCTTGCATTAATTACGACTTTGAACCCTTTTATTCATCCTATCTTTTGTGGAAGGTTTACGCACATTTCAAAAGGTTTACAAGTCCTGGATAAACTGGTTAAGATACTAACTGTTTTCATAAACGATTGCTTGAAGCTTAAACATTCGATAGATAGGCCTAGTTTAATATATCTGCATTAGTGCAAAAAATTATAGTTGTATAAAAACTGTTATAGAATTATCATTAATAAAATAATGCTACAACACGTTTATAGCTTATAGCTTTATCTTTTCACACATAGCTTTATTGTGTTTCATACATTTCACACAATGGAGTATATGTTAAACAGTTTTGAAGAGAGAGTGCCTTAAAGTCTGGAAACAAGTTATAATACCTTTCAATTTAGCTAAAGGATTAAAAGTGTGCACATTCTACTCTACTAATAATAACCGCAGCCTCATGTAGTGTTCCCAACGGCTCACCAGCACCGATGAGATACACACAATTTTTTTGGAATTGGCCAGTCAAAGAAGAGTACCATAAACTGTACTGGAAAGGTAGAAACCTTTTAGAAATTCAGAACTTATATGAGTAGTTACAGGTTATTCTGAAAACTTTTGAACGTCCACGGTTTTTAAAATGGATTACATTTTTTTGAAATGTGGATTGTAGCTTTTTTATACAAATGACTACGCTAACTCCTCAAATGAACGTCGATAATATAATGTTAAATATAGTTTTTATCTCTCAGACATTACATGATTTATAATAAATATACTGAACCACACTTTAGTCTCTTCAGCACTTATGTACACTGCTATTAGACGACGTTTATAAAACTGAAATGTTATTAGCTAGCTTAGCGTTAACCTAACTTCTGTTAGGTTCTGTTCTGCTTATGCTTCGTATTTCTCAAAAGAAAGAGTTCACAGTAAAGTCTTTTGTTTGAAACTTTCACGCTTGACAAGGGTAAAGAGGCTTAGTCGCGTCAAACTGTGATCAAAGACGAATAAACTTCTGTATCTCGCGGCTGAACAGGTTTATAGCAAGATCACAGAACGACACAGTGAAGATAACAGCATCATAATAAACCTAGAATTTTGCATAGTGATGTATGGTGATTCATACATGTCACTCAACAAAAGACTATGGCTGCTAGCATAGTCTTTTGTACAAGATTTTTTTTACTTGGTGCAGCCAGATTGAACGCGTCACACGCACAGGTCCTTTGTGACCCATGTGTGACTATTTGTATGTATAAACCATGTAATAAGCTGTAAATATTTTACCAATAAAAAATTTATGATTGATTGATAGCAAGTATTTCATATATATTTATATTATACACACACACACACACACACACACACACACACACACACACACACACACACACACACACACACACACACACACTGTTTGTTGTGGTGTAAATGGTTGCCATTATTTCAGTTGCCTAAATTGTTTTTGGAAAATACAATATTTTTGGTAGTACAATAAAATTAATACATGTATAAGGAATTGTTTATACTTCTGTCGTTTTTAGCAAAATTCCAAAAAGCCGTTCACCCCTTCTGAAGTTCACAGCACGATACATAAGGAAATACTTCCTAGAAAAGCACCAGGATATGATCTCATAACAGGAAGGGTACTCAAAGAACTTCCCAGAAAAGCGATTATGTTTATAACATTTATTTAAAACGCTGTTTTGCGTCTAGAGTACTTCCCTTGCCACTGGTAAATAGCCCAAATTGTCGTTGTTCCCAAGCCCGGTAAACCGCTTCATGACGTTTCTTCATATCGTCCCATAAGCTTACTTCCATTGCTTTCAAAGCTATTTGAGAAACTTTTTCTGAAGAGGATGCAACCAGTACTTGAAGACATAAACTTGATTCCCGACCATCAATTTGGGTTCCGAAAATGCCACTCTACTACTGAACAAGTTCACAGGGTTGTTAATATTGTCAGAGACTCGCTTGAAAAGAAGAAGTTTTGCTCTGCCGCTTTCATTGACGTCAAACAAGCTTTTGACAAGGTTTGGCATCCGGGACTACTCTACAAACTGAAACGCTCTCTTCCTCATCCTTATTTCAACATACTAAAATCTTACTTGACCCATCGATTTTTTCAAATTAAATTTTTGGACGTCTATACAAATCTTTTTGAGATTAATTCAGGAGTTCCTCAAGGAAGTGTTCTAGGTCCAGTTCTCTATTCGATATTCACTGCAGACATTCCTACAGTACCAGAAACTACCATAGCTACATTTGCTGACGATACTGCTATTCTAGCTACTCATATGAATAATGTGCTTGCTTCACTTAACCTTTAAATTGGACTAAGTTGTCTTGAGCTGTGGCTTAAAAAATGGAGAATTAGAGTAAATGAAGCAAAATCACACCACATAACTTTCACGTTAAGACGAAACATATGCCCACAAGTAACCCTTAATGGCGTTTTATTGCCCCAGGTGGAAAGTGTGAAATACCTCGGTTTTCACCTTGACTCTAAACTCACGTGGCGATCACATGTATAGAATAAAAGACTACAATTAAACTTAAAATTAAATAATCTTAACTGGATTTTGGGTTACAAATCAAAATTGTCTCTTGAAAACAAGCTCTTAATTTACAAAGCTATTTTAAAACCAATTTGGACATATGGATTGCAGCTTTGGGGTACTGCCAGTAATTCAAACATCGAAATTATGCAGAGGTTCCAATCAAAGGTCTTGAGAAAAGTAACCAAAGCTCCATGGTTTGTATCAAACCAGACACTGCATGATGATTTAAAATTACTCTCTGTCAAAGAGGAAATTCGCCGCTTCAGCAGAAAATATCTGACCAAACTAGAAAATCATCCCAACTACCTTGCTCTAAATTTACTTGACAACAGTAAACAGTGAATAGACTTAAGCGTTGTTCAGTCCTGGATCTTCCTCTATGATTTGAACAATAACATTTTTGTGTCACCACTGGGTGACGCATAGTTCATGTCATTTCAGTTACATAATTTTTACTAATTGTTATCCTTTTAACAGATTGTAAAATAAATAAAGTTAAAAAAAATATTTGGTCGGCGTGGCGTCTCCAAATTTCTCCGTCATCCATCTTGATGTAATAGTAAAGGTGACCATCTCCACTTTGGACATTTCCGTAGTTCCATTTACATTTTCCAGAGTAGTTTCGGACTTGCACTTGCTCTCCTGGTTTGAAGTATCGCACTATTCCTTTGGGTTAATTTATTTCATTCTTGCTCTGGCGATTAACTCTGCATTTAGAAATACTATCTTCTATGTCTTTGTCCAACCCCTTCCATTAGCAAAAACTGCATTTATCTCTATTTAACCTCAGTCTGTTCATTTTTATTCTTGGAAGAACCATTTACAAGCGATTGATGAAGAGATCAACTCTTCTTCTGATTTTCCTTGAATAACTATGTCATCAAAGAGACATTGAGTTCCTTCTACAACTGATAAGACCTTGCCCATTTTTTGCCAAATTCCTGGAACTACTTTAATCCCGAACGTGAGGCGATTAACTCGGAACTGGCCCTTATGTGTGTTTAAGGTTTGAATGTCAGCACTGGCCTCATCCACTTGTAGGTGTAGGTAAGCATTCTTTAAGTTCAGAGTACAAAATATTTTGCCACCACTCATATTTGTGAAAATATCCTCGATTTTTGGTATTGGGTAGTGCTCATCTTGGATTTGTCTATTCACCGTAACCTTATAATCGGCACATATTCGAACTTCGCCGTTGGGTTTTATTACTGGTACTATTGGTGTCCCCCATTCCGAATTTTCTGTCTTTGTTATTATTCCTGCTGTTTCTAAGCGTTCAAGTTCCATTTCTACTACCTTTTGTTTCAAGGCATAAGATATTGGCCTTACTTTAATAAATATTGGACGAGCTTCTTGTACCAACTGTAAGTGGCCAAGTTGATCAGGTGTTTGGCCAACACCTGGCTCAAAAACATCATTTGCGAATAAGTTCATCCAAAGAATGTTTTCATGTTTGGTTGTTTTTAGTGTTTTTACATCCTTCTAACTGCACTTCTCGTAAGCAGTCTCGACCGAAAAATAGGATCCAAGTGATTGTCCACAATGTAAAGTTTACCCGTAAAACTTTGCTTTTTGTTTGAACATTGAACAAAAACAACCCCTTTGGGCTTAAATACTTCACCTGTGTAAGTTTTGAGCTGTATCTGTGTATTGAAAAGTCTTCTGTTTGTAAGCATTTTCTTGAACATACTGTATGGTAGCGTCCTAGTCAGCTATTACAGGCTGAACCTTTATCCAGCTCCATTTGGACTGAATTTCCTTCTAACAAAACAGCAATAAGCATTATCATCATTATTTCTAGTCTTCCGCCTGGTAAACCTTTTCCTTTTTATTGCATACACACTAGCAATGTGACCCTATTTTTTTGCATTTGTGACATGTTTCAGAAACAAACTTACAGTTAATGGCTCTATGGTCCCGTAAGCCACAGTAAAAACATCTTCCTCTTAACCTATGAAAAGGTGGACGTTAAGTTTTCGTTGGTGAATTGTTCAATTTTTTGTTTTCAGTCTTGTGAACGGTACTTTTTGTAAATTCAATATTTGTTTTGACCAGGGAACTTTCATCACGAATTAGACATATCCATGATTTAACCTATTTCCCACAGGAAAGTAAATACAAACATTTTATATAGTTTACTTGATCCCAATGGTGGCTTATTTAACAACAACCACTGAACGGGATGGCTCTATGGTATAAAAAAGCTTAAGTATGAAAAAGTCTTAAAATTAGATTTTCAAAGTGTCTTCTTTAAGAAAAAATAGGCTGACCGCTTCCATATTTGAACATGAGTGGCCGTTTGAAATATTTTGATTTTACATTTGTAAATACATTTGGAATGTAACCTACTGAACATATTTATGTCAGTTAGATTGCAAGATCCCAGTGGTGGCCCAGTTATAAAATATCCTGTATGATTTTTACCAGTTTCTTTATCTGTGTGATGTAAACAGACGATAAATTGGAAATACACCATATGATAAATATGACGGAAGTATTAAATATAATCTTAAGGATAGTGTCACAAACGATGGTATGCGGAGAAGTGCTGTCGGGTCCGGCTAAGGCCACTGACAGACCCCCAGTGGTCGACCGTAGTAGTAACATGGCTAGCAGAGGAATCTGCAAGAGTAGAAAAGCTACGAAAATACATTAAAGTACGTCAACAAATACTGAGATTTGTTTCATGCATCAAAATGTATGCATTTAACCTTTAACGTGTTAAAGACCTTTAAATGGTTCTAATGGACCTTCAGACCGAAATACTTGGGACATGGGTCATGCTGAGATTTGATGTCGTTATGTTCCTGATATTTCGCAACTAAGATTGTATATTATACTTAAATTTAACTTGCACTTTTAAAATACGCTCTGAATTTACTCTGAAAATTACCTAAAAATCAAACAGTTAAATATTTTACGTTTAACAGTTAGTGTTAAGGATAGTACCAACAAAGTTCAATGCTCAAGGAGAATCACGTTTTGTGTCTTTATATTTATGGCATTTAAAAGTTACTGTCTATTTACTAGTTACTGTAAATTTCTAAGTTACTGGAAAAGATAAAAACAATATTTACGCAGTCTAGTTGTAGCAGAAAGTTGAAGTTCTAGGGAATTTCCTAGAGAAATACAACCGCCCTTAAACCCTCTACGGATAGACCAATATTGCTGAATTTTGAATTTGATCGACTAATTAATTGTTCATTTACGTAGTTGTACTAAATTTCATCAGCATTGGGAGTTTTTACGTGAGTGATCGTGTATTGAAAATATATGTTTTTGGCATCTGGTGACAAAAAAAAATACTTGGTCCGGAGTGTACCGATATGTATTGTTCTGACGACCATGGTATATTTCCCATAGATAAATGGTATGTATAGCTAGCTATATTTACCATAGGAAAATCACTCCAAGTATTACAAATTATGTTTATATTCAATTTACTGCTATTTTGAGCTAATTTCACTATAGTCAGATTTTATGAATTGTATATTGTCATTAAGAACAAAAATGTTTAAATCACAATGTTATAGATGAAGAGTTTTTACACGACAGATATATAACCTGGAAAGGGTGGTTTTCATTACAAGGGATCAACCTGTTTCTCCACGGATTATCTGGTCGATCCAACAATTCCCAGTGTCATTTATTCCTACAGCGTAACGCGTCACACCAGTGAGTACTGTTGTTTAATACCTTTGGTATGTTGTCATTAAAGAACCATACAGGTACAAAAAGAAGGTAAATTTTGATTGATATTTAAATTTTTGTTCTATTAATCGCCTTTATGGCCTTGGTGTAATCGATTTAGTGGTGACTGTTTACCTAGGGGAGATTTTTTAATATGAGTACAACGGTGTTGTCAGGTCATGACAACAGTGAGCTGCACAACGGCAACAGTGTTTTAACGATACTCTCGTAGGCTTGGACACAGTTATTTGAAAGATTTCTATTCCAAAATTTCTGATATTTTATTTCCTTCTAAAGTGTTAACACTACAGCATGGAATTATGTAAACCGAAATAGTCTAAGAGCCATAGTAGTGTCAATATTGTGTTTATATATTCGTTCAATTATATGTTTTTTGAACGGTTGTGGAGTTAAAGATAACGAGTTTGTAGCATAATATCATCAATTTTCATGAAAATATCTTAACAAACATTCAGCGAAAAATCCATTAGTAAAACTTGTACCGCTTGAAGTTCACATGATTGATATGAATATCTTTTGCATCTTTGTATCTTATCCTAGTAGAGTTTTCATGAAAGCTTCTTAGTATAATAGTACCTGGTGAACAAACTTTGCTCGTTTAGAATAATACATGTATTATAAAAATTAAAAAAGTATTGCCCCTGGTGGGGTTTGAACACGCGACCTCAGTGTCACGAGGCCAACACACTACCGCTGGACCACGGCGTCTACCAAATGAGCAACGCCGGTTAAGGTCTTTTAGCCAACCTCAATTGTTTTAGCCGATCATTTACTGTTTAACTAACCACACAGTTATTATTAGCCTGTGACGTACTGATTTTGATATAAACGGAATGAGGATTGAAAAGCAAAAGAGAAATTTAATTTACACATATTAATTGGTTAGTTACAGTGGCTTCAAGCAATACAACAGATACGTTTTCTATCAAAACACGGAAGATTTTGGAAATACTCTTTTCTGCTTTCATTTCGCACAGTTATGTTACCCTTAAGTTTTTACAAATTGTTTAGTAACTTATATTTTACATACATTCATAAAATAAATATACATTCATAAAATAAATATTTATGAAAAACCTCTATTCACATATTGTTCTTTGCCGTCTTCAATCAAGAACTGTCAAACGGTTATAAACAGCTGTTTTGGTTTGTATTGTTTACATTTTATTCTCCATAAGCGTAATGTTAAATTTTTAGATTTTTAACTTAATATTACAAGAAAACACGAATTTTCCTGGACATTAGACCTATCTAGAACTTATTTTCTACTCGGAAATTAGTTATTTCCAAAATTTAAAGAAATTCCTTATATATATATATATATATATATATATACAGACCTTGCTCGTATTATAGTATTGGATAAGCTTGAAAATCCGGACGTCAGGAATTTAGTATATTTTTGATTAAACAGCATTTAAATATCCGTTTCTGTGAAAATTGAGTAAATGCCACGAAGAAAAAAATATAAAAGGAAGTCATTATGTTACAGGTAAGTTAAAGTTTTATAATAAAAAAATGGGGGTAGGTTTCATTTTATTTTATCCCCCTATATAAATACGAAAACAATACTCTCTACTTATTCTACCATAAGGAGACAATATTGATTTCGTCTGAATTGTCGAGTTAGAGTTTCTGGTGGATACATCTAGTTCATCATGAATAGAACAAGTGTCTTTGTGTGTGTGTGTGTGTGTGTGTGTGTGTGTGTGTGTGTGTGTGTGTGTGTGTGTGTGTGTGTGTGTGTGTGTGTGTGTGTGTGTGTGTGTGTGTGTGTGTGTGTGTGTGTGTGTGTGTGTGTGTGTGTGATAGCCAATACTCACTAGTCAATAGTCAAAAATACTTCATTCTAAAATTTCATAGAGGATGAACATAAATAGCGTCACACTTATCCACTAATTAAAATATAATGACATTCTAAATTTTAGGTTATTTTTGTAGGTAGAAAAAATACATATATGTTGTTTGCAACATATGGACCAACAAAACCTACTGTACACTATCAATTTATTTGTATAAATATAGATCAAACAAATTATTATAAAATGAGTATATAGTTTTGTTCAACAGAAACTGTTTTAAATGTTTTTTTTTTTATTTATCATAGCTACAAAATTTGTATTATGCTTGGTGGTGGTTATTGTAAAATTTGATACCCGTGTAAGATGTTTTTTTTCTCCACGAAACTTGATTTGTGCATTTGGAAAGCTATCTTACGCCTATTTCTTGTTGAGTAGTTATGGCAGGTACCCAAACTTCGTATATTTAATATATTTTTCCGAACGTGCAATATCACTTTGAATATATACTGGGAATAAACAGTTAAAATTCCTAATTTTGAAAAATGTTTTCAAACAGAGAGAGTATATTCTTGGCAATCCATATATAATTCTTAGAGCTTGTTTTTGTAAGATGATTACTAGCCGTCCCACCATACAAAACTAATATATGAGAATGAATTAGAGAAAAAATATACCAGTTTTAAGGTCTCTTCCACACATAATTTTGACAATTTTCTTAAAGCGTACAGGCCCGATGAAATTTTTTTACACATGTCTTCTACATGATTATTCCAATTTAAATATTTATCAGTTATGAGACCTACAAATTTTACCACGTCTACTTCATCCAAAAATTGATCTCCAATAGCTACATTAATTTGAAAAGATAAATTCTATGAGCTGATTGAAAAGTAAGGCAATTGATTTTTCCGGAATTCACTATCAGATTTAAGTTATTCAGTTGTTGATTTATTCTAGAAAGATGTTTAAATGCCAATATTTCGGTTTTTGTCAAAAGCCTTGCTGAGGTCCATGAAGACCCCAACTACATTTTCTCCTCTGTCAACTGAATCTATTACCGATTCCATAAACTCTACACTTGCTCCTATAACTGACCTCCCACTTCAAAACCCATCCTGGCCGTCATCAAATTTTTATTATTTTCAAAATAATTTAGAAGTGTTATACTCATGGCTCTCTCAAACATTTTTGAAAACGAAGGTAATAATGAAATAGGACGATAGTTTGATGCACGGTGATGAAATAGGACGATCAAAAACGGCTCCGACGATTTTGAGTAAAATTATATGATCTATAAGTCCTTAATAAGATGTTTTGAGAAAACATCGGGGTTTCAACGTAATTGGCCTTTAAAAGTTATAATGCTGTTAATTTTTTATTTTTCGCAAAACCATTAAAGGTAACACATAATTTAATAACTACCTTTAAAACAAGCATAAAAACTAAACAAATTAGTATTTTGAATTATTTTCTACGACTAATTTTTCTAGAGAAACGTTAAATGTAATGCCCATGTACGTCGCCTGAGAGCACGCAATGTTATTCTTATGGAGAATTTTTTTTCCTTATTTCCCAACCATTTTCTATGAAACTGGGTACGTAGCGTAAGGTCACAACACCCAAAAAACCTAATCAAAGGGCTTAATATTACCTCGGGAGGGGGATCATTTTTGAATCAATCGATTATTATATTATATTTAGAACGACTTCAAGAATGTTATATAATACTATATTGTCGTTTTTAAATTTACTTATGGGAGAAAATATGTGTCAGTCCACTGATACCGTTTATTTTTCTTCACTGGCATCGTAGCTCAGAGGTAACGAACGAATGGTCTGGCCTAGCAAGTCAAATGTTGCGGTATCGGAACCAGTGGCCGGTGACTCCTGTCAGATCATGAGACTAATTCACTGTGCAAGCCCTAAACCACAGGGTGAAAGATTCACAGGTGAAGGCAGCTGAGGTCAACAAAACATTAGTTTATATCTTGAGGACGTTGTGAGCGTTATTATGTTAGCCAGTGCACCCTTCTCAACTCCCCTTTATCTTTGATATAAATCTTCAGGTACGATTTATTATGTTAGCAACGATATTAGCCAGTACACCCTTCTCAACTCCCCTTTATCTTTGACATAAATCTTCAGGTACGATTTATTATGTTAGCAACGATATTAGCCAGTACACCCTTCTCAACTCTCCTTTATCTTTGATATAAATCTTCAGGTACGATTTATTATGTTAGCAACGATATTAGCCAGTACACCCTTCTCAACTCCCCTTTATCTTTGACATAAATCTTCAGGTACGATTTATTATGTTAGCAACGATATTAGCCAGTACACCCTTCTCAACTCCCCTTTATCTTTGACATAAATCTTCAGGTACGATTTATTATGTTAGCAACGATATTAGCCAGTACACCCTTCTCAACTCCCCTTTATCTTTGATATAAATCTTCAGGTACGATTTATTATGTTAGCAACGATATTAGCCAGTACACCCTTCTCAACTCCCCTTTATCTTTGATATAAATCTTCAGGTACGATTTATTATGTTAGCAACGATATTAGCCAGTACACCCTTCTCAACTCCCCTTTATCTTTGATATAAATCTTCAGGTACGATTTATTATGTTAGCAACGATATTAGCCAGTACACCCTTCTCAACTCCCCTTTATCTTTGATATAAATCTTCAGGTACGATTTATTATGTTAGCAACGATATTAGCCAGTACACCCTTCTCAACTCTCCTTTATCTTTGATATAAATCTTCAGGTACGATTTATTATGTTAGCAACGATATTAGCCAGTACACCCTTCTCAACTCTCCTTTATCTTTGATATAAATCTTCAGGTACGATTTATTATGTTAGCAACGATATTAGCCAGTACACCCTTCTCAACTCCCTTTATCTTTGATATAAATCTTCAGGTACGATTTATTATGTTAGCAACGATATTAGCCAGTACACCCTTCTCAACTCCCCTTTATCTTTGATATAAATCTTCAGGTACGATTTATTATGTTAGCAACGATATTAGCCAGTACACCCTTCTCAACTCCCCTTTATCTTTGATATAAATCTTCAGGTACGATTTATTATGTTAGCAACGATATTAGCCAGTACACCCTTCTCAACTCCCCTTTATCTTTGATATAAATCTTCAGGTACGATTTATTATGTTAGCAACGATATTAGCCAGTGCACCCTTCTCAACTCCCCTTCAGGTACGGTTTTGAGTTATCTATGATTTAGTTCTCCAAAGTTCTGTGCATTTTTTGTTATCTTTGTGTCAGTCTCTTAGGGTGTGTGTGATTGTGAATTATCCATGTACAGAATTGTAAATGTTTAATTATAAAATTATGGTTTATCGATATAGCTGATTTCAAGTGAAACTCCGCGTTTTCCAATGAAAATGTCAAAGGTTTAGGTTTAAAAAAAAAACGTGTAAAGGTTGGGAAAATCATAAATGCCTTTTCCGTTTTCACATATGTTATGGTATATCTAAAATAAACTTACTGTTTCGTGTCAGTCATATGTGTATATAATTCTCTAGCTATCGTATTAGATATCTATGACCATTTGGCTTTCGTAAAATTACAAAATTTACATACAAATAATTAACTAATGAAGAGATATAATTAGTCTTGAATAAATAGTTTGTTCGTATATACCGTGAAGAATAAATTGGTGATATAAAAACTTAACAAATATACATTATTTTACCATATTAACATTTGATCTGCATAACTAGAACACATATATTTTATAACAGTTAAGTTTGGATTTTTCAAGAAACTAGTGATTCAAGAAAATTGGAATTTTTTTGTAATTCAATAAGATTCTTAGAGATTATTTTGCCAAACATATTAATATTAATGCGAGCCGCCAAACAGATAATAGCTTTGAATTATGCATTCCGTTTACTAATAATGTTAATTAACCTTGAACTTGGAATATATTATTTTGCAATATGCATATCCGTAAACATTTACGTAATTCAACTTATAAATAAGGCTACATTTAATGAGGTTTGTTATGCAAGTAATAATATCTTTATATTTATAAAAATATTTATATAAATTATATTTATGGTGGCTATAATATAATATTTTAAAAACTATTTATTTAAGATGCCATATGCTAAAACAGTTTTTTGTGTAAAGCTGCATTTCGCCCAATTTTAAAATAATCATAACCTAATTAGAAGATTTGATTAAATTTAAATGTTTTCCTACCCCAGATGCTTAGAGAAAGGTATTGGGTGAAAAGGTGCAAATATTTCTCTCTGAGTAACAATTTCATCATACTGTAGTTGGATAAACCACCTGCTCCTAGAACCGATGTAATACAATCTATACTTTTATTTCTTCTCTTTCATTTATAACAAGTTTCACATAAAACATGTCTGGATTTTGTAAATGAATATCCACTTATATTTGTACTCATAATTTGTTATAGTACGATGCATTCTATTCAGACTAATTCGACAATTAATTCTAATTCTATACGATTCAAAATTTTTACCTCTGGTTAAAAATTAATAAATGTATGGAAATGGAGGGAAAACAAACCAATAAAATCTTAATTTAATATGCACGTATGATGGGCATAAGCTCAGCTTAATATGGCTTTTGGAATGTTTGAAAAATTGCAAAACGGAACATTGGAACAGCACACCTTTTTCGTTTTCTACTCCGTTTCATGGGTTTTCCTCACCGACTGACAGTGTCCCACGAAATTCCCTGCAGGATGTAAAGTAATAATTCTTTATGAATATGCGTACTGTTAACAAAGATTTAGATTGTTCAAAGATAAATAGGTTTCTAATTAAACTTTCCATGTTGTTTTATAGTTATAAGTAGTATATTTAAAGATACCGGTTCTCTATCACGATTTTAATCCAAACAAATACAAAAACTCATCTGTATATGAATAATATATAAATTTAAAAAATTGTATTCAATACATTAAAAAAGGACACAGTATCTTCATATTTAAATGAATTGAATTGAATGTTTTATATTTTAGTAATACTAATAGTAGTAGCCCTCCTATATGTCTATATCTAACTAATCTTACATATATATGTATATGTGTGCGCGCGTGCGCGTATGCGTCAGAATAAGCCTAGAATATTCACAAGATTACTAGCTACACATCTTCGGACAGTTGAAGCTTTAGCTCTACAAATTCTAATCATTAAGGCAGTAAAGGCACGATAAACACCGAAGTAGTGTGAAAGTTTCGTAAGATGATAAAATAAACTAGAATCAAACCAATAAACTCCAAAGATCCCTCAAATGGAACTTTGCCAATCTCGCGGAGCTCTTCGTGTTATTGATACTGTCAACCAAACTTTCCTGGGTCTTCTCACTGCTTTAAGACTATCCGTAAAACGTGGCAGTGGTCCTGCAACCTGTTTTTAGGTATTAACCGCACACTTCTCCGGTTTTGTGAACACTCTTTTTTATTTGTGAAAAATGTCTTGTTAAGATACATTTTGTCTTTATAGACAATGATTTTAATAATAATGAAAATACTCGTATATTAACCCAAGTATCAAGAAAATAAATCAGTGAAAATCGTAAAACCTAGCTAGGTACTGACGAGGGTTAATAGGAAACTAAGAGCAGCTGTTGCTTTCATTACACTTATTTAAAACTTCCATGTTAAGTACATTTGGTCAGGGTAGTAGGTAATGAAATTTAAAACTCTAATACTTACATTTCATAAGAAGTTCTAATTTTGAAATGAATAAACAATATAAGACTGTTTCTTGAATGAATTCCTTAGGGGAATATTATTCTAATATGTAATCAAGAGGGGATAGCCATAATTTAGAATAATTTTTGAATCTAAAATAATTGATAAAACTATCTTGTTTGAGATGTGAATCAATAACAATTTAAAGAAAAGTGTTAAGCGCTGTGAACATATACTGAGTTCAATAATTAAGTCAATTTGGCCCAAGTAGAGCGGTAGTGGAGCATAGCAGAGATCTGATATATTTCATGTAGGTGCAACAAGTCAATAAAAATTCTGTTGAAAGTAAAAGCTTTCGGAGAAAAAGTGGCATTGTTCCTAAAGAAAAATTGCATTTATCTATCTATAGCACTAAAGTAAGACTTCAATAATCCAGAACTCAATAGTCAGTAAGTCTCGATAGTTTGATATTTGTTACGGTATCGTACAGATATCGTGAACTTTAATGTCAGATGACCTTAAAGTAAAACACGGCCATTGTCTACGTCGTTGTTAATTCCTACTCTTGAGAGTCACAAATATATACAAATACAAATGAATACAAACATAAATTGTAGTTAATCCTCTTATTTATATTCTACTTTACGTTTTAAGGCAATACCTAGATAATACAGCATACTTTTGAAAACCACCGGATCCCAGAGCATGCTAGATTATCGTGTTCTTACTATATTTATAAACGTCAGAGCTAATCTTTTTCACTAGTCGTATGCAATGGTGCGACATGGGATGGGCGAGTCTTGTATGGTGTGTCAGTGTCAAGAACCGCTGCGCTGGGGCCTAGGGTTTGGAACCTTGTAAGGTGCGTGCTTTGTGCAATTTGGTTTATTTTAATAAAAATTTTGTTGAATATTAATTAGCGGTAGATTGGATAAGAATAAAGGTTGGGGTTTTACGAATTGTTCAATCTGTCCAAAAATAATCCCCATAAGAATAACATGGGAAAAACGTGCCGATTCTGGGCACATTTTGTGGTTTTCCTACTACTAATAGTAGAGTTCATATTAGGTTTTAATCCATTTATGTTTTCAAAAACTGTTAAATATATATTTTTAATATTATTACCAATTAATAAAATAATTAATTTGTATTCATACATTTCATGTGTGACAGAGGGCTAATTGACTGTGTATCATTCTAATAATTTAAACTAGCCCTGCAATTTAAACTACAAAAAATAATTCTTAAACTGTTACATTTAAATATTAAACTCAAAGCTTATTCTTCTGTCTCAAAGGTAAGGGAAATATCTAAAACAGATCTATATAGAGAAGCCAAATATCTCGCTTTGCATAATATGCAAAGCTATATAGCTATATAGCTATTAGTCTCTATTTATCTGGAAATTTTGAATGAAAGTTCCTTTTGGGACCCACTTTATGGTATTAAGCCAACTTAAGTAGTTCACTTGTAATTTTCGGAAGATTACGCGTCGCTAGGTCGTCCTCAAGACGTAGTTATTCTAGTCAGAGTATTTTAAGTAATCATTCGGATAAACCAAACAGCTAAAATCAACACGAAAAGTCTGAGGCTTTTTATTGGATCAACGTTAACGTTCACGTTTTTTCTAATACAAATAGCCTACATTTGTTATCTCTAAACTAATTAAATGCAATTCTTTATCGTTGGAATGTTTTGCATACAATATGTTTTTATTTTGTGACATAAACATCTCTGACAGTAAACTTGATATGAAGAACATAACATTTTGTAGAAGTTGAAAAACATAAAATAAAAACCTTCGTAAATGTTTCGCACGTCTCTATTTTTTCATATAACCGTCAACTTATAGTACTTATAATATAACTTATACTTTTTATTATTGAATACTCTATAATTTAAAGTTTTTTAGTGGTAGGTATAATTTTAATTCCTTTTTAAACCTTAGTAAGCAATGTTTTATTTATAATTTTTGTATATTTTATAGGTTTTTATATATTATTTTTATTTGTAATAATGACTTAAATACATTATCGAACCGTTAATGATTCATGGAGAGACTGAGATACAATATGATACAGGAAGGTCTCTTGACTGAAATAAGAAAATATAATAGCTGTTATTCTAATGACAATTGAACTTTGTTTATTGCCTCCATAGCATTGTTGTAGAAGAAATGTAAATCTGTATAAAAGTGCAGTTTTATATTAGCTGTTGTTATATTTTAATTTTTCAGTTAATACCTTCCTGTAAGTATTACCTTAGTTTCCACGTGGCTCTTGTATGTATTGAAAGTTAATGTAATATTAAAAAGTCTTAAAATTACGTGTAGTATCTGACAAACCATAAAATAAATGGTTTCCTTAAAACTAAACTTAAATTGACTGTCATATTGAATAATTGAAAGTATTTATAATATAAAAGCCTGAAATACATATCTTTAAACACATAAAAAATTAAATAGTGTTTTTTTAGCATATTGTTAGATACATAAGTTTAAAAGCTATCAATCGTAACAGTTAACATAATTAAAATATTTTGCTAACTATATAGTTCATAAACGGTTGGGCACATAAATAATAACCAAGTATAAACGTCTACAAATCTTAAAACTATGTCTTCTATCCAAACTCTTCATAAAATGTACTGTAAGGAAAATTAAGTTTGATTACTATACTGTAAACTGGTGGCCATGTAAAATTTTACTTCCATATTTTTAAATCTTAAAAAGTGAATAGTCCCAATTTAAAATACACTACCATAATTTTTTAGTTAAAAAGGTCCCAATAGTGGCACCATTAAAATACCGTGTGTATTTAAATAAGTTAACCGTAAGTCTAGTTAATTGCATTTCTAAAAGTAGACAATCTGTCACTGTTTTGACAGAACGAGTGATACAAAACAAGTGTCAACGGCACCAGACAGCAGTTATATTTCCTGCTGTCAGGCGACGTAATCCTGTCGCTCTTGGCAATGTCCTTGATTCCCCTCTAATGCTTTTTTTATTTTTGGTATGTTTTTGTTTATTATAAAATGTATTGAATTTAATACACAAATATAAGGTTATTAGAAATATTAATTGAGCTGGTTTGTTTGGTTTAGGGAAATATTCTTTGATATGGATGTCACAATTAAGTCTTATATTCAAAATTAAAATAACTTATTAAATAAAAACGAATTTATATTTTTGTTGTAACAATTGAAATATATAAAATAAATGCAAAACCAAAGCATGTCTAGAGACTCTGTTCTGTGTAGTTTTCACGGTAATCGTTCACCTTTTAATATAAAATCTAGGCAATAAATATTTTAATCACATTAAACAGTAATGTTTTTACTAACAGTAAGTGTTTTGTATTGAAATCTTACAATATTATGCTTATTTAAATTACGTTTTCTAGGCTCAAGATTTAAAAATATAACTCCATCAATTGAAGGATAAAAAGCCATGTTCGTTAACAATGGAAGAATATAGTTTGATGATAACCGTATACCACTCATTATGAATGAATGAAAAATGATTTATTCAACAAAATAATCATTATGTCTCAAACAAATACAATACTATAAATGTACAGTAGATTAATTGTCAGTCTTTTTTCACTAAGATGTCTCATATATGTCAGATTGGCCATAGGCCGTCATCCCAGGTTGGCTCACCTACCAACAATTACGACTACGTTCTATCCCAATACTTATTACCCCAGTCCTCTACCTAATGCGTTTTCCTACTCTGTGTGGCCTTTTTTAAAATTACTTAACCACCTCCCAGGATTGTTCTGCATCTCTAACCGCCTTAAAGTTAAATAATCTGGTTACTATAGACTTGTACTTTACTCTGACTTGTTTTCTTTTATAAATTTTTCGTACTCATTACACGCCTCTAAATACTGACTTCAACAACTGAATACAGTCTACTGATATACTAGTCAAGTCTATAACAGAACTACCCGTCCCACTAACAAAAATATATTCACCCAAATTATCAGACTTCATTCTTATATTTAAAATTACCTGGCCAATATTTAAACAAACATCTAAATGTGTTTTCCATTGACATTAAGCTACAATCCAATCCACCTACAATATTCTCATCTACAATAATTTGTTTTTCTTTAATCCTGGCATTACAATCACCCAAAATTGAAAACTTTCTATCCGTATTTACTGACAAATAATTATTCAGACTTGCGGAAACTCTATCCCAGAAATTGCACTCGCAAAATATAAATAATTATTTTCCTCAGTGACAGAGCCACATAGCTAAAACTATCCCTTAGTACTATAACACATTTATCTAAAAGACTGGAAACTAAATTCAACCCTACAATCATACTACCACTTGCTGTACCATAAGCTCCGTTTATTGCTGGCAAAAAATACTAAATTTTGAAAAGCACTTTTCTACTGTGTTATTATCTTTTTCTGTTAAACAAGTTTCTAGCTAAAAAATATCAAAATTGTCTAAATAATTAACAAAACTAACACCATTTGCTTGATCTCTTAAGTCATGTACATTAAATGAAATGATCTTAAGATCACTGTCCGGTTGACTGTGCTGACTACGTTTTTGCAATTCACTCCTCTCTCTCATTTCTGACTGTACGTATGTTCCGTTGTATTTCTTCTATTTTCCAACTGACTGGTCTATTCTTTCCTGTTTCCGTTGTTCTTCTGGTCTTATCCTCTTATGACTGGTTTCTTGGCTCTGTTCTTGCTCCGTTTCGCCTGGTCTGGACTGTGCTGACTGGTGTGCACCGACGTCTTGGCACTCCTATTCCGTTGCTCCCGTCTGGTCGCCTGGTCTTGGACTCCTCTCTCTCCAGGTTTCTGACTGGTGCGGTGCGCCGACGTCTTGGCACTCCTGTTCCGTTGCTCTCATCTGGTCGCCTGGTCTTGGACTCCTCTCTCTCCAGGTTTCTGACTGGTGCGGTGCGCCGACGTCTTGGCACTCCTGTTCCGTTGCTCCCGTCTGGTCGCCTGGTCTTGGACTCCCCTCTCTCCAGGTTTCTGACAAACTCGGAGATATCGACATATAGCAACTCTTTTTGTCTGACACATCCATCGTCACCCCCGACCATCAGCTGATCTTTTCCCCTCACTTTCCTTAGCGATCTTGTATAGTCTCACTAACAAAATAGCACGTCCCTTTCGTGGTTTTTCGTGTTTTTCATTAATTGACATCACAGTCATCCGGTATGTGTGCTTTGTGCACGATTCACCTTGTGGGTGACAAACTGTCTCTACAGCCAAATATTCCGACACAAAAATCTTTGCAAGCTTCCAGCAATCAGTTTGTCGGGTAAATTCCAATCCCCGAAATATTAAATTATTCCTCCTGGAACGGGGTTTTAGGTCTTATTTAGAACTATCATCTCACGTACTTTTAATTTTTTATAGACTTCCTTAATTGACGTATACTTATCTTTTAAATCCTGAATGTCCTCTCACATCTTCCTTTGTCACTAACGGTGCTAGTTTTGAGTCTAGCTAGGACATTTATGTCCGCAAATAATTCGTTGTGCGTGGGGTAACCTACCTTACTGCCACCCGGCATGACAGCTCTGGAGAACTATTATTTTTACGCCGTTTTGAAAGGGGGTTAAAAAACTTATATATTCATATTCTCCTATTGTCCATAAAGATCTATACACGTTCACTTCACTCGCATGCTGGTACTGTTGGCGACTTGAAATCGACTATCTTAAACCTGCCCGTCACTGACCGCTAATCATTATGTTCGAGGTAATCACTGAATAGATGAGTCCTGATCACTAAATCGGTTCACTGATTATCACAAAACAGTTCCAATCCCCTTATATTTTATTTTAACTACTCAAAACTAGAATTACTCTGCTTTATTTCACTAAAATATTAAAAATCCAGAGGAACATGTATACTACACATCTAGCCACCTGACAGGAGTGCTGCCAACCTCGTATACCACTCATTTTTTCAAACAATCTTCTAAAGCTAAGTATTCCAACAAAGTAAATAAATAAATATTTTTATAAGTATATTATTTTTAATATTTTTTTAAGTAAATAAATATTTTTTGCAATTTAGTAAAACATTGTAAATGTGTGCGCTTCATAATGCAGTCAGACATAAAGACGTTGTGGCAAGCGTAATAAATATTCATGATTGTTTTTAACTTGCAAATGACTTTCTGGAGAGTAAAGATAAACTCACTTGAGGTCCAGAAATTTAATTACAATGATTAACTAGTGTCGCCACAGAAGATTTTAATTAATTAATAATTCTGTCCTGATTACCAGACCAGATTATCAGAGCATTTATTTGTATAATAATAAAATGGTAGTAAAAGTATTAATTTATAATACACATTTGGTATTACTATTATTAACGTTCATACAAATCTAATCTTACTGTGCTGAGGTTTGGCCTCAAGCCCTCAGCAAGAAGTGTTACCGTGACAAGCTTTTACGATTTCAGTGACCCGGAGCATTGTGAGTCGCAAAGTCGCTAATACATATCGCACAGACTCCGATCCGGCTGCTTTTGTGATTGCCAAGGTTATTCCCATACACCTTTTGGCACATGAGCGCTAGGCAATTAGAGGCGGACAGGGCGGACGTCACCTCCGAAGAACGTGAACGCCTACCTGAGTGGCAAGAGACCTGGGAGTCTGAGTCGCGGGGCCTGTGGACCGCGAGGACAGGAAGCACGGATAGGTCAGATATTACACGACCCAATTTCATTCTGGCCACGGGTACTCCTGGAAGTTTTTAAACACGATCGGCAAGAACGACAGTCTCTTATGTGTCCGAGGTTGGGCCTCTGAGTGAGCCCTGAGTCCTTCGTGGAAACAATGCTACGTTCTTAAGAGTACTGGAAAAGAATCGCCAGCTTCACTGAGTATATATTAAAGGCCAAGAAGTCTGATATGCATCGGCTTCATTGAAGTATAGCTGTAGAAGTAGTCCCTGACGGAAAAATACTTCAGGATTAGTCTTCATAATGTGAAAAAACAGTTTCAGGCTATTTCCTTGGGGAAGAGAGGGCGTTTTTAGTGGGCGTGACACCCACACTCCCGGTAGCTGCCGGCATGCGTTAAGCATTTAAACACCCTCAAAAAGTCTATTCTTACTGTATATTGCGACTTTCCTTTTGTTAGGCCTGAAAATTATTTATTTTTGGTTAAAAGCTGTTAATTTATTGTTAGATGCTTTATTGTTAGTTGCTATTTCAGTTGTTGAATCGTTATTTTGAAATCTAATATATTCTTACTATTTTTAACCGTAATTGTACGCATCATTAGTACCTACTAAAAATTACCATCCGTAACAGATTTTATATTTTGTATTTAGATTTAATATTCATTATTTAAAAATTAGGGGTTTAATATGTTAAATCAGTTTTGTATTAATTTGACATTTGTATAAATAGAAATAAAATAAAAATAAAAGATTGTTAAAAATGAATTATTAAGATTACTATTGTATCATGCCTATGTAAAACTAGTGTTGAGTTTAAAAATAACTTATTTAAGTGACTAATTAAAAAAAGTCTACTGCTCGCATGTTATTGTATAGAGTCAAAGTCTAAAACAATTTGACCCGTACAAAATAAATATTCAACATTTTTACATAATAAAAAATAATGAATATTCGTAATGTATTAATAAATATTTTAAAATGGTCTCTTTTAATTTGTTCTTTGTAAAGTAATTTGAATTTCTAAAATAAAAAAAAAATGTTAATTATTTTTAAGAAAAAAATTATTGTTTATCAACATGAACCACAATGTAAATTAAACACTAGTTTAATTTTTTTATAAAAATAAATTAAAATGATAGTAAAAAAAACGTTAAGCATTACTCAGTAATAATTAAATAATAAATATAAATAAATAAATAAAAAAATAATATATAGTTGAAAATAGGAATGTAAAATACAATAAATTTAATTGGATCACTTTAAAAATGAAATTAATTCAAAAATTTTAAAAATATAATAACCCCAAAATATTTATCATGTCTAGAAAAGGAGTTTTTTCTATAGAAGGAATGTTGAAAAAATCTGCATGATATTAGACTGCTATTTTTTTTACATATACAAAAAGACAACATATATAAACTTTTAATGTTTTATCCAAAAATGGACCAATAATATGAAATAAATAATTTATATCCCTTAAAGAATATTTAACTATGATATTTCCAATAATATTCTGATATATTAACTTTAAATTTTCATAAAATATTAAAAATAAACGTGTTTTAGAATTATATTAAGTTGTGAAAAAAAAACTTAAAAATTTAATTGTTACATATGTTTTGTAAATATAAATATAAAATATAAAAAATATAAAAATAAAACCCCATTGTACCAAAACCACACTATTGTTTTTTATCACTCAAATATGTTTATATATTTAAATAAGTCAAAATTTTTAAATACACATTATTTAAAATTTTTAATTATTTGTAAACAGTTACTATTTATATATATACATATATCAATTTTTAAATGTTTATAAATTTTAATATATTTTTGTCTATAATAGAAAAATAAAAATAAACTAAACTTTGTCATTACAAAGGATAAAATATAATTGGGACTCTTCGCCATGACTGCCCTGTAATGTTTTGTTAGATGAGTCAAAATTAAAACTTTTGCCAATATTAAGAATAAAAAAATTTATTAATAATAAAATAAAAAATATAAATAAAATAAACGTATACGTAATAATAATAAAATTAAAACATAAGAAATATTTTTGCTGGGCCTAACTAGTTGTCTTTTAGTAAATTTTTTTTTTATTGTTAAACTTATTTTTAAGAATAATATCACAGTGAACCACAATATTGTCTCTGATAAATCACCTTCTTCTCCCCTGCCAAAGGTTTGACAGGAATGACTCCAGCGACCACCCAAGCGTCTGCCCAACTAAGGACCCCCGACATTGACCACAAGCTTACTAAGGTAAGAGACCACCTTAGAAGCCTTGTCCACCGTCCGTTAGATCTGGTCTTTTGAGCTTAATTTGTTTTCCACCACGAGTCCGAGACAACCTGCACATGATAAAAATATAAATAAAAAAGGTCAAAGTGCTTTAAACTGAAATAAAATATGTGTTCTGGATTGATATGGTAATTTTATATTTTACAGAGCAAATGGACTGTATTAAATTTAATTTAAATTTCACTAGTACAATCGACATCCAGATTGCAATTGCGGCTAAATCTGAAACTATATTCTGTTCATGAATAATTTTGATAGAAACATAAATTGGCTGTCACTCACACGGGTGCCGTGTCTTCTCTCTACGCATCTGATCCTGAAGACTATGGACCAGGCTGAGGAGATGAAAATGATGAGAGGGGCCCTTGAGACTGCAGTGGACCGACAGGCGCGATATTTCGCACGACCTTTATAAGATGATATTCATTCGTCAATTCATCAACTCATCAACTCACGGTAGAATAATGACATTGATTTTAATAATTGTGAAGTTATTATAGGGCTCAAAATGGAGTAAAATTGCAGTTAAGTTGTGATTAAATACCGGTGAGTACCGCACGGTAAGAAATCTTGAGACGAACTGGGCTGGTGTCCGAGTCAGCTGAGCTTGAATGGACTTTATATCGCACTGTACTTTAGTAGATAATGACACTTTTTGTGGAGTAGAAACTGCTTGCTTATAACTAGCATTTAAATTATAATTTAAACTTAATAAAAAAATACTATGAATGCTGTCTATTATCTTTGGCATGTAAACTAAATTGAATTATTTAACAATATGTAATTCTTAAACCCGTAAACTATTTACCAACTATTTCACTATCCTAATGTTCCATTTACATGGCATTCTAGGTAATTTTTTACATTTTTTAGTGAAAAAACCTTATTATCTTATGTTTTCATTCGTATATTTGTATATGTAGTATTTTTATATTTTATTATTTGTGTTGCAAGGAAAACTAGTTTACAGTAAACAAAAATATTCAAAAACTACCGACTTTATCCTACTATCATGGAGAGGCTAATTGAATGTTTTACTTTAAAATTCGTATCTTATTAATTCAGTTTTGGAATATTATACAGTAGGATTGCATTACTTGTACTACTATATTATTAGAGTATTGTAGTCATTTATAAGGGAAGTTAATCAGTAGGCTATATCATAGAGTATATTGTTACATATTGTCGTTGAATGAATCAAAATCTCTCGGCAATTCTAAAACTTTTGTACCAATAGTGGATAAAAATACTAATAGAAGGTCCAGATAAATGATATAGAATTATAGTAGATTATCTATGTTTTTTATTATAAAGACGAGATTTTTTAAATAACTAATTCATTCCAACAATTTATTGGTGATATTATTTCCACGCCAATGTGCCAACGTGTACTTTAATCTTATAACGTAATCAACAACAAACAATGTGGTTTAAACGAATTAAAACATCAATCAAACAACGGACTAAAATACTTTACCCGCAGGATAATGTATTTAAATGAAAATAAGTTTTAAAGATGTTAATATCCAGTTTATTTAGTAGCGTTGTATATGAAACAAAAGTATCCTATAAAATCTTAATTGATAATTCCACAACTTACAGTTAAGAGCCACTACGGTCTTGATTATGAATTGTCTTATTACTTCATTTATCAGTTATCTACTCCGTTATATAGTGATACCGCTCCAAATATTCTTGCTGGATTATATTAGTGCTTATTAATGGGGAAGAAACTACTGGGTGGCTGAGTGGCTATAGAATCACTCTTAACAGTCGAAAGGTCAACGGTTCAATCCTGAAATGGGTGCAACTGTTGTCTCTCATAGTTACGATCATGTCAAATGACATACTGACCTTTCTCAGTAGCAAGGATACTCAATATCACAAAAACCACCCCATCCTTCACTCATGTTCAAGCCAAAGGTATCTAATAAGAAACTGGGTCATGTATTAAGATATAATATAATTATATAAACATAAATGTTGTGATGTGACTTGATGATAAGAAATGTTAATAAACAATGTCCAACCTATAAAGTTTAAAACCTATTCCCAAGTTGTCTATATCAATGCTAAGAAAAAGTAACGTTTCCCGTTTTAGTTTTAATTTATTTAAATACGTTGAGATAAAGAAACTATCGATTACGATAATTACTGATAATTTGAGTACCCCAACTAAAACCAAACTAAAACTAAAACTACTAGGTCTAGGTATACTACCTATACTAAAACTAAAACCCAAAACCCCAAACTAGCACCTTGTAAGGTAATTATATCTTGTCTTTGGGATACGGATCGCTTGGTTGTTCATTTACGGTATAGACTACATTCATGGTAGCTGTTCAGTATGATTACATACCATAGTATGTGTCCTACAAAATGGTATATGGTATAACACATACAAAAATTAAACTTTAAAATTTTTTACAACTTTTTTGTTGGGGGTGCTAAAACAAGTAACCAATTCATTTCATAATTCCTCTTGTTTTAATTAGAGAGCTGAATGCCCTTAGAGAGCTCTCGGAGATCCCAGTAGTTTGAACAAATCGCTGCAGAACCTGTTTTAAGTTCATCGGAGTATTTACTTCTGTTTCGCATATCAGAAACCGATTAAAATTTGCAATTACTTCTTTGGTTTGGCTGTAAATAATTTTCCTGCCATCTACTTTTCTTTTTAGACCATCATCCATTGCGGTGGTTAAGTAAGCATGTCAGTTTCAAAATACAACACCAGATGCGGTTACTGTTTTTCGGTCGGCGCGGCGCGACATAGGCAGCACAGTACTGACCCTCTAATCACTCTACCACCATGTACATATGCAGTATATAACATTGATATAACAGTATTAACATTTATATATTTACACATGTTTTTATAGCATAAAAAATCTGCAGAGAACAGTATGACAATTAGTTTGTATGTACTCATTTCGCCAACTCTACATTGTACACTCGAAGAAGTTAGTTTATTTCAAATCAATTCTTGATACTTCCATGGAACATTTTGGCATCACTTTTGTGTATGCTGGACATCAGCGTGGTGTAGGATATATTTGCATAGTGTGTCTTGCTCACATTCATACTCGGGTTCGTCGGCCGACGACATGGCAACAGTGAAACGGATCACTTGGATATATGTCGTACGACACTTGCTCCATTCAGTACTCGGGTTCGTCTTGGCTGAACATTGGTAACATGCGGATCACTTGGGACATTAGTGTCGTACGACACTTGCTCACATCAGTACTCGGTTCGTCTCGCCATCACATTGGTGACAGTGAAACGGATCACTTGGGACATTAGTGTCGTACGACACTTGCTCACATTCAGTACTCGGGTTCGTCTTGGCTGAACATTGGTGGAACAGTGAAACGGATCACTTGGGACATTAGTGTCGTACGACACTTGCTCACATTCAGTACTCGGGTTCGTCTTGGCTGAACATTGGTGGAACAGTGAAACGGATCACTTGGGACATTAGTGTCGTACGACACTTGCTCACATTCAGTACTCGGGTTCGTCTTGACCGAACATTGGTGGAACAGTGAAACGGATCACTTGGGACATTAGTGTCGTACGACACTTGCTCACATTCAGTACTCGGGTTCGTCTTGGCTGAACATTGGTGGAACAGTGAAACGGATCACTTGGGACATTAGTGTCGTACGACACTTGCTCACATTCAGTACTCGGGTTCGTCTCGGCCACACATTGGTGGAACAGTGAAACGGATCACTTGGGACATTAGTGTCGTACAACACTTGCTCACATTCAGTACTCGGGTTCGTCTCGGTCGCAAATTGGTGGAACAGTGAAACGGATCACTTGGGACATTAGTGTCGTACGACACTTGCTCACATTCAGTACTCGGGTTCGTCTCGGTCGCAAATTGGTGGAACAGTGAAACGGATCACTTGGGACATTAGTGTCGTACGACACTTGCTCACATTCAGTACTCGGGTTCGTCTTGGCCGAACATTGGTGGAACAGTGAAACGGATCACTTGGGACATTAGTGTCGTACGACACTTGCTCACATTCAGTACTCGGGTTCGTCTTGGCCGAACATTGGTGGAACAGTGAAACGGATCACTTGGGACATTAGTGTCGTCCGACACTTGCTCACATTCAGTACTCGGGTTCGTCTCGGTCGCAAATTGGTGGAACAGTGAAACGGATCACTTGGGACATTAGTGTCGTACGACACTTGCTCACATTCAGTACTCGGGTTCGTCTCGGCCACACATTGGTGGAACAGTGAAACGGATCACTTGGGACATTAGTGTCGTACGACACTTGCTCACATTCAGTACTCGGGTTCGTCTTGGCTGAACATTGGTGGAACAGTGAAACGGATCACTTGGGACATTAGTGTCGTACGACACTTGCTCACATTCAGTACTCGGGTTCGTCTTGGCTGAACATTGGTGGAACAGTGAAACGGATCACTTGGGACATTAGTGTCGTACGACACTTGCTCACATTCAGTACTCGGGTTCGTCTCGGCCACACATTGGTGGAACAGTGAAACGGATCACTTGGGACATTAGTGTCGTACGACACTTGCTCACATTCAGTACTCGGGTTCGTCTCGGCCACACATTGGTGGAACAGTGAAACGGATCACTTGGGACATTAGTGTCGTACGACACTTGCTCACATTCAGTACTCGGGTTCGTCTTGACCGAACATTGGTGGAACAGTGAAACGGATCACTTGGGACATTAGTGTCGTACGACACTTGCTCACATTCAGTACTCGGGTTCGTCTCGGTCGCAAATTGGTGGAACAGTGAAAAGGATCACTTGGGACATTAGTGTTGTACGACACTTACTCACATTCAGTACTCGGGTTCGTCTCGGTCGCACATCGGTGGAACAGTGAAACGAACCGCTTTTGTTCTTTGCGATGAAAACCAAAGTATTTCTGCATTTATATTTTCTGGCTAGAGAAGAAGCTTTCTGTTAGGGAGGGAAATACTTTTACTAAAGAATTTCACTCGAAGGAATTAATTAAAACAACGGCAAAACCATTGAAGGAAATCACTAATAAATTTCCCCGATAAGGATCATTATACATACTCGTAGAGTCATAGCCAAGTTAGCATTGAAATACCTTTGCCACCTATCGTATTTTACCAAAACATATTCTCCTACAGTTGATCAAATTTTAAAACTTCTTTTTGTTTCAAAATGTGTCATCCTAACTAGAGTCCACCTATTTGCACAATGATGGACTTTTTAGACGTAACAGGGGTTTCCATGTTAAAATATCGACGGTTACGACCTCCATTTACGGTTTGATGGATAAATTTTAGTGTTTTGCTGTGACTAATGGCCTGGAATAGTATTTTGGCAGGATTTTCAACGAGAAAATACCACACATTCTTGAACATTCTGTTGCGAACTTCTTTTCGGTAAAAATTGAGTCTCCGTTCTTGAAATTCCGAGCCTCACGCTCATTTATCGGAGTTGCACAGTTATACATTTTTTCACAAACTTGTATATGTTATCAAATGATGAAAGGGCATTGCAGAGTAATAAACGTTTTGGTTGTTACTCTTCACAGTTGTTATACACTATTGTTATAAGACTACACTTAAACTTATATATTGTTTTAAATAACGTTGGTCGTCTGGTTGGCCAAACCATTATGATCACAAACATAATATTAAAATATAATCACATTAATTTAGTAAAAATGTTATCATCTTATTTAAAACAATAATAACAGAAAAACTTATTTTGCTTACTAACGAAAAAGCACTGTGTTTACCAACTCTATATCTCAACAATCGATGAATGAACTGAAAAATTAAAATAATAACACAGTTATTCTTCGTAATTTCTACCTACTGTCATAGCTCATTTTCCGATAGAAACCTTGCTAACATTTTATAGAAAATTTCAATTTTAAGGTTGTGTTAATATAACTATAAGTATGTTGTCAATTGAAAAAAAATGTTTCACCGAGGGATTTTTAGAACACCTCACATAATAAAAAATTAACTTATGGAAATAATGATATAGTGAAAAAAATAAAATAAAAATTATAGGCCACGTAAAAACTTGAGACATGGAAAGTCGAGATATTCAACAGTTGAGAGCGTGCGAAGAAACAATAGAAACCAATTTATTCCCGGCTCCACTTTTGTCGCGGTTGGGGTCCGTAATGACGAGTGAAACTTTCTCTTTGAGAATTTCCTCCCGCGTAATAGAAAATGTTATGTCATATCTTGCATCAACGCCATACCTATCTATTGAAATTCGTCTTTTACTATTTGTCAACCTACGCGATCAGTCTTCAATAAATTTATATACAATAAAACCAATGGAACAAACTAGCAAACACTATTAAAAGATTCAATCAGTAATTAATTACTGATTCTAGCTGTAGCTATTGCAATACAATTTCTTGTAGTAAACTTTCATACACTTTTAACCCTTTGTAAAGATAGGTATCATGTGGAAATATTTGTCTTTTTACTTTTTCCTCAAATTCGATAGTATAAGGGGAAAGTATAGTTTTCGTCAACGTTATTTTGAAAATCGGGGGCATTTATATTTAGTACAGTACTTTTTATGATAAAACTTACCATACTTTACTTGTATAACCCATGACGGTATATTTGATTTAAAGTTTCGGTAAAACTATATTTACAACGTTAAAATTAATGTAAGCGGATATTTAGGAAATAGTGAACTTCAACAGTAAAAGGTTTTCTCTGGCTAGACAAACTATTTTGTAAATGCAGTGCTTCTTCTAACATCATTGACCTGATGATTCACTTTATGTTGTATTTCCAATAATGTCATTGTGATTGTTTGTGAATTCAATCCAGATGTTTTATATGATTGTATATTAGGCATTTAGATTATGGCAAAAAATACTTGGACAACGTAACAAATTAAATAAATAAAAATTGTTTACTCAATTGCAAATTAAAAAAAGGTTTTGGATACTACATCGTTAAATACTTTTAATGATTTGAATTGGCACTAAACACACTAAAACAATTTGTATAAACAAAATTATTAATACTATTTGTTTAATATATTTACCTTACATTAGTTACTAACTATTTTACTACATCTTGCGAAAATGTTTAACATAGAAAATAATTCTTTAAAAGTAAATGGTGAAATTATTATAAAAGCGATAAATATTTTTTGTTTTCCTATTTTTAAAATTGTCAACAATAAAAAATCAACTGTTATTCTATAACAAATAACCTCATCTTAGTTTTGCAATGTAAAGCCTTCAACTTGTAACATGTCGTCCACTGGACCAGTCAAAAGCTGATGTTAAAATCACCAACGACAAGACGTCAGGGTTCAAGAGCAAAGTAAATGTTGACTCTCTGTGTTGCGTGTTCCAGTAATTGAACACACCGATCGAATGTCCAACCATCCAAGGCATGGCTACTAAAACTAATTTTACAGGTTATTAATTTTAGGGATCAAACAAACTGATGGAATTTTTAGGTGTTACACGACTAATTGTAGTACGCTATTGTTATATGACTATACTACTTATATAAATTGTTATTGATAGCATTGGACGTCTGATTGGCCTAACGAGTCGGCTACGTCTCAGACCCGGGCCACGCAGATGGATCTTTTTATACAATGTTGTTGATAGCATTGGACGTCTGTTTGGCCTAACGAGTCGGCTACGTCTCAGACCCGGGCCACGCAGATGGATCTTTTTATACAATGTTGTTGATAGCATTGGACGTCTGATTGGCCTAACGAGTCGGCTACGTCTCAGACCCGGGCCACGCAGATGGATCTTTTTATACAATGTTGTTGATAGCATTGGACGTCTGATTGGCCTAACGAGTCGGCTACGTCTCAGACCCGGGCCACGCAGATGGATCTTTTTATACAATGTTATTGATAGCATTGGACGTCTGATTGGCCTAACGAGTCGGCTACGTCTCAGACCCGGGCCACGCAGATGGATCTTTTTATACAATGTTATTGATAGCATTGGACGTCTGATTGGCCTAACGAGTCGGCTACGTCTCAGACCTGGGCCGTGCAGAAACACGTTAAAAAGTTTTTAAGTTTCAATTCTTTTTACTAATATAGGATTACTAAAATAAAAAATTACCAAAGAGGTAACCTGCTGGCATATTTAAAAGAATCTGGTTAGAAACCAGTGGAGAAATTATTAACCAGAGGAAACTTAATTTAATGGGATTTTGATTTCTCACGCTAGAGAACTGTACTATTTTTATTTTATGAGTTAACCACAAAAAAATTCTCTAGGTATAGAGAAATCACTGAATAATTAAGTGCTTTGCATTTAATATATGTGTTTAGTATTGAGAATTTCAAATAGCCTTACCTTTAAACTTTTTACAGCATAAAAACTATTAACTTGTGAAATAGGAACACATTTCTGAATAAACTAATACAAATAATTAATTATATGAAATGTTATTTTAAATTTTCTTCCTACAAAGAGGATTTTCTTCTGTTTCCATTAATATGCCGCTTTAGGATGGCCATCATTAAATCATTTTTATTTAAATGATTATTAATTAAATTCAACTTACACCTCATAAAGGTAATTAAGGTTCAGCTAATGAGAAATTAAGGAAATATGAAAAGGATGTTTTAAGAACGGCAGTACCTAAATTGAAGAGTTTGTTCATAATTATTCAATAATTTAATAATAACAGTTGTGTATTATTCGGATGTGCTAGTTATAATCACCCGAGTCGCCGTAGGGAAGCTTCTGATTGGTTCGTAGACGCTTTTCCCTCATTGTTTCAACACACTCTGCAATTATATGCATCTTTCAAATTGAACTTTATGTGAATTACTGCCAAAATGGATTTAAATTTTTGATGTACAGGAGTAATTCATTTTCATAGAATATATGAGTAAACCATAAATCTTGCTCTATTAAGGTTGCGCTTTAGGGTAGTGGGATTTTAATACACACTATGTTTTACTAGGAGTGTGAATAGTTTTTAGTTTAGTAACACAATTTTTAATTGTTACTGTTTCTTGAAGTAGTTGTGTAATTTATTTCAGATTGGGTTTCAGCGTTTCGTGTTAATGAAAGGTTTATAATCTAATTTTCCATTCTTGAACTGAATTTTGAAAAGAAACACAGTTAATAAGAGTAAATTATGACTTATTGTGGTAAAATAAATTTATATTCAGAGTCGGCTCACGGGCTGATAAGTATTTAAAATAAAAATAGGAATAAAAATATACATTTCAATATTATAGTATGTGATAGAAATCATATAGATTAGCTAGTCAATTTTATTTTTAAAAGAGGGATGAAAGTAGAAAGTAGAAGGAAATGACGAGAAATGAGTGTGAGAAAACTTGGTATAGCAATTTGAATATACGCTAAAGCTGTAAATAGAGAATTATAGTTATAATTTCCCTTTCTTTGATAAACATGAAGAATAAGGAAGCGTTGCTTGGTTTTATCGAAGTAAGAATTCTGGCGTGTACAATAAATCCCAAAGACTGCTAGAACAGATGTTTCACACAAACCAGTTGAAACAAGGCCAGCCGTGCCTTCTTGGGAATCACGTTCCAAGTAATTGTTTTCTGATGTTCCTTGTCTTTTCCTACGTGTCAAAGGAAAGGAACTGTTCAGAAACTAGGAGTATTGAAACAATACTTTTTGGCTGATTGATATATATACATACATATATATATATATATATATTATATAAGTGGTTTTATTTTAATATATTATTATGCTTTATAAATACACTTTTAGCTTACCAACACTCGTATCAATATGAAGTTGTAAATGTCTCGATTCTAAGCTCAATTTATTTTGTTTTAGGAAATTTTATTAGTGTTTAGTTATTATTGTTTTATTTTGGGAAAAGATCATCGCTTGGATTAAAATATATTATTATTAAATAACTCATCTATGATTTGTGATAGAGTTAAATATCAAAATAAATTGCAATTTTAATTATTTCAAATGTATTATTATTATGAAATGACAACATACCTAGGTAGGTATTTTAACCCAAGTATGTATGAGAAATGAATGTAAGATGATTGTGGCGCGATCTTGTAGTTTTGTTGCTGACCAAAGCTGACGTGATTCTTAAAATTGTATAGGTATTTTAATATCCTCGAAAAAAGCAGAATTATTATCAAACATAAAAAACAGACGTACACAATTGTTAAGTAGAAAATTACAATACAAACACAATACCCTGAAAAATCTGAGAAATACGAAATCTGATTAAACATTACGATAAATAGAGTACAACAGATTCAACTCAAGTAGAATCAATAATATGCAGGTAGTGCTGACCTAAATCATTATAATTAAATTCGTCATAACTTATTTCTTAGTTGTTTTGATGGAAAACCCATCTAAACAAAGAATTTAATTTCACCCTACGCTTACTTTTCTTTCTAAATAATAATCTCTCTTTACAAAAATAAATAAATATATATTTTTCATTAGTAAAGAGCAGAATTGAATTTTATTATCTGTTGAGGAGCTGTTAACGGAAAAAAAATAATAAGTGTGCAAGTTATTTAGAAGGTATGTGTCATTCCACTGATACCGTATATTTATTTATGATTTTGTTTCTCTGATCTATTTAGGCAATATTATGAATATGTATAGATTATTCAAATGATCACAAATAGTCTATAATCAGTGATGATGAACAAATTGAAAATGTGAATGAGGGATATATGTTCAGTGGACATGTTTATTTATTTTTGGGAAATATTTATTTCAACAAAAAGAACTAAACATAGAAGTATATGATGGTTAGTTCATTCACTGTCAACCTACCTTTAATTAACAATTTTGTATTGTACGAGTATTCTTATTTCATGCTGTTATTTGTAAAATGGAAGCTCTTATCGCTGTTTTGCTGGTTTATTCAAAGTATTTTCTTACGCGTAAGTTACCATCTACATCTGTGGTCAATTTGTTTTATCTTTCACAACAAGAAACCTACACAGACATCTAGACATCTTTTTGATATTTTTGTATTGTTCAACAAATCATTATATAAGCATGAAAAAATGTTTAAGTAGATATCACATGTAAATTCCCAATTGACGTTTCTAGTTCTAGCTATAGTATATTTGGCATTTACGTAAGTATTATTAATTAAAACTTGTCACCACAGCCAAAGAAAATATTTTCTTCATAAATATTGCAAAATAAAACATATAATTACCTAACCTCATTTTAAGGGATTTTGCGCATTTTTACAGTTCTAGAAGTACCATTCTTAAAGGTCATTGTATTTGGTTATTTAATTTCATTTAGTCTCACATGAGAGATGGGTGGCGCCAGATAGTCTCATATGACATTATGGATGCTGAATAATCGGTCCGGTGGGCTGGAAAGTTATCATAAGCTGGAGTCATACATCATTTAACACTAGTTATCCATGTGACCTGTTTTACCAACCACCATTACTTTATTCAGTAATCCCAGCCTTGTTCCATGAATAATACTTGGCTTACGTAGTGTTTGGCTCTATATTCTACTGAAAATATCAGTTATCAAAGTTATCATGTTTCAGGCTGTTTCTTTATTAGGACTGTTATAGGACTGAGTTTATCAGTAAAATCGAATCTACGTTGCAAACAAAAAAAAATAATGTAACCATATTTTTAATTTTTACTTTAATAATGCGAAATTCTGTTAAAATAAATATAAGTAGTATTTGTAAACTATTATCTAGTTGAATGTAAACATGATTGTGTTTGCTTCCTAGTGGGAAATAGGTTAATCTTGAATATTCCTAAAGGGAATGTTTTCAGTTTATCTCATCAGCTATTTTATACTCATATTACGGTACACCGTTAAACATTTCCGCTGCATTTTTGCATTCCACAAACCTGCTAACCCCCCACGCTTAGATATATACGTGTCAAAAACCATATTTGTACAAATGGTTTTGATTTGTGTGTGCTACTTAATATTGCTAGCTATTAAATTGAAAAATACGTTGTTTACTATTTTTTCCTATATAGTACATGAGTGTATGAACTGATTGTTTTCTTGGTTTATGTTATAATAATGAATAATATCTGTATAATAATATTATATATTATATAATAGATACTGGATTAATGTAGGATCCATCAAGTAATAAGAAGTTTTTCATATTGGTAGCAGAGACTAACGTGATTGGTCCCGGTAATCTAATGTATCATGTGAAGTCTAACTGTTTAACTCATTAACCGGGAGCCTAGATCGTCAGCTTGACAAGATTAGTTGGAACAAGAAACTCAATCAGTCACCAGTGCTCGACTCCTTTGGTGCGAGTTATCTTGGATGTCAAGGTATCAGCTACACAGCATGCCTATGATATTCTGACAATGAACCCATACTCTCTAACACTCATTCAGTTAATATTTATCTAATTAATATCATTAAAACTTATATAGTGTATTTTGGGAAACAAAACACACGCCTTCGAACTCCATGAAAAGGAATTGACCAGTCCGTGGATAGTTTATTCATTGTTGACCCGATATCCTAATTTGAAACATTATTAAAAGTAATCTTGGGAATAAACTGATATATGTGATAATTCTCATTGTGGCTTGAAATAAAAACAGTAAAGTTTTAAATGGCAAATAAATATTTTAGTTAAAACAGTTTTAATGAATCATTTTAATATATCATATTCTGTTCAGTGTTGATGAAATAAGCTTGTAGTTTTGTAACCATGGTATAATTTAAAATATTTTGATAAAAAATTACGTTTATCTTCAATTAAAGTATTTAAACATAGCATTGTGCAAATATACGTACAACACAGTGTAATTTATTAACATAAATATCTATAATTTAAGTGCTTATTTAATTTACGCATTTAGTAGGTTATAATAATTTGAATTTAAATCACGCGTTTTTTTCAAACAAAATATAAGTACTTATGTATTGCATTCAAGGAATAGACTTTACAATTGACTGTGTGAATGGAGGCCGAGTCGAGGGTAATTTCGAACATGGAACGGTTTTAAGCACTATATATAATTCATACTGTGGGTAAAAAGGTCAAACTTGACCAGCTTTAACACTGTTATCAACCCATCGAGGAAAGCTCTAGTGGCACAATAATCAAAGGTCAACCCAAAGTAGTTTGTATAACTGTTCTTGTACTTGTACTTGTACGGCTAGTACTTGAAAGTGAGACGGGGCGAGTGAGTTGGAGCGAGTTCCACACTGTTGGGGTTCTCCTGTGTGCATCAGCACCACCGCCTCCTCACCACGAGTAAAGTATATTTGGAGAAAAGCATTTGTGTCTCTTAATCAAACGCTATTAAAAGCAGCCAATAATGTTTTAATATGTTTTACTGAATATGTTTTAATTTAATTAATTAATTTTAATATGTTTTAATATGAATAACCACTAGATTCCTATTGTGATCTAGCACATCGAATCTTATTTCTGAATTACAACAAACAAGAATATTGTTGATCAGGTTTTATTGAAATCATCCTGTATTTTGTCATAGATTTACAAAGATAATAAAACATCTTGAATATATTCGTTTGATAAACTATTGTTTATGTTACAAAATTAAATAAGAGAAACATGTGAAATATATGGAGGTACAGAGAATTAAGTATTTAATTTTCCTAATTAATTATTGCAGTCTGAAACATCCCCCTTCCTAGCAATTTAATGATCGAACTGCATATAATAATTTGTGTGTTTTAAAACCTAATTAGCCTAATGGTGGTAACAATATGTTATTTTTATAGTAAATCTAAATATATCGTGATCGATTAATAGAAGTGTCACGTGATACCTTTTAACTGGTAAAAAACATGTTTAATTTTATGAAGCCTCTGATTCGCAAGGAGCAAATATGGCGTATAAGAGAGACTTTTGCAGTATAATGAAAACTTTGATAATGTTTACACTACTAATTCTAATCATTATTAAGTGATGTTGATATGATTAACATAATATTTGTTTTGGTATAATAAATGTGGCATTGGTTTTGGTACGATATATATCATAGCTTATAAACTTTTATAGGATTCCACAAACTCAACTTTTTCCATTTCGTAGAACTTAGTGATTATTGATCTTATCCCAAGACAATTTAGGATTTGTTTACTTCGCAAAGTTTCATGAAACTTTAACCAATTTCTTTTATTGTAAATTCAATGGTTTGTGCAGTGGAATTCAGCAATGTACTCACTTGTTAAATACAATAGCTATTTAACAAAGATTAATTTGTATTCACCCTGTATAAGGTTAAGTAAAACAAATTTTTTTCTAGAGAAGCATAAGGAAAATCTCATAAAAGTTACCGGAATCAATTAATTAAAAAAAGTTAATCCTTATCAGCTTTAAATAACTCTTTTAAACTCTAAACTGAAGTTAAACATTTTATTCATTATAATCACCATGCAAAACAACACACAATCCAATACATTTTACACACAGTTTTACAGATTTTTTCAACATTAACGCCATATTAATTATTAGTTAACCAACATAACGACTTAAAACCTTTTTCTAAATTTTAAATTTCAAAAAGATGAAGTAAAGGTTAAAAGGTAAAGATCAGTTTCCTAATGAAGTTAACAATTCCCTTAGTTATATAAAGAATGAAAATAAAATAAATCAGAAATAAAAATGGATTGTATTTAGACATGTCTGAAGGCATTGTTTGCAGTCCCCCCAAACAGCTGTTCTCATAACCATACGACGTCACTCTTTGCATCTCCCCCATTGCTAAATTGCTAATCCCCCAAGGCCTATACATATCAACGTCAAACCTACACTAATGTTTCAAACAAAAGTTAAAAAAAATAATCGATGTTAAAAACTGTACATATCGTACACGTCGTCCAGTTCGAGTCCAATACAAGCCAGTCCAGTATACATTCAACATACGAGTTACACAATAATTACATTCCTACTGTATTACTAATCTCTTATCTCTTAGTTGTCTCTATGATTCATTTTCTCGACGCATGCCGTCTTTTGTTTCATTAACAATATAAGTAGGCCTATTCGTTCGAATGTAAGCAATAAAATAAATGGATGATTTAGTTAATAACACCTTATAGGCACTAAAAACCGTAACCATATCTTATAAACATAAACAAATTTTTATCCAAAAACTATGTTAATTTGTAAAATACGAACAAAATACGAGTTGAGAACAACCAGCAGAGCGACTGCCGCTTGTTAATAAGACCCATTAAAAACCCCCAGTGGGCCTTCCTTAATGTGATTTTCTCTCTCTTTGCTTACATTTAAATCTTATTTTTTATTTCATCAAAGGTGTACTTTCAATATAAATTTAAACAGTTTTATTAAGTTTAAATTTAAATATTTTACTCATTCCTTCAATAGCGTACATTTTGCAATAATCTGATTTTAATCTGCTCTTATATTTTTGATAAAAGGTATTACATCGAGTTATATGCAGAAAATTCTATTGATTAGTATATAATCCATAATTTATGAATCAAAGGATTGCATACAGAGGAGATATTAAAAATTATTATATATACAGTAATTTATTTCATACCATCTTCATGTTATAATACTAATGCCAGAATAATAGATTTTATAGGAATTAGAACAAGGAATTTGATATTTGACTATACTAGTCTAACAACTGTGAAAATATTAAACAATTATACAATTCATAGAATACGCAAAAATAGCACCAAGAACTGGATAACGTAACATACATACCCCCGATCATTAGTTATCTGTATAGAGAAAGTTACATTAATTATATATATAACTGTATGACACAGTCATAAATGAAAATTATTTTCCACGGGATTCAAAAACTGAAATTATTGAAGTGACACAAATACCAGAAGTGAAACGAAAGAAAAAAATACATAAATGTCATATTTCCGAACAGAGCAAAGGCATGATTCCAACTACAGTGTTTTAATCCGGAGATTTATTTATCTCTCGATATGTGTCGAGTGCATTTCTGAATGTTTCATAAGCGACGAGGGTCTTAAGCCACAGTTATGTAGTCAGTCAGTTGAAGGGAATTACCGGAACACCCGCTACCTACTCTCCAGCCACGTTTGACGCTGCAGGCAAGAAATGGATACTGTTATACGCTTCACTATACACAGTTGCAGCTATAAATGTTTTATAAGCGAATGTTGGCTACAGTGAGACGTGGTCAGTCAGTTGAAGGAACATTACAATTGCCGAAACACCCACTACCTACCCTCCAGCCAGGTTTTGTGTTAAAAGCAAGTATTAGCTGCTAATATGTCCTTCACTGTAAGCAGTTACTACTTGTTTCTTACTTGAGTAGGTTCCACTGGATATGTAGAATTACTTAGTGGTCGTCATTATGAGGTAATTTAGGCTTATTAAGTATATTGTAACACTGTATCAGGTTCTATTCTGTGGATGACATTTCAATTTAATTATTTTAATGACTATTTTGTCGTTATCGTTGACCTTAGACAACTTGTGTCAGATTTTACGCAGCTTGTTGGGTCCTTGCCTAGTTTTATGCTATTTGCCTGTCCTTAAATGTTTATTATTATAAAAAAGCTTTAGATAAAAACTTGGTGTACATAAAAAATTAAATTATAAAACATATAAAGAGTTATCTTATATGCTATCTCTTATCTACAGGTTTACAGGGATGAGCTATCTAAATTATTTTGAAAACTTTCTAGCCCCATTTCAGGCGCGGCGTGAGGTTGTGAGTTTGGATATTGACGACAAAGCTATTAAAACAAACATCATAAATATTCATTATGGTTCCCCTTTCCAGCTTTAACCACAAAGCCGTTATAAAGTTCTCCTTGTTTTCAAAAGTTCTAATCACTTTTATTCAAAATTACGATTATTTGGAAGCAACGATTGAATTTGATTTTTTGTTTTTTTATTTTCATTTCATAATGTTTCATAATTAAAATTACATATAGAGTTAAAAATAAAACTTTTTAACCAAACTGCAGGGGTTTTACTATTAATATGGTACTCATAACACCCAATAGGAGTGTGGACATCACTAAAAATTTTCTCAAGTAGCTCAGATAATATTCAATAAATTACAAAGAGATGTTTTTTTAACCTTATCATAAAAAATATCGCTAAAGTAATGTTTTAAACTATTAATCTTTGTTATTAATACTATGATAAAAACATTGTTTACATAATGTATGTTTGTTAAAAGTTAATCCCCTAACTCCATTTAACGTAACAGGAGGAAGTTTCCACTAAAGAGGAAAAATGGTAATTTTTTATGTACAATCATAATTTGGATTGCACTATTTACTTGAGCCATTTTTAAATGGGCCTAAAGTAACTGTGTCCGAGCATGGTGTAGTGAAATATACAAACGTATATTAAAAGTATGTCCGAATTTTATGTTTAACCTTTTAGTTAGTTTTAAGGGGAGATATATTTGAGGTTCAATGCGATTTAGTGGTGAAGCTATAGCCTTCATTGGTTGGAAGAGTTAGGTTCACTGCCTCGGAATGGTAAAGCTACAGTTAAACTTCAGCCTTAACCGATTAACAGTGTAAATTGACAGGGCACTGACAATTTTCAGTGCCCCAGCTTTTACATATAGGAATGACGAAAACCCTAAAAAGTTTGATAAATATTTTACGTCATTCCTATATGTAAAAGTTGGGGCACTGAAAATGGTCAGTGAACCGTCAATTGATACTGTCAATTGGTTAAGGCTGAAGTTTAGCTGTAGCTATACCACTGCGAGGCAGTGAACCTAAAACTTCCAACTGATGAAGGCTATAGCATCACCACTAAGTGGCAGCGAACCTAGTAATGCCAACTGATAATGGCGGTAGCTTCACCATGGCGTGGCGGCGAACCTAGTAATGCCAACTGATAATGGCGGTAGCTTCACCATGGCGTGGCAGCGAACCTAGTAATGCCAACTGATAATGGCGGTAGCTTCACCATGGCGTGGCAGCGAACCTAGTAATGCCAACTGATAATGGCGGTAGCTTCACCATGGCGTGGCAGCGAACCTAGTAATGCCAACTGATAATGGCGGTAGCTTCACCATGGCGTGGCAGCGAACCTAGTAATGCCAACTGATAATGGCGGTAGCTTCACCATGGCGTGGCAGCGAACCTAGTAATGCCAACTGATGGCAGTAGCTTCACAACTGATTGGCAGCAAACCTAGAACTGCCAAAAGATAATGGCTACAGCTTCACCAATACGTGGTAGCTAACCTATAGACACATAGTCTACCTCATACTGGATCAGCAGACCTTTACAGTCACAGGTTAGGTGGCAGTGATACGTAGTCCAGTATGAGGAATATAGCCAGAAAACCTTCCGTAACAGATACAGATTAGGGGGCGGTAATACGTAGTCCAGGAAGAGACATAGCCAGCAGACCTTCTGTAACAGATACAGATTAGGGGGCGGTAATACGTAGTCCAGGAAGAGACATAACCAGCAGACCTTCCGTAACAGACACAGATTAGGGGGCGGTAATACGTAGTCCAGGAAGAGACATAACCAGCAGACCTTCCGTAACAGACACAGATTAGGGGGTGGTAATACATAGTCCAGGAAGAGACATAACCAGCAGACCTTCCGTAACAAACACAGATTAGGGGGCGGTAATAAGTAGTCCAGGAAGAGACATAACCAGGAGACCTTCCGTAACAGTCACAGGTTAGGTGACGGTTATAAGTAGTCCAGGAAGAGACATAACCAGCAGACCTTCCGTAACAGTCACAGGTTAGGTGACGGTTATAAGTAGTCCAGGAAGAGACATAACCAGGAGACCTTCCGTAACAGTCACAGGTTAGGTGACGGTTGTAAGTAGTCCAGGAAGAGACAAAACCAGGAGCCCTTCCGTAACAGTCACAGGTTAGGTGACGGTTGTAAGTAGTCCAGGACGAGACATAACTAGCAGACCTTCCGTAACAGACACAGATTAGGGAGTGGTAATAATAGTCCAGGAAGAGACATAACCAGCAGACCTTCCGTAACAGTCACAGGTTAGGTGACGGTTTTAAGTAGTCCAGGACGAGACATAACTAGCAGACCTTCCGTAACAGACACAGATTAGGGAGTGGTAATAATAGTCCAGGAAGAGACATAACCAGCAGACCTTCCGTAACAGACACAGATTAGGGAGTGGTAATAAGTAGTCCATTAAGAGACATAACCAGCAGACCTTCCGTAACAGACACAGGTTAGGTGACGGTTGTAAGTAGTCCAGGACGAGACATAACTAGCAGACCTTCCGTAACAGACACAGATTAGGGAGTGGTAATAATAGTCCAGGAAGAGACATAACCAGCAGACCTTCCGTAACAGACACAGGTTAGGTGACGGTTATAAGTAGTCCAGGAAGAGACATAACCAGCAGACCTTCCGTAACAGTCACAGGTTAGGTGACGGTTATAAGTAGTCCAGGACGAGACATAACCAGCAGACCTTCCGTAACAGTCACAGGTTAGGTGACGGTTGTAAGTAGTCCAGGAAGAGACATAACCAGCAGACCTTCCGTAACAGACACAGATTAGGGAGTGGTAATAAGTAGTCCAGGAAGAGACATAACCAGCAGACCTTCCGTAACAGTCACAGGTTAGGTGACGGTTATAAGTAGTCCAGGTAGTCCAGGACGAGACATAACCAGCAGACCTTCCGTAACAGACACAGGTTAGGTGACGGTTATAATTAGTCCAGGAAGAGACATAACCAGGAGACCTTCCGTAACAGTCACAAGTTAGGTGACGGTTATAAGTAGTCCAGGTAGTCCAGGACGAGACATAACCAGCAGACCTTCCGTAACAGACACAGGTTAGGTGACGGTTATAAGTAGTCCAGGAAGAGACATAACCAGGAGACCTTCCGTAACAGTCAAAAGTTAGGTGACTGTTATAAGTAGTCCAGGTAGTCCAGGACGAGACATAACCAGCAGACCTTCCGTAACAGACACAGGTTAGGTGACGGTTATAAGTAGTCCAGGAAGAAACATAACCAGCAGACCTTCCGTAACGGACACAGATTAGGGGGTGGTAATAAGTAGTCCAGGAAGAGACATCACCAGGAGACCTTCCGTAACAGTCACAGGTTAGGTGACGGTTATAAGTAGTCCAGGAAGAGACATAACCAGGAGACCTTCCGTAACAGTCACAGGTTAGGTGACGGTTATAAGTAGTCTAGAAAGAGACATAACCAGCAGACCTTCCGTAACAGACACAATTTAGGTGACGGTAATAAGTAGTCCAGGAAGAGACATAACCAGGAGACCTTCCGTAACAGTCACAGGTTAGGTGACGGACATAAGTAGTCCAGGTAGTCCAGGATGAGACATAACCAGGAGACCTTCCGTATCAGTCACAGGTTAGGTGACTGATATAAGTAGTCCCAGAAGAGTCATAACCAGCAGACCTTCAGTAACAGACACAGATTAGGGGGCGGTAATAAGTAGTCCAGGAAGAGACATAACCAGCAGACCTTCCGTAACAGTCACAGGTTAGGTGACGGTTATAAGTAGTCTAGAAAGAGACATAACCAGCAGACCTTCCGTAACAGACACAATTTAGGTGACGGTAATAAGTAGTCCAGGAAGAGACATAACCAGGAGACCTTCCGTAACAGTCACAGGTTAGGTGACGGACATAAGTAGTCCAGGTAGTCCAGGATGAGACATAACCAGGAGACCTTCCGTAACAGTCACAGGTTAGGTGACTGATATAAGTAGTCCCTGAAGAGACATAACCAGCAGACCTTCCGTAACAGTCACAGGTTAGGTGACGGTTATAAGTAGTCCAGGAAGAGACATAACCAGCAGACCTTCCGTAACAGACACAGGTTAGGTGAAGGTTATAAGTATTCCAGGAAGAAACATAACCAGGAGACCTTCCGTAACAAACAGTCACAATTATTTAGGTGACGGTAATAAGTAGTCCAGAAAGAGACATAACCAGGTTAGGTGACGGGTGTCCACATCGGACAGGGCTTGAATACACATAAAGGTGCAATAGAAGGATCGATTGAAGTAGTGTTAATCTGTGGGTGTATCATGCTACTTACGCTGAGTAACTAAAATTTTTAGGAATTACTGGCTAATATACTTCAAAAACTTAAAAATTCGTACACAATTAGGATACAAATACAATTTAAAAAAATATGATAAATTCAATTAATGTGATGTAGACTTACTTCTTGCACCTCGGATTTATCCTGCATGAGAAAAATTTATATTGAATAAATGCAGAACAACTTTATAGTACAAAGCTGTTAATGGAATTAAGGTAAGGCGCTGTCATCCACACCACTTAGTCCTGGTTGAAAGAAAGGCTGAGTGCTCCTTTTGTTTCCTAGTTACTTTGTTTCATTATTTGCCTTAAAACATCCAATTGCTTATGATGAATTCCTGCTGGCCCTTTTTTATGTCTGTTTTTAAATTGAGTCAGTATAAATATAGATCACTCAGTGTGTTAAAGTCATCCTCGGTTATCGGATTCATAAATAATAAAAATAAAATAATAATAAATAAATAATAATTGTCAGTGCATGTACAATAAATGTATAATATTTATTGTACATGCACTGACTTTGTAGTAATTAAAAAAAACGGTTCTCTGAGCTCCTACATCTTAGACAATGTGGGATTAAAAATTCTTGATAAAAACCGTGTCGTGTCAAATCAAACAGGATTGCCTTTCCCACTGAATAAAGTGCCGCAAGAAATTAAAAAAGGTTGCATTGTTTTAAAGATATATTTAGACCTAGGATGTGGGAGACAACATAAAGGTTTTCATTAAAAGATTGTTATGCGCAATATCAAATAGCAATCAATCCCATAATTAAAAACTCTTTATATTAATTGAAGGAGAAAAACTTTAAAACTTCCCTATGTACGAATAATATTATTGTATTATGTATCACTAAAACTGTCACGTAGAATCCAACATCCAAATTGAAAAAATAAATTTCATTAATCCATAAGTTTTATGTTGAACTAAAAATAAGTTTTCTCAAAACTAAGCTAGTGTTGGTTATCAAAAAATGATGTTCAGATAATCAATGGACATAGACATATCTTAATAATATAACTGGCATGTAAATTATCATAATAATAGCTATGACATGTGTTTTAGAATTGTGAATCAATATTAAGGGTGATCTCAATTCGTATATATGTCAACGTTAACTACAATGAGTATTGGTATTTGGTTTGGAAAACACGTATGTATATTTATTTGTAAACTATTAATTGTGAAATATCTATTTTGATATGTAAAATAGCCTCTAAACATACTGATGGAAGTTCACTAGTTTTTCATTAATTAAATTGTTGGAACAGCGGAAAATTCTTTGTATTGTGTGACAAAGGACTTTGTGCGGTGTCCGCTATGACGGATGACTTGAGTGTCATCAATAACATTGTAATCTATCGATGACGGTGCCATCCCGTTAAAACATTTAATGAATATTTCAATATCAAATATCAATGTACCCGGACACAATATGAGAACTGTATATATTGAAAATGTAATAATTATTCAATAAAAATGATTTTTAAGTCGATAAAGTTTAACATTAACTGTTATGAATATTATAACTGAAAATTATATTTATGTAAGTGAACAGGTTCAATTATTTTAAAAACAACAAGTTAAACCAACTAAATTTTAAATTATATAACAGATATGCTTCACAAATGAAAAATAGGGGGGGGGTTGTAACAGGTTTCCATAGAAACCATCAGAGCTATTGTATTGAATTTATAATATCTAATAATAAGAACAGATGTTTAGATGAAAAAAAATTCCCTTAAGGCATGATCTAACCTATTTCCAGGGAAGTATATATTAACATTTTTATGTCATATTCGCTTGGTTACAGCTGATATATTCTCCGCTGTTTAAATAATGGTAAATAATTATAACTTTATTTATATTGTAATCATAATAATCAATGTAATTTGAGTTGTAATTCAGTGTTTATTAGTAATATAAAATGAAGTTCGTTAAAGAGATTTTTTTGGTGTTCAATTTGTTGGACATGTTATTTTCAAACTAATGGACCTGGTTAAAAAATATATTTTGGTACTGAAAAATAATAAATTTGTATTGTGAACAGTAAAAATAATTACTGTTAAGGCCGTCAGTCCAGGAAGTTACTTTTATGATGTTATACTTTAACGCAATTCAATAAAATAGAAACAGAATTGTTTAGTAGTTATAAATTATATCCTTAGTAACATTGACAAAATAATCACTAAACGTGCCAGGAGACAATAACACCTGAGGTCCAGGGGCGGTTTCCTATGCTTATTTACATGTTCCCATGCAGCTTTGCAGGTGTTTGGAGCAGTCATGATCCTATTCACAATATAACGCCTCTTCACTTCTCTGACTTTAACACTGTAGAGTTTCTTTATTTGTTTATACATCAGAAAATATTTATCTTTCAAGTTCAGACTAAGCGTTATTTTATAGTGGTCATGAGCAAGGATCATGAAAGACCGCAACCTAGCCAGTTCTGGTGTATACCAAGCACTAACTTTAACTTTACAAATCTTAACTGGATAGTCAAATTTTTCTTGAAACATGACCATAAATTCTTGGAATGCTAAATTGGGATCCGTTATTGTCTACAAACCTGACCAATCAACATTTAAAAGCTCTGCCTGTAGTGCAGGCAAGTTGTCAAGATCTAAAAAAAACGCCTAAAAATAGTACGCTTAGTACTGTCAACTGTTAGAGAAGGGTTTTCCCTTACCTGATTAGTTTTCACCCTCAAGACCACTGCTCCATCATGGTCCCCCACTGCGGATTCAACAACCTCAACCTCATAGTTCCAAGTGTTGAAGTTGGTAGCCGTTACATCAAGGCTCGCAACTCCTCGCGTAGGAAGTCTCGTGGTCACATAGAGAACCATAGCTTCGTAGTAGGTTGACAAATCTGCCCTCCTCTCTTGATGGGTGTTCTAGATGAACGTTGAAGTCCCCACTAAGCACTAGGTTTTTAAAGTCAAGTCTGGTAATAAAATCTAGACACAGTCCCAATTGATTTAAAAAACCTATCAAATGCCCATCAGGAGATCTGTAAGTACTCACTAAAATAGTCGATTTATCCAAAATTTCAATAGCTGTAAGTTCCAGGACAAAAAATATTTAGGTCAATTATTTTACATTTAAAGGAATGCATAAATTGCTACACCACCATTCCTGCGATTTGTTCTGCAATAGATGCTAGCAAGATAAAGTCCAGCAATGTTATTGTAAAATTCGCTTTCAACATTGTTCAGCCAATGTTCCGTTATGCATAGGAAATCACAGGTAGTTTCCTCTGCAACGAGAGAAACTAGCATAAACTTAGTCCTTAGGCAATGAGAATTTAGGTTAGAAATATTCACTGTATCTTCACTATCCAGCACACTGTTGAGTTATTGTTAGGTCTCTTCCCTAGGCCTAATGTCCTACTTACACCTTGTATACCTAGGTTGCTTTGGTCCTGTGAAAGGTTCTCCCTAAAAAAGAAGCACTATTATTATTATCGCTTCTTGATGGGATAAAAGTCCTTTCCAACACACCGAATGGCCAAAAGCCTGGATTCAAAACGTCTCTCTCACTGTTGGAGGGTACACTTACTTTAAAAGATTTGTAGGATGTATAACTTGCACTCAGTTGAGTACATTCAGCATCCACTATACCCTTTTCCGATATGTATCCCAGGACACCCTCACATGAAACGCTCTGTGACACTCGCGACACAAAAAGGAGAGATCGCTGAGATGCATATGTCAGGCTATTGCCGCCATTCGTCCCCCCTGTCCCGATTATGACCTCACTTCTCTTCGAGATATCTTTGCGCTTGGGGCTGTCACTGTTGTTAGAAACACTTCCCGGTTTAGCAGTTGTCCTTACAATACTTGAATATAACACAGTAGGCTAATGAGATTTATGCTTTTTATTCTTCAAAACATCATTCGGTCTATTTGGTCCTCCCTCAGCTTCCATATTACCACTTTCCTTCTGCACTGCAGATATTAGTGAGTCATCCTTCACACAGTTCATTTCCACCGTGCCGTTCCTTTCCTGTGATTTAGTCACTGCCACATTAATTTCACGGCCATCTTCACACACCAATGGAATAGCTGGTACAGCCGGATTTCTGACATCATCCTCTGACGTCATCGTTATGTTAGCATCATTGCAACTGTCTTCCAAACTGTCAACTTCCGTCTGTGAGCTAACCTCACATTTAAAAAAAATCATTATCTGGTTGATTCCAACCTTCGCCTTAACACTTTGTTTTATTAATGCGTTACCTTTTTTCTCCAAACTAAGTCCTAGTTTGTGGAATGAAGTTACCTTGTCTTTCAAGTCCTTGAGTTCGTCAAAGAGTTCCAACCCGATGCACCTCATTTGCACCACATGGCTCCTTAGCCTTCCATCACAGTCCGAACAGAACCACTTAATACATTCCTCCACCTTCCTTATGTCATTAAACGTTTTAGTTGTTAGTTCTATACATTTCGCATGATGCCAGGAAGCACAAAATCCATTACATAATAGAGCTTTTTCCTTGTCTAAACACACTTTTTTATACACCGGGCACGTCAAAACAACCTGATCCTTCGCCTTTGCCACAGCCTTCCCCAACAAATATCAACATTCCCCAACAAAACCTCGTAAGAGGCATTAGATTTTTGTTTTAAGTATAAAATTGTAAAATAAATGTGTTTTTTGCTCTGTAAAGTTATCTCTGTACTGTTTTTATGTATATTAGGAAGGATTTGTATTCGAATAAAAAATAATAATAATAAATCAATCTTTTACACATTTCACCTGGCGGCCATTTTGTTTCCGGTTCCGGTGGGACACGCCCACTCCTTTCAGTTGTCTTTGAGTTTCCGTCACGAGTGGACGTGTTTGGTTTCTTATGTGTGTACTGTTTAGTGTTAGGTTTGTTTGTATTTTGACTGCTTTTATGTTTTTAGCTTTATATCGGTTTGATCCGGATTATATGTTAAATGAGCTATGTTTTAGATATTAGTTTACCTGAGGACAGGATCAGATTCTAGATCCCGAAACGTCGCGAAACTTTGTTATACATAGATTCGTGATGGAAAATGTCTACAATAACAATCTAAATAACATAAATCCACGGTCACCAATAATGAATTTCAAACAAAGGACTTCAACTGAAATGGTGACCTACCCAGGTAGGTATTTTAAGCCAAGTATAATTATAAATGAGTGTAAGATGATTTTGGCACGATCTTGTAGACTGTTCCTCAGACAGGACTGTTAAGTATTGCACAACAGCCAAGGAAACTTGAATTTAAGTACCTGAATATGAGATCCGAACCATTTTTACCTCTGAACGACGGACTGATGGAATTTGCGGATAAACATAGTATTTAATAGTGCGGACGTTAATTCATACAAGAGAATACCACATCAACTGGCCATCATAACTATCCACAATTCGTGAACTCCAAGTAAACAGGACCAAAAGTAAGATCTCCATTGCTAGACATTTTAACGCATTTAATCAGTCACAAAGGCACGAAAGAATGTACCGATTAAAATGCGAGTATTACCACAAAGATAATTGTTCATATACTTTTTAACTATCCCCCGAAAAGCTGATAGAGTTCCAACAACCTATAACCCAAAAACCTAAACTAACGTAATTAAATTCCTTTGTAGGACTTTTTTGAGAGTAGCTACTTTGTGGGTTAAATTAACCAAATTTACTACACTAGTGCAAGTACTGTACAGCTAATCCTCATTCCGGATATACATAAAAAATTATTTTCAGGCAAGATTTCAATGATAAATGCCAATTTTTATGAAATGTATTTCCTCTCATACTCTAAGAGTAAAAGGGAGTAAAATGAACGCATATATTTCCTTCGGTATATCAATGACTATTTTGTTACATATAATGATAGCTTGTTTGATTTATTTCTAAATGAAGCACACGGCTTGTGATTTGATACTACCAATCAAGAATTATAAAGTAAAAAAAATATGTAGTGTCAGTAAAGATGTCTAATTTTCAGACAATAGCAGCAGTAGAGGCAGCAGGGTTTATCATCAGTTATCAATCACAAGGGCTCAGCTTGCGTCTCCGTGTTGCTGGATTTGTCCTTATCCTTATGGTTTATCTTTTTAGGCCAGACTTATTCTAGATTAAATTTTTATATAGTAGCTATAAAAAAAACTCAAGTCAGCAAAAATAGCTGTTCATTATTCTACATGGTTTGCTCTTAGTTCTGATTGTAAACAGCTTTTAGTCTTTATTCAATATCTATTATTATATTTACATACAATATATCGAGAGTTAAGAGATATTTAGTTCTTAGTTACCGATTCCTAGAACGTTAAATTAATGTCAAATACCATTTTAAGCCACTATAATAATTTCAAAGGTCATACCCATGTAGCTATTATTTACTGAGCTCAGAACTTTATTAAAATATCATGCTGTTATAAACCATCACTTCCGTATATTTTATTTATTAGTATATATATATATATATTATATACATATTTAAGTTTTATTATATATATATATATTTATATTTATATATTAGAATGTATTAATTACTAGATTTAAAAAAATTGTCAACCTTATTTAAATAACCTAAACAATTTACTAAGCTTATTCATTAATTATTTTGTGACACTATTTTCAGCCACTGAGTGTCATTACATAGCTTTTGGCGTCACTATTGTTCGATAAATTATGGAGCTCCTATTAAATTTTTAATATTACCCATTTCATTTTAATATTTACCCATTTCATTTCCATTGAACCATCCATCACAAAACTCATTAATATACATAATAAAAAAACTGCCCCAAAAATTAAACAAACTTTATGGCTCCCTGTGGTACTCCATAACTATTTACCTTCCATTACACTTAAAACATAGTGTTGTTGTTAACTACTGTAGTGTATTTATTTTAATGAATGACATTTATATATATATATATATATATATATCCAATACTATAATACGAGCAAGGTTTGTATATATATATATATATATATATATATATATATATATATATATATATATATATATATATGCACACGGATCTCGAAAACGACACTAAGGAATTTCTTTAAATTTTGGAAATAACTAATTTCCGAGTAGAAAATAAGTTCTAGATAGGTCTAATGTCAAGAAAAATTCGTGTTTTCGTGTAATATTAGGTTAAGTTCTTAGGCGTCAAAATTGACAGTGGTCTAAAATTTCATGCTCATATTGATTTTGTCTGTCAAAAGCTCTCTTCCGGAATTTTCGTTTTAAAAACACATTCTAAATTTTCAGACACACATTTGTTGCTCACAACGTACTATGGCATTATTTATCCTTTCTTAAACTATGCGTTTGCTGTTTTGGGGGCATGAGTCTCAAAGAACCAAATTTGTCTTTAAATTGCAAAAAAAGCCATCCGAGTAATTTTTAGAAAACCACGCAGGTACTCTTGCAAGTCACTTTTCAAAACCAATAAAATTTTAACTTTTCCTTCAATTTATATATTAAATACAATAACCCTTTTTCTTACCAAACATTAAAAATTTTCTTACAATTAGCTTCAAATTATAATTTAAGAAATACTTTTAATGTAAGAGTACCTAAACATAAAACCAGTTTATTCAAAATCATTTTTCTAACAATGGAGTTTCACTTTTTAACGCTCTTCCAAACTCCATAAAAGCAAAGGCAAGCTGCCCCAAAATTTTTGAAAATATGGTTAGGAAATTTTTAATTGAAAAATGTTTTTATAATGTTAAGGACTTTATTGGTTATAAAGACGAATCATAGCTATTTTCTTAGTTCATTATTATACATTGTTATTATGACTACTAAGTAATTTATTGACACTATTATGCAGTTCTTGTTAACAACTGTCAAAATAAAGCAATTTGAATCTGAATCTGAATCTTTAAAATCTAAAAATTTAACATTATGAGAATAAAAAGTAAACAATACAAACCAAAACAGCTGTTTATAACCGTTTGACAGTTCTTGATTGAAGACGGCGGGGAACAATATAAAGGTTATGCATTAATATTTATTTTATTAATGTAATAAATGCAAAATTATCAGGTTACTAAACAATTTGTAAAAACTTAAGGATAACATAACTTTGCGAAATAAAAGCAGAAAAAGTATTTCCAAAATTTTCCGTGTTTTTATAGAAAACGTATTCGTTGTATTGCTTGAAGCCACTATAACAAACCAATTAATTGATGTAAATTAAATTTCTCTTTTGCTTTTCAATCCTCATTCCGTTTATAACAATATAAGTTGATCACAGGCTAATAATAACGGTGCGGATAATTAAACAGTAAATGATCGGCTTTGGCTAAAAGACGTTAAACGGCATCGCTCAATTGACTAACGCCGTAGCCGAGTGGTAGCGTATCGGCTTCAAGTACTATAGGCCGCGAGTTCCATCCCCACCAGGGTCGATACTTTTTGTTCAATGCTCTATTAATTATGGTGTATTAAATCGGTTTTATTTCAACCACATAAATGTTTTCATTGAGTAATAAATGTGTCTTAATTTTTCTATTTAATTTTTATAATACATGTCTTATTCTATACGAGCAAAGCTCGGTCACCAGGTACTATATTTATATATTACAATGTTTGTGTTAACAAGGGTGTAATTTAACACAGAGATTAGAAGAATCAGCCAATGTGAAAACAAAGCCTGTATCAAAAGATTACCTTCATCATTAATCAAATGATTCATTAGTAACATCCATTCCCTTAACATACGAGGGTTGGTTGTAACATGATAATAAGCTATTCTTACGAAGATGTGACATAAACCTTTCAAACTATTTTAGAGGAAGAACCATTTTTATCTTTTTATTATTTTTAATAATAGCCCCCCCATGTGACATCTCCTATGCACTGTGTGATGTGGTTTAATAATGAAATGTTTGTGCTCCTTATTTAAAATAATATAGTTCAAGATATTTTTAATACTAGTAAAATTAAATTTTAATTTACTATTAATATGTCAATTATACAATAAAAATTAATAATTTCCCTAATTTTAATGAATATTGTTTTTTGCTGCGTAAATTTAAGTTAAGACTCTTTGTTTGTGAGCGCGTGTGTGTGTGTGTTTGTGAACACGGTAACTCCCATAAAATCGGTCCGATCGAGACCAAATTTGGTAGAGACGTGTATTCCTATATTTTCTCGGACGAGTTTGTAAACCAGACATGTCGGTCAACCGGAACGGGTAGTTTAGAGGGTTTTGTACAAAAAAATTGGGGGTATTTGCTTTTTCCATATGGAGTTTAAAAGATTTTTAAATTGAATCTTTAACCATTATAATCAACTTAAAAAACGACACAACCTAGTTAATTGAAAGTTTTTTGAAAGTTAGTTGAAACTTTTATGAAAAAGTTTTTCTCTATCTCCAACAGTTACCCAGATATTAAAAAATCTAAACACAGTATGTTGTATTTTGGGGCTACAATGTTAAACATAAGAATGAGAAGGAAAAATTTATATTTCCCATACTAATCAGTATTTTTGGATAAAACTTGATATTTAGCTTCATGTGGTTGAGAGCCATCCATTAATGGTTAACAATCATAGTTTATGTATTTATCATGACAGCTAACCTGCATACTCTTTTTTCAATGTTAATCATATAGGGAACGGGAAAATTCCTTTATTTATGGACAGAAGTTGATGAAAGTTGGTATAAATTGTCAAAATAAAAGTTGTTTATGCTATAAATGCATACTTTTAGTGTTCCTTACAGCGGCAACCTGCATACTCTTTCCAATGTTAATCTTATGGAGAGTACGTGAGCAGATAACTAACTATTATATTTAACGACTGCTATTGATAAAACTTGACATATAATATTATTGATTTAGTAATTCGCTGAGTATGCAGGTCTGCTGTGACGTGGTTATTTATTTCTCCATGGGCATTGGCAGTGCATAAAAATAGCTTTACATTTTATTTGAGCTTCCAAATCGTAATTGGGCTTGTTCTGTATGTTTGACAAGTAAATAAATAAATTAATAACAATTTTATATTCATTTTTAAAATAATTTTGTTCACCTCTAGTTGATATGGCTATTATTTATGGGGATTTTTTTATACCACTTTATGTGAAGCCAAATAACCATAAATTGTTCTTATTTGGATTAATATCATAACTAATTTTTTATAGCTTTTATCGCAACCAGGTGTGATAAAAAAATTGAAAAGTGTAATGATATTAAAATTATAATTTCATTCTTCAAGAAAAAACTTATTAACGAATCGTTTATATAAGAAACACGATCTGCTTACTCAGTAATCTTTAGGTGTCCAGACACTTGCTATGCCTTAGAGACTGAGAAAATATACGTAGATAACATAGTTTTGTGACATTAAATAAAAACCTAAATAGAAACTAGAAACCTAAAAATTAATGTTAAAATAATATGTGAGTGCTTAATATGTTTAAAGCCTTTCAAATATAATACAGTATATCAATTTAAAAAAGACTAAGGTGACCTGATGATGTGACTGTCGTCACTGGTAGTCTACACGCTACAAAAAGGATATTGAAAAGGTAAAAATATTCCTATTAAATATAACTTCAATTTGGAATTGAATCAAGAGGGCCAGATGACACGCGGCACGCGATTGTAAGGAAACGCATGTTAAAAGAAGATACGAATACCACTTACTGCAAAGGGATATACTTTTAAAATTGCTGCGTCATTGCGTTTGAACATTAACCTGACGTCTTTATCAGTCTGTAAATATATTAAAAATATTTATTTTAATTTTTATAATCACAAGTTGTGATAAGAATCTATATTTGACTTTGGGTCCAGTATTCATTTATATAAGAGAAGATTTGGTAAGATACTCGGTTTTGCATATGCAGATCAGATTCGTTTATTACGATTCTCTGTTAATTAAGTTTTAGATATTATCATATTTTTTATATAAAGCAAACATATTTTTTGAGTTTAATAAAAACCTAAATATTAAAAAGTATTTTATAATATATTGATTTTAATATTGAGTTTTAGACAAAAATTTAGTATGAAGTTTTAAATACAGATTTGTATTTATCTGCCTATAAAATATGAGTTTAGAATATATTTATTTGTTTTGGTGAACGACGCGATTATGTATCATGTATTTATAAGTAGAGAATTTAATATTTAAAATTCTAATAGTGAGTACTTGAAGTATTATATGAGTTAATAAGAATGAATGCGTTTATAATATATATTTAAACTTTAGTACTAATTTATTGTAAATATTCTGTTGTGTCAAATATACTATTTTGCATATAGCATATCAACATTAATTTTTTTTTTGAACAGTAATTTCAATATTAAAGATGTAGATCATATTTTATAAGTGTTATAGTATATATTGTCTTTCTATGTATGGAGATGTAGTTTTGTAGACAATATAGATAAATATACCAGTCAAAAAATTAATATTTGGGCAGGATTTTGTAAAAAAATAATATTTTTTGTGAATTTATTTGTAAGTTACAAATGGTTGTTGAAAATAAGATTGAAATATTAAGGAATGAATATAATCCTGTGGAAAAAATTAATTGATCTTTATTCGTTTTTTTCACTAGCTAACTAATTATATTAATTTGGTATTTGGTATACAATTAATGGCCTTAATTTGATAGAGTGTGTATGTATAGATTAGATGTTAACACTCAGCGTTAATTTCGTACAAGTAGTTTGGCAAGCTTGCGTGGTTCCAACTAACTCATTTTGTATTACGTTTTAAATGCGCCTGCTAAATGGAGATAATGAAATACCATGGGAAAACATCCCCAATCACAAAAAGTATAATAAATAAGTGGAAAAATTATATCTTTGGCAGATATTTTGGTCGTATCTTAATGAAAAAAAATAATATATTTACTTCCCTGTTTAATAGGTTTGATCATGGATATGTATAAAGGTAATGTTCTCAGTTCATCTAAACAACTGTTCTTATAACCAAGCTATCGTGCGTCACTAACCATATGACGTCACTAATCAAATGAGGTAAGTGTCGAATTTCGGTCGCGCAAATTGCCAACACCCTCCCCTCCAGAGCTAAGACATATCTATGTCGAAAACAGGTTTATGACATATGTGGTTTTGAATATTTTTTAAGGTTTGACATAATATCATTGAATATTTTAAAGACAGTTTTGAACAATTAACAACTCTTTAATATTTGTGTTCAACATAAATATCCTCACTCAATAAATTATATAAACTTGAATGGATTAGCAATTAGCATCGAGGGAGCACAGAGGTCCCCACGCCTTCCCTTCACCGAGACACGTCAAATGTGCCTGTGACTGATAGAGTTTCTTGTTTAATCCCTTCTCATTACTTTAATAGAAGACGCGCTCCCTTGACAATCAAGGATATTGTCGAAGATTATGACAGGGCCAAACTTTAGAGCGACATTAAACCCAGTATACATACTAAGTGCGTACTTTTTTGTTATTTTTATTATTATTAATCGTTATTATTATAATACATAGGTGAGGATACGTTCATCTTTACTTGAGTCTGAAGGACTTGTTGCAGCATTAGACCTTAGATAAATTGTCATGACCCAGTACATCCATCGCTTAAAAGTAAGACAGATTCAGAATATGATACCTCACAATCAATCCAAATGAAGAAGACGGAAATAGGATTAACCAAATCATTACCAGCCAATATAACACATTTCGTATTCGATGCATTCTGAATACGTAGTTTAGACTTGTTTTAATCAGTTAATCGTGTTTACAGACGTATGTGCCTGCGCCGGTCCGGTTGCACCATCACAGGTTAGACACATCCCGACTACCTGCTCCACAACCCTGAATCCTCGTCAAACACCACATTATGACGTGCAATCATCTGTAAATGTTGTTGGTGTATTTTAACTGTTTTTCCAGGTATTAAGGATTTGGTGATTTTTATCTTGGTGCAAGTAGTTGGCAATAATCCACATTGGAAAATCAATTACATATATCAATCACATATAGGCCGCAGCTACAAACAATTCCCACAATTAACGCCTTAATATATATTAACAATTTCACGCCTTAGCCTTAGCTAAAATCAAGCAAGAGCCTACATTTGAATTGAAAGTTATATGATCCAGCACATCGCTACTACAACCGAATTAGAGTGCAGTAATTTTACTCATAGTTGTTATCCTATTTATCCTATTTATAAATAGTTTAAAGTGTAGAAGTAAAGTATAATCTCTATATATAAAATTGAATGTGTGTATGTATGTATGTATGTCCTTTATGCGTTGCCAAAATACTTATCCGATCGCCATGACATTTTAGGAAGTTGCTCTATATGTGTCCGGGAAGGTTTTAGTCAAAAAATATTTTCGAAAACCCCATAGGTTTTCATTTTATGGAGGTTTAAATTTCTAATGTTAACCTTATGGAGAGTAAGTTTGTTTACACATTTTCTACAATGAAAACATTTGATTTCTTAGCTACAGCTGATTGGTTTACTTTCCATTAGCAATATTTTTCACTATCCAATGCCATCTGAATCATTCATTAATGTTAAACCTATGAAATAATTATGTGCTGTACAAAATGAACAGCTTTTTCTGTCTGATTAAAAATCACGTGTTTATAAGTCGGCCATTAAAAAATAATTACAATGTTTATATATATTAATGTTTATTATAATAATCAGCTGTTGTATATCTTTCCTATAAAAGCCGTCTTACAGTTAGGTTTGGTTTGTGTTTGGATTAGATTTTAAAATTGTAAATTAATCCACTCAGATTTATTTGTTTTATAGGAGTGCTATTAATATGTCTTACCGTTTCAGTATTGTTATTATTCACTATGCCGCGACCCAGAATATATAGCCTTTCACAATAAAGCCGTAATGCTATTCGACTCAATGTAATGTAATGTAATGACTGGGACGGTGGCGACGTCCTGTAATCCAGCTACTTGGAGGTCACGAATTGTGGATAGTTGTGAGAGATGGAGTGGATGTAGTGTTCTCTTGTGTGGATTAACGTCCGCACTATTCAATACTACGTTAATCCACAAAGACCATCCTCATAATTAGACCAATTCGTAATTCAGAGGCCGTGGTTCGGATTCCACGTTAAACTGTAGGTCCATTAGTTGCCATTGGCTGTTGGGCTATTAATTAACAGTCATGTCTAAGGAACATGTCAGCCTTAGTCAGTAACAAGACTACAAGATCGCGCCACAATCATCCTACATTCATTCCTCATTCATACTTGGCTTAAAATACCTACCTGGGTAGGTCGCCATTTCAGTTAACAGTATAACAGTACTTCAGAACATGGTCGATCTTAAAGTTAACACGTATTTACTGTCAGGCGCTACGGTTTAGCTAGTAATGTAATAAAGTATTTCCTCAAAACGAAAACGTCACATGGAGGAAGCTGTTTATCCGCCACGGGATGCACCTTAGTTTTAGGGGAAAACAAGAGCTGACGAAGCTAATAGTGAATGGAGCAGTACGTCTTGCTAACTCACAGGGGCCTGTAACTGCTGACCCGTCACTAAGCAGCCAGAAGCCGACTACCAAGGTGGTTGTGTCTCACCAATTCGACTCTTACAGAGAGGTGGTCAAGCGAGGTTCTCCTAGAGCGACTCATCAGATCCAACTTCGATCCTGCACCGATGCCTTCTCCTACTCCAATACTGAGCAACAACATGACTTCAACAGACCGACAGATTTTAATTCAGTTTTTTTAGGGAACCCTCCTCAGTCAAACGGGTCAACTCTGCAACTCCACTTTCTCAAAAATATCTTCTCCACTTAATTCACTCTCCACTTAATTCACCAAAATGCTCAGATAGCAACAAACAAAATTGACGAGTTATCCATTGTTAGTGAGGAGCTTTCTGCTGACTTGTTAATAGTAACAGAAAGTGGTTGCAATGCAACAAACATTGATTATTTTCAAAATTCAAAATTATATCTTGGCAAACAATTTTGGCCGGCACTCCTGCAAAGGGGGAGGTGTTGCAAATTTTTCCAAACGCCACCTTTCATTCTCAAAATTTGATTTAAAAACACGTCAGACAAAAGTTTTGAAGCCGCAGGCATCAAACTGCAAACAATAACCTCCAAATTGTCTGTCGTTGGAATTTATCGGTCTCCCAGCGGAAATGAAGAGGATTTTTTCGAGCTTTAAAATTCTCCTGAGAGACCTGACCAAACCCCAATAGCATTTTATCGTGATGGGTGACTTTAATATCGACATTCTTGATCTCTACGATTCAAAATCAACGTTTGGAAATCAACATTGGAAACGTTTCGCTGACATTCTGCAGATATTTGGCCTGAAATGGTTGATAAATTCACCAACAAGAGTAACTGCCACATCTAAGACAGCAGTTGACAACATCATTACAAATTTATCAAACGTGGAGGCATCTGTGGTCGCAACTGCAATCGAGGACCACTGAGGCCAGGAGGCTCTTATCAGTGGTCATGAACCCGAACATGGCTCTGGTGCCTGTCACAGAGGAGGAAGTTGCTCGAGTCATTCAACAGCTCCCATCAAAGAAATCAAATGAGATTAATTTCATTTCAATGTGGCTGGTAAAACAATGCTCAAGGTATACTGTCCAGTCTCACAGTTAATAAACTCTTCCTTCGAAGAAGGATATTTCCCATCACAGTTGAAAATTGCAAAGGTGACTTCGAAAAAATCTTCAAAAAGGCGATAGTTTATCTGCTGGTAACTGCCGACCTATCTCAGTTCTCCCTACCCTCAGCAAAATCTTTGAAAAATTATTCCTGGTCTGATTGATGAATTTTCTAGAAAAATACAACCTGATTTCAAACAACCAGTATGGTTTTAGAAAAGGCAAATCGACTACAGACGCGGTAGTGAGTATTGTTGATATGGTTGTGGAAGGCTTAGAGGGCAAAGAAAATATCTTAGGTGTATTCCTTGACCTTTCTAAGGCCTTTGATTGCGTGGACCACAGCTTGCTTCTACATCGATTAGAATCATACGGGATTCGAGGAGTACCGCATTTGTGGCTTAAATCCACATTCCTGCATGACCGATCCAAAATCAACAAATTTCTGGTCAGGCCTCCAACTCAAAGTTCATGAGATATGGAGTCCCACAGGGTTCAATTCTCAGTTCTCTCCTCTTTCTGATATACGTGAACGATATTGGCTGATCACTACAACACGGGCGACTCGTGAAGTACGCTGATGATATGACTCTATAGTCTCTACATCAGAAACCAAATTGGAAACTCACACTTTTCTTGAATTGAATGAATGTGTACAACATTTTAACAAAATCAACCTTCAAAAAAATTCTTCCACATCAAATTTCATTAATTTTTGCCTCCGACTCACTGAAATTGAGTGTGGTCCATCCGTCATGTTGGAAGACACTCTATTGGATGGAGTCTATTCAACAAAGTTCCTTGGAATTTACCTTGATCAAGGGCTGACTTGGAACACCCACGTTGAGGCTGTCTGCGCAAAACTCTCCTCGGGAATATTTGCCTTGAGAAATCCATTCAAGTACTGCCAAACTCAGGTATTGATGACGGCGTATTATGGACTCATCTTTCCACACCTTTCATATGGAATAGTTCTCTGAGGTGCCTGCACCAGTGCAGACTTCACGAGATTATTCAAACTTCAGAAAAGGGCTGTCAGAATCATCTCAAAATTAAAAAGAAGGGAGTCGTGTAAGCCAGCTTTCAAAGAGCTGCAACTGTTGACACTCCCCTGTCTCTACATTCTCGAAACAGCTACGCACTGTTTTTTTAAATGTTCTCTGATTCGGGACAGAGACATTCATAATTTACAACACAAGAAGCAGGGGGGATCTCCGAACTGGACAGCACAGAACGGCCGTCTTTGGACACCTACCATCACAAGCAGGTGTACATTTGGTCAACACATTGCCAGACTCATTCAAAAATAAACTTATGCCAAAGGCATTCAAATCTCGCCTCAAACAATTCCTTGTCTTGTATAGCATAGGCAAGTATTATTCTTATGACTGGGAGACCACCATTTCAGATCAAAATTAACACCCGGTTCTGAGGGGCAGATTAATTGGCGATTGGTTGGTGAATGAACCAATTGGTATGTCTGACTGGCTGAATGAATGGAAAATTTTAGTTTAAACAATGTAAAAAACTAATGACTTTTGCAATACAGTTCATGTCTACTACAATAAAGATTTATTATTATTATTATTATCCTTAAAAATACAAACTTAACATTTATATAAAGGATTTTATATCACTCTCTGTTATAAAAATTGATAGTTGTGGTATATAATTATTACAGCTGACATAACTGTCAGTTAGTACATGAAAATGTTAACAGTGTAAACAATGTAAATATAAACACATACTTATTATGTTAAAAGTGTAAAACATTAGCTGATTTTGGTTTTCACTACATAATGGGAAAATTTCTGATTCATTAATTACACGCTATTTCATTTGTTGTTTACATTTGTTTAATACTGATCCAAAATAAATAAACGGTATAAGTGGACTGAAACATACTTTCTCCCTTAGGTAAATTTAAACTAAAATCTTTAATAAAACCACCATACCGGTACTCTTTAACTTTGATTTAAATATATAATTTAATAAATAATTCTATCAAACATAATCATGATTTATCAAACATAATTTCTAAAAACAACAACAATAGAAACAAAATTAAATTAATTATTAGAATTTCGAGGGGGCTGTTTTCGGAATGATTTTTTTGGGTTATGTGACTTTACGCTACATACCAAATTTCATGGAGAACATTAGGGAGAAATTAATAAATTGATATTTTTATATTCTCCATTAGGATAACATTGGGCGCTCTCAGACAATGTACTGCGTTTACCACGGATATTAAATTAAACCTTTCTTTGGAACCGTTAGTCATTAACTAATGACTAAAAATACTAATCTGTTTAGTTTTTAAGTTGGTTTTAATGTTGGCAGTAGACTATCCTTTACCTGAATTGTTTTCGTAAACAAATAAAAAAAGATTTTTTTACTTTTAAAAGCCCATAACTTTTAAACAACGATGCTTTGAGAAAATGTAATTCACTTAAGAAAAATGACAGCCTTAGCCAGTAACAAAACTACAAGATCGCACCACAATCATCCTACACTCTTTTCTCATTCATACTTGGTTTAAAATACCTACCTTGATACGGTCGCCATTGTCACCATAATCTAGTCTAATCTAATCTGAAAAGCAAATTACTGTGCACACTATGTGAAATTTGGGGAATAGCACCTATGGCCGGATAAAAGAGGAAAGTTGGTAAACAGGTCACATTGATAACTAGAGTTAAATTATGTATGACTTTAGTTTATGATAGCTTTCGCCCACCGGACCGATTATTCAGTATCCATAGCAACAAACGAGACCATCTGAATTTCTTCAAAATCTATAATATTTGATAATTAAACTGATATGGTCCTCAGATTTCAGATTATGGGACCATATTCCAGATCCCACAACATCGGGAAACTTTATTTTACTTATCGTGATGGAAAATGTCCACAATACAAATCTAAATAACATAAATTATAATAGAACTATATAAACGTAATACTAGCAATACTCCGAATAAGGAAATTATATCGTTACTTATTCTCCATAATAATAGCTTGAAGAACGAGTACGTTGGTTTGCTTTTACTAGAAACAAGAAAATTAGATCTTCAACATTTAGTAGTATACCTTAACTAGATTATGCTGTATACAAAGTTTATCAAAATATATCTAATAGTAATTAATTTATGTCACTTTGCTTAAGGTCAACAGAATAACAGGATAGTGAGAGGGAACACGAAAGTAGGTTTGCTGTTTAAAAAAAACAAAACGATTTAATTTTTTGTAAACATTAGCAGATGTTAATCATATGTAGCTTCATATGCTGTGTATGCATATCCGTTCCGTATATAAATCTTTTTTATCTGTCATTTAATTAACATCTGACCCAATAAATGTTTTGACAAGGTTTAGCATGCTAGATTAACTAACTATATAGTTTCTCATCTGACCAGTTCATGATAACTGTAAAATACTCGTACATTTTTACTATTGTATTTACTTAACTTGTCTTAATTATTACTTAATACTAACTACAGCTTATTTATCAGCTAATCACAAACAATTGTCTAAAACAGGTTTTTACGTATTATTTTAAACATCAGCATAGTCTACTTTTAAGCTATCATAAGGAAAAGGAAAATTAAGGAAAATAAGGAACATTTTAGTATATTAGATACATTTTTAAGCGGAATATCAACACCTGCGTGCTGTCATTCATATTGCTTATAGCAATAAGCAAAATGTTTGTAGTAAAGAGTCCCTGAAATGCGTAAGCTCTAAGAAATACCTGCTCAGTCCAGTTGACAATATCCATAAGCTGTGAAGATTCATGAAATTGAGAAAGTTTCCGTTGAAAAGATCTCGAGAGTTTACTTGTTTTATATGATCTTTCTTTACAAACTTGAAAAATGTTATGAAAGTTTTAGTGTTGAAATACTCAAACAAAATTGCTACGTACTTTTTAATATAATATAAATAATCTATTTAAACGGTGAAAAATAACAACATAAAACCCCCCAAAAACTAACATTTATTAACAAATAAACAAGAAAGAATGATCTTTTTACGCTACGAAGTATGTACAAATGTTTGTAAGTAGTTAATGGCGTTATTTTTGTATCTGCACAAGACCACGGACTCCACTCTCATATGTAATTTAATGCCTCATACAAGAAGGTAAGTCACTAACACAATGCGGTACGAAGTTTATATACACTCAACAAAAAGTTCATATTATTAAATTATTATCAAACTCTCATTGAATCTATTTATAGAGGGATTTTCAAATCTTAGAAAAATATAATATGTGTCATGTACGCTACCATAATGTAGTGGTAATGTGGGAGTGTATAGAATATAATGCTGGCATTAAAGTTTTACCGTATGGCTGGTTCGTCAGTTAATTATCGCACAGAAAACAGCAAGTAAAAGTTAGAAACATGTTTAGAGTTGGAGGAGAACGTGGGTTCCACAGTTCTGAAAAAGGTTTTAATAACACTTATAAGCATGTTCCACTTTATAATATTAAGCCTAAGCCTAAGTATCCATCTTGGTTCTCCTATGAGTTAAGAAAACTTATTAAAAGAAAAGATCGCATTAGACGAAAGTATTTAAAATATAAACTTCCACACATTTTTTAACTATTTAAATTATTGAGAACGGATGTTAAAATGCTAATAAAATATAGCCATAACTATATTAGTAATGTTGAATCACATTTGTATAGTAACCGAAATGCTTTTGGAGTCTAATGAAAAGAATTAAAGTTTGTGATAAGAACCCATTAATGCAGCTGGACGGCGAGGGGGTGGGGGGAGCGGTGATAGCGGAGGCCCTGGCCACGTACTTCAGTTCTGTCTATGATAAGTGTAATCTTACTCCTGATAAGCTCAGTCACCTGGCGCTTGATTCACCTGTTTTGGAGAACGTATCCTCGTTTTGCTTAGGTGGGGTTTCGGAGCACGACATCTTGCCATCTTTAAAACGACTAAAACCCAAAATATCCCTGGGACCTGACGGCATTCCCTCCTCCATTTTTAAAGCTTGCGCTGACTCATTAGTTCGTCCTTTATATCAAATTTTTAATCTATCTTTCAAAAATAATTATTTTCCAATGGGAAAATTCCAAGTAATGACTTGGAAACTCGCTAAGGTTGTACCAGTCCCTAAGAAGGGGTCGAGGGCCGATTTAAGAATTCATAGACCGATAGCACTACTTTCAACACCTGCCCCAGGTGTTTGAAATAACTATCTACAATAGATTATTCAAACACGAGAAGCACTTTATTAGGGAAACCAACATGGTTTTTTTAGCGCAGATCTATAAATTCAAATGTATTAAATTTTTCACAGTTTTGTATTCCATTAATATACAACAATGCTCAAGTGGATGTCATTTATACTGACTTGAGAAAGCGTTTGATTAAGTACCTCACTCTAAATTGCTGGCTAAGTTAAATTATTTTGGAGCCCATGGAAATGCACTGCAGTTTTTTTGTGTTATTTATACAAAAGAGAACAGTTGGTTAGTTATGGGTTTACTTCAAATCATTACGTTTCTGAGTCAGGACTTCCTCAGGGATCAAATTTGGGACCATTAATGTTCATTATATTCATCAACGACATCACATCTCGCACAAATAGTAGTAAAATACTTTCACATACAGATGATTTGAAAACATTCAAAAAAATTGAAAGCATATTGGACTGTGTAAAGTTACAAGAAGATATAAATTCATTGGTTGCTTGGAGTCAAGAAAATTTGAAATTCAATGTTAATAAATGCACAGTTATGACATATTCAAGAAATAAAGTTGAAAGAAATGTACCGTTTTACTATCAAATGGGTAGCAACACTCTTGCAAGATGTACATCGTTTAAGGATTTGGGTTTAATATTTGATTCTAAATTTTCATTTGCAGAACACATAGTTTCTATTTGCAAATCAACTTATTCAACTCTGGGCTTTATTAGGCGTTCAAGTTTCTTTTCACTAAAATGTATTTATTTTGCACTGGTCTGATCAAATTTAGAGTATGGGTTCAATTGTTTGGAATCCTAATGTAGCAAATTTGATGGAATTAATTGAAAGTGTTCAAAACAAATTTATTCCATTCTTACATTTTAAAGTATTTGGTTATTATGCTAATGATGCTCATTTTGTCCACCTCTTACATGTATTTAATATACACAGTTTATTCTAGACGACGCAGGAGAGCTAGTTTGTTTTATTTCCACAAGCTCGACGACTGCGTGTTCTTATCTCAGGTGGACTTTGCCCTTCCTCGCCCCGGCTCTCGCTGTCATCAGCTGTTCGTTCCCCGTTATTATAGGACGAATTTGAGTTTCTTTTCACCTTTGAATACAATGATAAAAGTGTATAATAAAAGTTCATTAAATATTGACCTCTTTTTTAGATCTTCAACTATAATCGAATTGAATTAAATTTTGTTAATATTTATTTTAAAATATGTATTGTTTTAATTTTTATTGATATTTACTGTTAATTAATTATTGTTATTTATTTATTATAACGTCTATTGTTATTATTAAATTACTGTCTGTTAATTATCTATTTGTTTGTTTATAAGTTACATCATTTTGCAGCATTTAATTATTGTTATAAATCTGCATTTGTTGTTATTGTTATGTACCTCAACTGTTTTTTGTACTTTTTTATCGAATATTGTTATTATTATTATTAATGCTATAGTGTAATAGGCATTAGCTGCTCTGTAGTATTGTGAAAATTGAATAAATAAATAAATAAAAATAATCTCAAACATTAGACCATGTAAGTTTATTTAAAAATCCATACTTTTTGTACCTAAATCATGAGCTATTCTGTTTTAAAATCTGATATTTCATCAGGCATTCTCTTTACAGCCAACCTCATCTTGAGGATTCCATTAAAACTTTCCTTTGAACATTTGACTCCAACGACATGACGCAATGAGAGCGTTAGCCAGAGTATGCCTCTTTAAGTATCGCACTGAGATTGGCCGTTCGCTATAAACAACAAAATAATGTTTTTTTTAAAAATTAAAGTAAATATATAAGCATTCATTTTAGAAACTCTCGCCTGATCGAACAAATTATTCTTTGTATCTATTTTTGGTTTAGGTTATCATAAAAAGCTTATACTTTCTATGAAATACTTACTAAAATATGATTACTGTTTAAATGTTGTGACTATATTTACATACTTTATATTTAAAGTATGCCCGGAGCTAATAAAAGTTATTTATGTAATGACGACTTTTGAAACATAGATATAAGAAAAACCATTAAAATATATGTCTTTTTTATGGTATTTTTATGTTGATAATTCTCGAAACTAATTGACGATTTGTTTGGCAATTTATTATATATATTTGCGTTAAATAGTTATTTTGAATCAATTACTGATAATGGAAAGAAGAATCATAATCAAACATGTCAAAATTATTGTGTCTGAACACTGAACATCGGAACATTGAAGCCGGTAATTTGGAAGGTTGACCCAACATTACTGTCAGCTGAAACAAATGATCGCAGGTGATAAATGGTGTTGGTTATCTAATGGTGTTATTGGATATCTCTTGATCACCGATGAGCTAAGCATCCAACCATTTGGACTAGGACTAGGTTACAGTGTATATGATTAATAAGTTATTATTATTGTCAAGTACTTAATACAACTTTAGTTTGTTTAAATCGCTTGGAAACGAAATATTCAATATTAATAGCGTATGTTATTGTAAGTCTAGGCTGTGCTATTATCTTATCTTGTTATGGGATCTAGAATTTTACATTTTTTGCTTTCGGCACTTTTAAAGGTAAACCGAAAAAAATCTATTTATCGCCAAAAATCCATCATAATTATATGATATTCTGGCATTTTGAGCAAACCAGAGAATATTTTTTGAGAATAATTTAAAAGACTTGAATAGGTTTGCCAATGTAAATTAGAAGCAATAAATGTTCGGTTTCTGGATGTATGAAAAACATTGAATGAACAACTTCTTAGTCAAACTTAAAAAGTGGTTAATCGACGGATGTGTGTCTGATTTAAAAATGAAGTGAACGGTTTTCTCAAATAATAATCACCGTTTTATTTTTTTAAATTTTAATAATCATTTTTTTCAACATATAATTTAAAAAACCGTCACCAAAACTGATATTTATTTTATGGGAAAATAGTTCTATAATCTATTTTATTTTTATATATATATTATTTTTTCTATTTTTTATTTTGTTATACTTTTTGGTAACTCAGAGCCTTAAAACTTGTTGAAGCACTAATTAAAACCTTTCAGAATTCAGTTAAATAGTATTAGAAGATATTACTTTTGGTAATTATATGCGTCAACATAAATGAATTAAACTGTTCAAAAATATCCAAATACTTACAATTAAATATTTCAATATATTACACGTTTTTTTAAGAACAGGGATAATTAAAGGATCAGGGTGTTCTAACGAGTCAACCGCTGTTGGATTTGGCTTTCAGTAGTTCTGCCCCAAAACCACAGACCCCTGATAGTCAGTCGAACAAGACCCTTCGTTAGTTCTTAACCTCTTATATTTTTGAGGTTTTAAACCCTTTTTTACTATATTTTAATACTAATAATCGAGCGTTACGTTACAGCGTGGTCACGGTAATTGGCTTGATAGCTTTTATGTTTCAACACCAGTGGTATATCAACCAATTTAACTGCAGTAAACGACTGTTATTTATGTTTTAGATAGAATAAGTAAACATTTTATTATATTTTTTAGATATTTTTCTCTTCTTGTGTATGTGTATTTATAAATAGTTAACATTGATATAAAATTATTTAACAGACGTTTTGTTCTAAAACTATTAAACATGTTTAAAGGTAAACATATTCCAAAAAAAATCTTATAATGGTGTTACCTGAAAAATAGCTTTTCACCCTAATCAGAGTATTTAGTTTTGATAATATGTTTTCTTGTTTTTAATAAATTTGTAGAAATCGCCAAATATTTGAGTTATTTTATATTCTGTATAATGTTTGTACATTAATGTCAAATAAATTGAACTAGTGGAACACAAGTGTAAAGGTCATTGTTAGTATAGAGTAATTATTACTAGGAACATTTATTATAGTAATATCCTTTATTCGGCCTCACGTGTGTAGGCATACCAGGAAGCAGTGGCTGGCAGCTGGCGGCTGGCGGCAACCACCTGCATTGAAGTTAACTATTCCCTTTTGTTGTAACCTCATCTTGAGAATTTGCATTTAATAGTCTCTTTGGGTATATTACGCAAAACATAATAACGTGTGTAACGTGTTAAGTAAACCTAAAATTTTATTATAATAAAACTGAAATAAATCATTGTTTATCATTGTATTATAGTATTAAATACTCTATTACTATACTGTAATTTTAGGTCTTAACCACGTAACCAGGTAACGTAGGTAAATCTACAAGTTTAATCGGTTCTTTACTGAGCTTATTGTTTACTGGTAGCCTTACGTGACTGATATTAAATCGGTTATTACAATTTATTTCATACAAAGAATTATAATAAAAATGCAAACCATAGCTCTGTACAATCATGCAACGTAGTTCTCTGCCGAAATGTACTCCTGTGTGAAGGGGTAGGGTCCCAAGTCCAACATTAATAAAATAAAAAAAAATAATGGAAGTTGAACATATCATAAAACTGCAAAATTATTGTCTGCATATAAATGTAGATTTATAAAAATCTAAGTCATATAAATGTAGATTTATATAATTCTAAAGTTATACCTGATACAAAAATATCAATATTATACAATAAATAAACTAACTATAAACCTCATAATTAAACACCCTCGTATTAAGATGGTGTATACACCTCATTAATACATAAACACTTGTATTTTAAACATACCATATAACATTAATATATTAACCTATAGCATGTAGCCTATTTATGATGGCATGTAGTCAACCGCTACTACCAACTACCAAGCTGCAGTTCCTAACATATATGTAAACTTACTTCCATAGTACGTGGTTCATGTACACCATCATGTAATTACTAACAAATGACCCCATCATTCTGGATCTTACTGATTTGATTCGTCTAATATTTCATATCCAACCATACCCATATTCGACTAATTTCATTCCTTCACGTTTTGTTTGAAAATCAAACTTTCCTTTATAACTAATTAACATTAACCAAATTTCATCAATATTCGTATTACATACAGATGTTTAAACTCAAATTAATTTTGAGCTGTGAATATCATTAGAATTAGACTCAGTATAAAAGTTAGTCCCTCGCGCGGAAGCACGCATGGATTTACAATCCAACTATTGTATTATTGCCAATTCAATCAACCACATCATCCATTGTCCACTAACAATAAACCACAGCTGCACGCTTCTCCCGGTTTATAGGAAATAAGTAAAACAATGTAGCAGTGACCATGACCAAATTCTATCACAACTGTAATATATTAACACTAAAAATGTGCTTTAAATACGACTCAATGAGATTGAGCAGTAAAAAATAAAAGGTGATGGAAGTTTAAAAAAATTATTTTTTATTAACATATTTACTCGTATAACTTGATAAACATCAAAACTAGATCACTAATTTTAAAATACACCTCATAGTAGCAGACCTGCGTACTCTGCGAATTTACATTTTATTTTTGAACTATTTTAGATTATAAAAACGTATCCTGATCGTAAGTTAAACCACTTAAAAAATATTATCACAGTATTTTTTATAAATAATAAAGATATAACAATTAATTTATGTGAACAAAAACCTTTTATCTTGTTTAGCATTACTATTAGATCTTAACTATATGAAGCTGCATAACAACTTTTATTACAAAATGTTTAATGATAAGTGGAAAATCAATTTTAAAATGTTTCCCATATGATTAACGTTGGTGCTCCAGAAGACTGCACACTGTTTCTATGTCTCAGTAATCACTTGACATAATGGGAGGATTTTCAAACTTAGATGTATAAAATTGTCTAGCGGTGTTAATTGCTTTTTTATTGCATGTATGATATGCTAGGCACGCGCTTCTTGGCGTCGTTCGAGAAATGATTGTTCTGCACTGTTATACAAGACTACAAGACCTTATAGAAATTAAATGAAATTATTTATTCGTCACATTATTTCATGTGAGTTATACCGGGTAGATGTGTGACATGCCAATATAGTTTTAGTATAACAATCTATATGACTATATTATAATATAACTATCTTATTTATAACATTTCACTAAATAAAACTTGTTTCTTAAAGGTCATTAATTTAATAGGGATAAATTGATAGAAAAAAATCTTTTACAATGTTTTCTGATAAACTGCGATTTGTACCTCAGTTTTTATTTCAATTAGGGGAGGTGATTGAACATTTTCCTTCCCTTATAACCTGAAGCTTTTCCAAATAGAGTTGTTCTATAAACCTGATATTAAGGGAATCTTTGTGCATAGTAAGGGTTTTCCACTAAGAAGATAATATAGTTTTTTTTGACAAAAGTGCACAGTTGATAAACAGCGTAGATTGTCAGCAACTTCAATTCTAAGTAAAGAGGATGACAGGAAGAGCGAGGTTAAACACCCACCAAGATCCTTAAGGTTTTTCTTTGAAGAATAAATTAATTTTTATGATTGGAGAGCCTCCCCAAATGACAATACCATAACATAATTGAGACATTCAATGCGAATGATAATCCGTAAGAGCTGCATTTAGACCAGTTATCCTAAAAATCACTCTTGATCCAAACAAATCTTTGCCAAAGATGAATTTATTTGACACAGAGGATCGGATTTTAAGTTTGATTAATGTTGAAACCCTAGATTATAGTAATTTCAGCAGAATGAATGTATTTCCCTGACTTAACCTGAAATTTAATCTTCCTGAATTTAATTGCTGGTTATGAAAATGAACTATGTTCATTTAGGAGCAGTTCAAATCAAGACTGTTGTGTTAAAACAAGTTTTCATGGAAAAAATATATTTAGATGCTTGACTTGCTCCAAGAAAAATTGAAGGTGATTTTACTAAAATCGTAGTGTCATCTGCAAATTGAATGGTTTTTGAAGAAACTATGACAGAAATATTCATTTATACATAGCAGGAAAAGAAGTGGTTTAACTTTTGACCCCTGGGAGACACCATGAACTGCAGGACACCATGGCGAAAAAATGCCTGACATTCTAATTGTCTATCATTACCACCTGCTAAAATCTATGTAAAAGGTAACATCCAAGCCAGAAATGTGTTGTACGAGTAAACGCATATAACTTCAACTTCTCCAACAATACATCATGTCTCACACAGTCGTGAGAAGTAGTAATTTATTTTATTCTGTTAGTAGAATTTCATAAGGCTTAGGATCATCTAACTCAAATTTAAATATGAATAAGAAAAAATATAATTAGTACAATAGTCATACATCCACACCACGAGTGTATGCGTGGACATGAACATTAGTTCCGCAAGGGTACAAATCCAGTAGCACGTCGCGTGGTGTGATGACTTGCGCTCAGCATACTTAACACTATTCTTGCCGTTTGACGCTTCTTTGTTATATGTTAGACAGCTATCTTTGATGACAGGGTACTGAGAAAAACCAGGCTAGATTCAGAGAAAATTGAAGCTACACAGACTATATAGCAATACTCAGGATAATTACTGGGCAGTCGATTCAATGATGAAACAACGTTCATCTGCTCTCATTGACTGTGAGAAGTCGTTCACTGTGCAAATCGTGATATATTATGAAGACCCCTACGGAAGTACGGTACTTAAGATGAAATAGTGCTGTATCATCACTTTGATATAAATAAAAATACATCAAGGAATGATTTCGGAGGGGTTTGGATGTAATAGTGGTGTGAAACAGGGATGCTCATTGTCTGAGACCTGGTTCTCACTTATAATTGATCATGTAATGAGGGAAAACACCGAAGGAAGAACAAGGATTATTTAGAAAGTTTTTGACCAGAAGGAGGACCTCGATTTTACAGACGATGATATCCACAACAAGGCAACAGCCTTGATATAAATATAAATAAAGCCTAAATATAAATAAAAGGAATAACAAGTACAGGGTAAATGACAAGGCCCAAGGGGCAGTAAGACTAGAAAATAAGGAAGTTGATGAAGTTGAAGATTGGTTGTATTTAGGTTCTGTTGTTGACAGGAATGGGGGAACAGAAAACAACGTGGGCAGGAGAATAAATAAATGTTCACGTTGAAACTTACTTAAACATTTTAAAGTAAAGAAGTTACACCACGTGGTAACATTCACTATAAATGGTCCAGCAGTCAGCGCGTGTAAGGATGTCCTTGCACGTCATATGTGACGACCACGAACGAGTTATCAGCGCGTTCCTCCACGGGCTGATAACAGAGGAACTACAGAAGTCGGTTGATACACCGTTTATTATATGTGCGTAGGAGTAAGGCTATTAAGTGAATAAATATAATTAGTTTACTTTAATGTGTTTTTTTTAATTTTCGAACTTATCATGAAAACACAAATGTGTGCTTCAGAGATATTTAATGGACTAAACCATTTACTCAGGAAAGGAAGAAAAACATTAATTGTTGAGTTATAGATTCAAATCATATGTTACAGCTTTATTACTTTAGTTGTATTTATGAACCATTTGTAATAGGGATATAGGAGCACGAATAAAAAAAACATGAGACCTAGTAAATGATTCCTTGAAAATGAAGGTATATTGAAAGTGGAGGTGTCAGGATTATGACACGTTGCCACACGATACTGACACAAAGGAGCAGAGAACAAGGTTAGCGATCACACACTACAGATCCAATTCCAACCTTATCGATCTCTCAACCTATATTCTTTCATATGCTCGCTCCTCTCTTCAAACAATGGGATAACTTCTTCATTTGTTAGTTTTGTTTGGCATGATTATAATGGTTTTATTTGGCCCTGTTAATATGAATGGATAATATTGGAAAAAAATGATGTAGAAAAATGGAATGACTTTGTTGACAGGACTGATTTGTCACTATATAATAGGGGGTTGCAGCATAGAAATACTCTTGTTTTAGGGTGGACTTATAAGCAATTTTCTCAAAAAATGAATCAGCATCATTGACAGTAAAAAAATCAGTCATAAATCTCTTGCCGTAAATTACTCATACTAACCAATATTAATATACAACCACGCCACACAAATGTGTGGTGTCTCAGGGAACCGTGGTGACAACCACACCACACATACTCCGGAAATCCGTAGGAATTAGGCCCCAAATATGCTGTTTTACGAATGCGCTCTCATCTACGCTCAGGTATAACCCTTTCCAATCCTTTTCTTACTAGGGTGGCACCCCCAAGAAGTAATTAGGTCCTAAATATTCTGTTTTTCGAATGCGCTCTCATCTACGCTCAGGTATAACCCTTTCCAATCCTTTTCTTACTAGGGTGTCTCCCTCAAGTAGTAATTAGGTCCTAAATATTCTGTTTTTTGAATGCGCTCTCATCTACGCTCAGGTATAACCCTTTCCAATCCTTTTTTACTATGGTGGCTCCCTCAAGTAGTAATTAGGTCCTAAATATTCTGTTTTTCGAATGCGCTCTCATCTACGCTCAGGTATAACCCTTTCCAATCCTTTTCTCACTAGGGTGGCTCCCTCAAGTAGTAATTAGGTCCTAAATATTCTGTTTTTCGAATGCGCTCTCATCTACGCTCAGGTATAACCCTTTCCAATCCTTTTTTACTACGGTGGCTCCCTCAAGTAGTAATTAGGTCCTAAATATTCTGTTTTTCGAATGCGCTCTCATCTACGCTCAGGTATAACCCTTTCCAATCCTTTTTTACTACGGTGGCTCCCTCAAGTAGTAATTAGGTCCTAAATATTCTGTTTTTTGAATGCGCTCTCATCTACGCTCAGGTATGCGTTATGTAGTTAACAGTTTTATCTCAAGCAACGTTTTACACCTCCAACTAAATAATCCAAGAAATTACATTAATATATGCAGTCCTAATTATTTAATTACATACACATTTTTTATCTTAATTTATTAATTACATAATCATTCATGCATGTTACCATTCAGTGATGTAGTTTAATAATGTTTTACTATTTTCATGGTAGTTTTTTTTTTATGACTACACCTTTTTATACGACTTTTTATACACTCGTAGATACACTAACACACTTTCGCGCAACTACGTAATAAGGGGCTACACTATACGGATAATTATTTGTTTAAGGTAAATTGAAATGCAAAAAAATTGTATTATTTTAGACTTTACTTTTAAAATAAAAACTTATATACGAGTCATTAAATATAAGTTTTTAATTATAAAAATATATATTTTATTAGTATAAGAAGAATAGATGTAACATTTGAAGATCCACAATACAGTTAAAAGTTGAATAATTATTAAAATAAATGTTTCCCTAATTATCGGAATAGCTAATTTAATTGTAATGAATAAATAACCAGAATAATTTTTCCTCCTCATTAAAAAAATCAGATTTTATGATATTTCTGATCGATAACGGGTCGTATTACTTTTTAAATTATATAGCTATTGTTGGTTGTATTTTTTCAGTAAATATTTCAATAATAGATTAAAGAGAAAGGAAACGTAAGTAGAAAAAGCGGTGATGTTATAAAGCATCTGTTTTAAACAATCTTCTTATTTGCCTTCGTTAGGCTTAAATAAGTTTAAGCAGCGATTGTGGGATTGGCCGCTTCCAGTGTTCAACAGTAATAACAAACTAATCAGATTCACTCTTGGAGGGAGCGCAATTAAACAATAGGAAACAAAAACTAAACTTTTAATTGTGTTACGGAAACAAAGGCGTAAACAATTAAGTTGAACTATTTTTAATAATTTGCCACTAGTTTTATACCCTTTTTTATTGATTTAGTTTTTTTATATATTATTATTTAATTTAAAATTTTTATAGCAGTATAAAATCTTATATAACTTTTTTTGGACATTGTTAAAAATAGCATATTAATCACTAGGACCAAAAACGGCTGGTCGTTTATGATATGAGCCCAAGTTTAACAGCCAAGGCGTGTAGAGGCTGTTAAATGTGTGAGTATATATCACAAAGCGAATTTTGGGTCTGATATAGAGTATCAATAGTTGTCGACCATTTTTGTCGCATTAGACTAATCTAGACGCATTAGACTCGCATAATCTCGCATTAGACTATTATGTTACTTACGCTGTAGTAGTTTTTCTTGATTCCTGATTGGTTGTTTAGGTTATGTAGGAACTAGTTATTATTATCAATAGTTCAATTTTCACCATTCAATAGTTCGATTAATAGTTCGATAATAGTTGATTACCAGTTAACAATTAATTAATATCTCAAACGTCCGAAATAAACAAAATAGTGATTTTTGAAGTTACTTTATTGATTATTTCCATTTAAATGCTGACCTCAAATCAAAAGTTACATTAACAAAGATATTTTGCGGCCTAGGACCGAAAAATCATCACAATAATAGGTTCAGTCCTTGGAAGAACAAGAACATCTTTTGCTCTTCAACACACGTTTCTAAATCACCTGTTTTTGAAGCAGTATAACGAAAAATTATGTTTATTGGTATGTTTGTAATATACCTATATATATAAAAGGGGATGTTAGTATATTTGAAGTTTATGTGCTCGGACACCGTTGGACGATTTGCCATGAAAAGTGGTACACTTACATAACATTTCATGAAGAAGGTTTTCAAATAGTAATCAAATTTGTTGTAGCTCAATCGAGTTTCTCCATAAAAGCCCAAAAAGAATCCCACACTACGGAACCAGAAATTTCGTTACATTATATCTATTTTCTTTTTAACAGGTGATTGCTTTACTATATCTGTTAGTTGAAAATATACAGTGCATCGTGAAGCACATGTATTTGTTTATGTTTTTTATTAGTGAATTTCCCATAGGGAAGAAGCTATTACCGTAGGTCTCGTGGCGAGACTTAAGCCCGGAACCATGTTATTTTTCTTCTTTAGGTGCCCAGAGACCAAAAAAAATAGTTGTTAAAATTTATATAAATTTAAATATATATAATATATATATATATATATATATATATATACACACATATATATTTGTGTGTGTGTGTGTGTGTGTGTGTGTGTGTGTGTGTGTGTGTGAACACGATAACTCTCATAAAAATGGTCCGATCGAGACCAGACGTAGAAACTTGTATTCCTACAGTTGCTCGGACGAGTTCGTAATCCAGACATATCGGTCAATCGGAAGGGGTAGTTTGGGGGGTTTTGTACCCCAAAAATGAGTTTTTTACATTTTTCCCATGTCGTTTTTAAAAATTTCAAATTGTAACTTACAACATTAGAATCAGCTTAAAAAAACTGCACAGTTAAGTTCCTTAAAGTTTTTCTCCAACGGTTACCAAGATATTAAAAAACCAAACACAGTACGTTGTATTGTGGGGCTCCAATCCAATACTATAATACGAGCAAGGTTTGTATATATATATATATATATATTTGCACACGGATCTCGAAAACGGCGCCGAGGATTTTCTTTAAATTTTCGAAATAACTAATTTCCGAGTAGAAAATAAGTTCTAGATAGGTCTAATGTCCAGGAAAATTCGTGTTTTCTTGTAATATTAAGTTTAAAATCTAAAAATTTATCATTACGCTTATGAAGAATCAAATGTAAATTTGCACACGGATCTCGAAAACGGCGCCGAGGATTTTCTTTAAATTTTGGAAATAACTAATTTCCGAGTAGAAAATAAGTTCTAGATAGGTCTAATGTCCAGGAAAATTCGTGTTTTCTTGTAATATTAAGTTTAAAATCTAAAAATTTAACATTACGCTTATGGAGAATCAAATGTAAACAATGCAAACCAAAACAGCTGTTTATAAACGTTTGACAGTTCTTGATTGAAGACGGCAAAGAACAATATGTGAATAGAGGTTTTTCATAAATATTTATTTTATGTATGTAATAAATGTAAAATTATCAGGTTACTAAACAATCTGTAAAAACTTAAGGATATATAGCTGTGCGAAATAAAAGCAGAAAAAGTATTTCCAAAATCTTCCGTGTTTTGATAGAACACGTATTCGTTGTATTGCTTGAAGCCACTGTAACAAACTAATTAATTGATGTAAATTAAATCTCTCTTTTGCTTTTCAATCCTCATTCCGTTTATAAAAATATCAGTTGATCACAGGCTAATAATAACGGTATGGGTAATTAAACAGTAAATGATCTGCTTTGGCTTTTGGAAAAGACGTTAAACGACATCGTTCAATTGACTAACCTCGTAGCCGAGTTGTAGCATGTCGGCCTCAAGAACTATAGGCCGCGAGTTCCATCCACATAAATGTTTTCATTGAGTAATAAATGTGTTTTAATTTTTCTAATTAATTTTTATAATAAATGTCTTATTCTAAACGAGCAAAGCTCGGTCACCAGGTACTGTTAATCTTATGGAGGATAGAGAAAAATTAATATTTCCCATATCAATCAATATTTTTGGATAAAACTTGACATTTAGCTTCATGTGGTTCAGATCTATCCATTTATGCTTAAAAATCATTGTTTAATTGTTTATGTGTTTATCATGGCAGCAAACCTGCATACTCTTTTTCCATATTAATCATTTAGGGAATAGGCAAACTCCTTTATTTATGGACAGATGTTGATGAAAGTTGGTATATATGTTAAGATAAAAATTATTTATGGTAGAAATTACTACTTTCAGTGTTCCTCACAGCAGCTAACCTGCACACTCTTTCCCATGTTAATTTTATGGAGAATAGGCAAATAACTCTCATGTTTATTGACAGATTTTTATAAAACTTGTCATATATTATTATTATGTAATTGATTTGGAAATTCGCTGAGTACGCAGGTCTGCTGTGACGGGGGTATTTTGTTTATATTTTGGTTTTATGGTTATGCGAGTGACTAAATAGTCTACATTTGAACGGTAACTTTGTCACGTTCAACGGTATGGTTTGAGTTATAGTTTTTATGGTCTGGATAAATATAGGCGTTTTGTATTGTTGCAGATTCTTTAAACGGTGATCAAGTAGTAATTTTTGGGTTCTGTTGACCAAACAAAGTGGTTTGTATGAAAACGAAAAGATCTGTCGGAACATAAACTTTACCTTAATTATTTTATCTTATTTCATATATCTACGCCTTTACCTTTTATTTTGTATCCTCTCATACCAAATGGATTTTTAGCTCTAGCCCAAACGGCAGATCCAAGGGTAATTTAATAGGGAATTTTTCCTTCTAACTTTTAAGATCTACTACACTAGACCCAATGACATAGCGAGACACAATGACATATAGTACATTACAACATAACCGTCACTCCTATACTAAGGAAGTCGAATTAACTAATGACTAAGGACGGCCGACAACAACTACAGGTGCAGGCGAGCGAAGTTAGTCAAGTTATTATGCTATAGTGCCGTAACGTAACGGTACTATAGCATAACACAGAACGAAAATTCATCATATAAAACATTTCTTCGTGTAAAAGTTCATGGATGATGGAGGTTCGTCAAAGGGGTGGTCCAAAGACATCCTCATCATAAGATATAAAGTTCATGGATGATGGAGGTTCGTCAAAGGGGTGGTCCAAAGACATCCTCATCATAAGATATAAAGTTCATGGATGATGGAGGTTCGTCAAAGGGGTGGTCCAAAGACATCCTCATCATAAGATATAAAGTTCATGGATGATGGAGGTTCGTCAAAGAGGTGGTCCAAAGACATCCTCATCATAAGATATAAAGTTCATAGATGATGGAGGTTCGTCAAAGGGGTGGTCCAAAGACATCCTCATCACAAGTTATTTATTTATTTGCTTTTTTACGTTAGGAGAGATACGAGGTACAGGTATTATATTAGCTACAGAAACCATTTTAACTATGCTAAAAATACCAAGCAAAAATTATCGAGGACTTGATAACTATCAAGTCAAAGGACAAAGGTTACAACTGTAACCTTTACAGCCAATACCATTGCGGGGAGCATGGTATCTATTACCAGGTACGGGTCAAATGGTACAATGCCTCAATAATTTTTTTCAGAACACAAAACATTAATATTTTCAGCTAGTGTTTATTAAGCTAAGAACACAAAAATCAATAATTTATCAAACACATAATTCTAAATTACATAAAAGCTCCTACCTTTTAAAGTGAATACGTAGTAGCTTCATAAGGCAATGAAAAAGTGTAATTTAGTTATACTATTTACAGATTATTTACCTCTTACCTAGCTAGAGGACAATAAATTAATTATGGTTACTTCAGATAGATTTTTGTTTTCCTTTCCATTTATTGATATTACATATTTTGTAAAAAAACATGGACCATCTTGCGGGTTGAATTGGCTGGGATAACATGGAGCGGTTAACATAATCACTCTATGCTTATGGTTAACCGCTCCATAATTCAAAGTCCTTGCTGTATTAAAAATGTTTGTATTTACTTCCCTGTGGGAAATAGGTTAGATCATGGATATGTCTAAAGGGAATGTTTTAAGTTCGTCTAAACAGCTATTCTTATTCTTTTATATTAATTTAAAATTCAATACAATAGTTCTGGTAGTTTCTATGGAAACCTGTTACATGTTTTCTATCTTATAAATCACCAACACCCCCCCCAAGCTAAGACATATCCATGTCAAAACATAGCCTTTTGATGTTTGATACTAGTTGTCAACAGCAAAGTTACAAGTCCTCAAATTCATTACACTCACCTTTCACTCACATCTACCCTACTTTAAAACACCGAATAAGTGATGAAGGGTGGGTGTCCCACGAATACGTTTATAATATAACTAATTATCAAAAAGGGTAGTATTAAAATTCAGTTTAGAAAGAAAACGAAACTGACGTCAACTTGGTGCTATAGGAAGCTAATTATTTGAACGTGTCACAACAATCATCCTCCTGATGATAATGATGATCAGGCCTCTTGATGCCTGCTGTGTATTCTTGCACGTGTTAAGGACGGGGTTGAAACGAATTGAACCAAAATGACTCCTGGTATTTTGTTCTCAAAAATGAACAATTAACGAAATATTCTTCTTGTCGTACTACCTATATAAATAAAATACGAGTTTTATCTGTACATAGCTAAGAATTAATTCATTTTTACTTATTTTTACTTTTCGTGCATTAAAGAAGTATTGTCTCATTTCGTGTCTGTCTGTGACGCTCCAGGAAGCGTTTTTCGACGTATAAAAAAACGGGAGAACTGTTACAATGAAACTTATTTCGTGTATTTTCCAAATTCCAGAGAAGGTTTCTCAATGCTTGAAATTTTCCGCCTCCCCTTGAAAAGTAAATAACGAAGATTTAAAAACAAATTTTTACGCGATATTAGTCGCATTTTGCTTTCAGTTCTTTAGTAGTTATTAGCTAGCTTTTTTTGCTTTAATTAATCAATAACCTACTGGTAATAATCAGCTGTCTTTGTAGTTTAGTGATTAATAGAACTATTGATTAATATGATTAATAGAAATAATTAATTGTAAAGTCGTGCAAAATGATAAACCAGGGTATTTATTAATTTTTTGTGCTGATTTGTTTAGGATTTCAGGTTTACATTTTGGTATAATAATATTTCTACTTTAAACTAAAGTCTACAACACGTACAAAGAACGAACTTATTGCTAGTAAACTCAGTGAGTATGACTTTATTCCTCCAAGGACTTTTGGTAATATTGTTTATTCAAATGCCTAATTGAAAAAAACACCTTGACTCTAGAGATTTAGACGTTTAGTAAATGTCTAAATAAAATGTTCGTATTCCATAAAAAATCCTTGAAAATGACTTAAGTTATTCATTCGGCACCGAAAAGCTTTTGTGGAACATTATAATATTATAATTCATGAAATCACGGAATCACTAATTACAAACTATTTACATTACATAATTACATTTTGTGTGCAACACGTTGACTAAAATGCTTTAAACGCCCCTAGTAATCAGGACGCCCCTAGTCACTGACGACGTGTCTGGCGTCACATTCTGACGCTCGCCATGTGGACGCCCCTAGTCACTGACGACGTGTCTGGCGTCACATTCTGACGCTCGCCATGTGGACGCCCCTAGTCACTGACGACGTGTCTGGCGTCACATTCTGACGCTCGCCATGTGGAGGCCCCTAGTCACTGACGACGTGTCTGGCGTCACATTCTGACGCTCGCCATGTGGACGCCCCTAGTCACTGACGACGTGTCTGGCGTCGCATTCTGACGCTCGCCTTGTGGACGCCCCTAGTCACTGATGACTTGTCTGGCGTCGCATTCTGACGCTCGCCATGTGGACGCCCCTAGTCACTGACGAACTGTCAGGTGTCGCGTTCCGACGCTCGCAATATGGACGCCCCTAGTCTCTGATGACATGTCACGTGTCGCGTTCCGACCCCCGCCATTCGGACGCCCCTAGTCACTGACGACGTGTCTGGAGTCGCATTCTGACGCTCGTCATGTGAACGCCCCTAGTCACTGACGACGTGTCTGGAGCTGCATTCCTTCGCTCGCCATGTGGACGCCCCTAGTCACTGACGACGTGTCTGGCTTCGCATTCTGACGCTCGCCATGTGGACGCCCCTAGTCAGTGACGACGTGTCTAGCGTCACATTCTGACGCTCGCCATGTGGACGCCCCTAGTCACTTATGACTTGTCTGGCGTCGCATTTTGACGCTCGCCATGTGGACGCCCCTAGTCACTGACGTCTTGTCAGGTGTCGGGTTCCGACGCTCGCAATATGGACGCCCTTAATCACTGACGTATTGTCAGGTGTCGGGTTCCGACGCTCGCAATATGGACGCTCTTAATCACTGACGTCTTGTCAGGTGTCGGGTTCCGACGCTCGCAATATGGACGCCCTTAATCACTGACGTATTGTCAGGTGTCGGGTTCCGACGCTCGCAATATGGACGCCCTTAATCACTGACGTCTTGTCAGGTGTCGGGTTCCGACGCTCGCAATATCGACGCCCTTAATCACTGACGTCTTGTCAGGTGTTGGGTTCCGACGCTCGCAATATGGACGCCCTTAATCACTGACGTCTTGTCAGGTGTCGGGTTCCGACGCTCGCAATATGGACGCCCTTAATCACTGACGTATTGTCAGGTGTCGGGTTCCGACGCTCGCAATATGGACGCCCTTAATCACTGACGTCTTGTCAGGTGTCGGGTTCCGACGCTCGCAATATGGACGCCCTTAATCACTGACGTCTTGTCAGGTGTCGGGTTCCGACGCTCGCAATATGGACGCCCTTAATCACTGACGTATTGTCAGGTGTCGGGTTCCGACGCTCGCAGTATGGACGCCCTTAGTCACTGACGTCTTGTCAGGTGTCGCGTTCCGACGCTCGAAATATGGACGCCCCTAGTCTCTGACGACATGTCAGTTATCGCGTTCCGACCCCAGCCATTCGGACGCCCCTAGTCACTATCGACGTGTCTGGCGTCGCATTCTGACGCTCGCCATGTGGACGCACCTAGTTATTGCCGACTTTTTAGGTGTCGCGTTCCGACCCTTGCCATATGCACGCCTCTAGTCACTGACGACTTGTCAGGAGTCACGTTCCGACGCTCGCAATATGGACGCCCTTAGTCACTGACGTCTTGTCAGGTGTCGCGTTCCGACGGTCGCAATATGGACGCCCCTAATCACTGACGTCTTGTCAGGTGTCGCGTTCCGACGCTCGCCATATGGACGCCCCTAGTCTCTGACGACATGTCAGGTATTGCGTTCCGACCCCAGCCATTCGGACGCCCCTATTCACTGACGACGTGTCTGGAGTCGCATTCTGACGCTCGCCATGTGGACGCCTCTAGTCACTGATGACTTGTCTGGCGTCACATTCTGACGTTCGCCATGTGGATGCCCCTAGTCACTGATGACGTGTCTGGCGTCACATTCTGACGCTCGCCTTGTGGACGCCCCTAGTCACTGACGACGTGTCTGGCGTCGCATTCTGACGCTCGCCATGTGGACGCCCCTAGTCACTGACGACGTGTCTGGCGTCATATTCTGACGCTCGCCATGTGGACGCCCCTAGTCACTGATGACTTGTCTGGCGTCGCATTCTGACGCTCGCCATGTGGACGCCCCTAGTCACTGACGAATTTTCAGGTGTCGCGTTCCGACGCTCGCCATTTTGGGCGCCCTTAGTCACTGACGTCTTGTCAGGTGTCGCGTTCCGACGCTTGCCATGTGGACGGCCCTAGTCTCTGACGATTTGTCAGGTATCGCATTCCGACGCTCGCCATATACACGGCCCTAGTCACTGACGATTTACCCGGCAGCACGTTTTGACGATCGCCATATCTCTATGAAGAAAAACTCCAGAAACTCTATGAGCAACAACATACCTGATCTCAAGACATCCAACTGAGGTAGCTTCCTAATTTTATGTTGCTTGAAATATGAGGGTACCTGGCTATCATTAAACAGCTTTAAGGTTTATAACATTAAAAAATCTAAATGATCATTTATGAATAATTTAACGAAGGCTGCAACTGCAATTTGAATTTGAATGCAATTTTTAATATTTTATTTCTTTCTAAATATTTTCAAGTGTATTTAATAAGCTTCAAACACTAGAGTACTTTGTTATTAACTAAAACCGCCCCACCTTAAACCAAAGCAATCATATTTTACTAATGCTCTTCGCAGTTCAGTTTATTTATTTATGTATTCTCCTGGCAATAACTATTCAATCTTTTTCACAAGATCTTTTTTGGAACTTATGAATATATGTTAGAACACTGTTGACAGAACCTCTATAAAATGTATTAGCTTTATGTAAATATTCAAGATTGATAATGGTTCCAATGACTGGGAATTTTGAAAATACTTACTACCCTGCGTCGAAGCATTTTGCTTTGTGCTTCGTAAATAGAAAGTATACACAATACAGGCTTTTGTTTAAAACTTTCTCACTCGAGGAAGGTAAAGGGGCTTAGTCTTGTCAAACTGTGCTTAAAGTAAAATAAACTTCAGCATCCTAGGATACGATCAGATACTGTTCGGTCTTCAAATTCTCATTAGAAAAGTAATGGCTTAATAACGTCGCGACAATCAAACTTAGGCAAATCAAGGTTCGCTATCTTCAAATAAAATAAACACACTATAGAGAATTTTAGGTGGTTATTAGTCTAACAACGTAGTTTTATAAGATATTTACATATAAATAATATATTTTATTATTTAATTTATTATCTAGTAATTGTTGGTATTTTGCTACAAGTCAATGCTACAAGTCAATCAATTGCAATTGATTTTATGAGTTTTGTTATCTTTTAATTTTGAATAATTACAGATTGTTAGCCGGGTAGGATTAATGATGACCTTATAAGAGTTAGGAGGCAAGAAGTTAAGCGATAGTTTTAAGAGTTAGTCAATAATCTACACAAATATATCACAACAAAATATTTGAAAATCATGACTCCAATAAGCTGGAGTTTGATTGGTAGAAATAAACGCCATTGTTCAAATAGACGTTAAAATGTCTCTCCATTACAATTACAACGGCCTCTTTCCAGATACATTCTTTGGTGACTGCTAATGGGTAAAATTCCACTGCTAATGAAGTAGGTTTTTCTGTTAACCTTAATACCAACAGTTTTAATCACATAACATTTTAATTGACCAAAACCTCGTAACTATTAAAACAATTTATTGATTTGTAAAACTGTATTTTATATGAAGATAGAAAGTTATAAGGATTGCGTGGCTATGCTACCGAAATTTATTTAAATTTTTTTTATCAATTTGTCCTTTTTTATTATTGTATAGTATTATATTATCCAATGGTATGTTATTGGGGAAATGTATTTATAAAAATAAATAAAATTGTTGAGTAAACGTGTATCGACAGGTTTGGACATTTCTCATTACAAGGGCTTAGTACCGAGAGTGCTGGATTAGCCGCTTGTTATTTCATATTTTGGGCAACACATCGTTCATGCATTTATCCAAGCTATAACGTACACGTTAACCTATAACGTGTCACAAATGACAAAACTCATTATTGATATGGCATTTTCACAGTAAATAATTTAATTGTTTACATATTTAAATTCAAATCATATAAACTAAAATTAAACTAAAAAATACATATATTTTTCAAAAATATTTGTATAATAATAATTTGAAATACTCATAAAATATTTTTTGTATACAAATATAGCATATTCAAAGCTGAAATATAATTGTCGTAGGTTAAACTAGTTAATGATAAATACTAATAGTTATTAGGCTTAATTAATTAAATAAAAACCTATTTAAATTTTAAGTTTTTATATTAGCTATATTGAACACTACTATTACGTAAGTTCTATTCGTCAGTACTCATATTTCGCTTTATTTTAATTTCTATAATAAATAATTACAGTTTAGTATTAATTTTCATGTTACTTTTTTTAAGCTAAGTTACTTAGAGTAAGTTAAAAATAAATATAGAATATGAAATGAATGAATGTTACGTGGAATAAAATTTCAATCATAACTCGTTGAATTGGAAAATATGTTGATGAAACGTTGGTTGTAAAAGTTTACAACCTTCCACCTGTTTACTTTGTGAATTTGTGAAGATATTTGAATTTCCTTTTACTAATATAAGGATGGAATGAAATAAAAGACTCTTGTTTGTGATTTGAAAATACAATATTTATTAGTCTAAAACGGAAGTGACGCCAGTCCATTACATAAAATGGCGAAAATGTCTTCATCATACAGTTGAGAAATGGCAAGTCCTACTAGTATAATAATTGAACAGTGCCCTTTGATTAAAATGAATAATTTGGTAATTACATGGATTCTTACCTCAGGGTGAGGTTAATCGTGCTGCCTTGAAAAACGTATTACTAATATAAATAGTGGTCTAAATAATGTCCAATTCGTTGAATTTAACTTAGGTCTATTGTCCTATATTCTGAATTGTGCTATAATCAGAAATTTTTAATCGTCCTTTTAAGGTGAGTCCAGATTGCACTGAATTTAAATAAGAAGTTGAATTGATAACATTTTTAATTGAATTGATCAAAGTATATGTGAAATATGAAAAGGAAAATTTAAATAGTTAGGAAAGTTTCAATTTGCTATATGATATTAATAATGATAAAAAATCTTGAATCTAGGCTTGAGTAATTTGAAGTCTATGAAATCAAGATGGATGGTTTTACCACACTGTAGTCATCCTTCAGCTCACGTATAATCGGGAATCTTGTCAGCAAATAGTAAGAAAAGGAAATAGGGAAACTTGAATGTGAGCCTCTTCTTTCATAAATTTAATACTGGGGAATCTTTACTAGGAACTGTGTCCTTTTATGTTTAAGTAAAATGTTATCACTGAGACAGCAGGAACAGTCTTTTCACTTCCAATGTTGGTGGAACTCTCGCTCCTCTATTGGTCTGTAATTCACACATTGTTGAAGCACATAGTTGGATCACATATTCACTGGTTATTTAATTTAGGGCATTTAGGACTAATTTTGAATTACTGTATGTTATGTTAATTTTTTATGTATTACAATTTCCTTAAATTATATATATAAGTGAATTGGTGCCGTGAGAGGTGTGTTGGTGTGTTAATTGAAATGAATTTGGTTTATGGATAGGTTAAATATGATTTTTGTATTTATTATTTGAGGAATACTTTGATAGGTATTAATTATGGAGATGAATAAATATTATATTACATAATATAATAATGAATGATTTTCTGAAGAAGAGTTATTAAATGGTTGTTTTAACACAAATGTGTGAATTAATTATCTAAAGATTTGCGGGAAAATTTTATGGCAATGAATGATTGCATGAAATACTACAAGTTTTGAATTTTTACAGGTGATCTAAAACATCGCACAGAGCATATACCCCTTCTGGGAATCGCTTGCTAAAATCCTCTTATCCGCCTCTATCTCTTTTGGGAGATCCCCGCACCAGATGATTCTTGCCTCGATTGAGTTGTGATTGCACTGGGATCTGCTGATCCGCTTTTATACAAACTTTATCTGAGGGACACGATTTTTGTGTAGTAAATTATAAATATAATATAATGGTGTCCTGGGGTGGTAAATAATTGTTTTTTAACTTTAAAACAATCACCCCAACGATATAATCATGCATTAACGAAGAGGTTTAAAACATTTCATGCGATAAATACTCATAAAAATAACACTTTTTACTATAATATATAATTTAATACTGGTAATTAAAATTAATATCCATACAATATATATGTCATACTTTTTATAGTCATCAAAATTACTGTAGTTTACGACATTTATTTAAAGAATTGTAGTGTACAACACAAAAAAAGGATTACACAAACACGTTATCTTTTTTTAAATTCATAAAATTTGCAAACAATTTGAACATTTCAGAAATGTTTAATAAGCATTTAATTTCATCCATTCATTCGAGCCTCTGCAGTTTGGCAACTTGTTAGAGTTAGGTTAGGTAGTGTTGTCAAGTCTCAGACGTCCAAAGCGCTATCCGTCAAGGTTCATGGCTATGTTAACTATCATACGATTTGAAAATCGGTCAGTAAAGGCAAAGATTAAGTACTCGCCACGAGTATTATGTGTATACGAGTACAACGTAATCAGCTGCAACAATGGTCCCTCGGTCCATCCCGGTCCAACTAAGCGGAGTGGCAATGGGAGTAGTACCCGTGTAAACTTACTACAGGTGACACTACTGAATCTCCGTTTTTGTACTTCCTCCCCTTATACATAGTATATGGAGAAAGTATTGTTTTTGTCAAAATTTTCGAATTTGAGTTGAGAATGGAGAAATCTATTTTGGGGTCCTCCAGTTGTAACTTGTAAGCGCATAGTTTATCAAATTTTCCTTTTTATACGACTCATAATTGCTCTCTATATGTTTAATTTTGTCACAAAAACCATTGATTGTTATCTGAAAGTCATCTATTTTATTTCCATAAAAATTTAAACACTTTGAAAATTCCTCCAATTCCGCTCTAATAGTTTTCTGATGATCAGAAAACTGTTTTTGAATTATTTTCTTTATCTCACAAATTATTTCATCACGCATTTTACTGAGGGCTTCCTTATTTACACTATTCTTAGTGCTACCAGCCGTCTTCTTACCCTTATTAGACTTGCAGTTAACACATTTCCATTGTCCACGTCTTGAATTTCCAATCTGGCTCCAAGTAGATTCCTGAATTCTAGAACACTCAAAATGCAAAAATCCCGAAAAAATCGCATAATCGTCGGTGTCCGGCAACGGGTCAGAACAAGAACAGTCACTCATATTGAACGATATAGACGGCACAGAGGAACAAGGAAACACACGTCCACTCCACACGGCTGCCTCAACTCAACTCAACCTCACATGTGTGTGTGTGTGTGTGTGAATGTGTACAGAGCCACTGCCTTCCCCGTTGGTCAAATTTAGATGCAATTTGGCATTTATGTATAAATTCACCGTATCTCCAGGCGTTTAAAAAAATTTTTTTATCTTTGTTTTTTAAGGGTATTTTTAACCCTTAAAAAAAGTTAAAAAACTAAATTTCTAAAAAATAGCTCTAACGATTTTGAATAAAATTTGATAGTATATAGTACACAGAGTACTACATAAAATGACACTAAATAAAATGACACTACCTGTATGTCTGTAAAAGTGATGGGTCAAAATTTGTGGGCTTTTAAATGTCAAAAAATAATGTTTTTAATTTTCAACGAAAACAATTCAAGCAAAGAATAGTTTGAATATCAACATTGAAACCAGCTTAAAAAACTAAACAAATTGCTATTTTAAATTATTTGCCTATGGATACTAAGTTAGTTTTAGTATCCATGATAAACGCAGTAAGTTGACTGAGAGTGTCCAATATTATTATGGAGAATATTAAAAATTCAATTTCCTCCTTATTTTCCAACCTGTTTTCCATGAAACCTGGTATGAAGCGTAAGGTCAAATTACCTAACATAACCCACTCAAAAAAACTTGGTATTACCGGCCCCTCCCGGTTCCCCCCATATAATTCTAACAATTAAGGGTCCAGTCTACCCCTGCCGCGCCACCGAAATGCTTACAAAAAGCCGGTTTTCTCTTTTAATACTGAGGTTAGAATAAAAGTTATTGTATCATATGAAAAAGAAAGAAATTTTGTAGTCTGGAAGGTGCATTTCATTTTGATATTATTGACACAACACTTAGGAATAGTTGATTGTAATGTATGAAAAACAGGTTATTTTGAATAACTATAACAATTAACTATAACAATTATTGACAGGAAATTTTGTTCGAAACGAGCCTTAGCTCCAAGACTAGAACCGTTCTTCGTCTATTAGGCCCCGTTCACTGTAACTTTTTATTTCAAATAATACGTCCAAAAAAAGGCTCGTAGGAAACCTCTGCAAGTGAAAATACGTAGTAAGGAAATGGCGCTGCCTTTTGGCAGTGAGTGAAACGCACCACATCAACCCCACCGCTTTCGTCTTTTTTTTCTTCTAAGTTTTGTGTCAATAATTTCAAAATGCAATGGATCTTCCAGACTACAAAATTTCTTTGTCTTTCATATGACATATTAACTTTGATTCTACCCTCAGTATTAAAAGAGAAAAACGGCTTTTTGTAAACCCTTCCATTTCGGTCGCGTGGCACGGGTAGACCGGGGCCTTAATTAAATTTTGTTTTTTTTTGATGGTATTTTCAGAAATTGGATGATTATTTTTGGAACAATTAATTTTAAATGATGGATAAACTTGGAATAGTAGTGGATAAAATTATGGAATATGATGGTTTAATTATTTCAGTTTTTTTTTAATTTACTTAAGGGAGAAAGTATGGGTAAGTCTATTGATACCATCTATTTATTTATACATTTATTTATTTTTTTTATTTGGCCATTTTTAAGTTATTTTAAGTTTTAATAATTTAAGGTCACAATTTTAAAATTAGCAATATAATGACGATGACATTTTTTACGTAAATCGTGTCTTTACTATTTAAGACACGCAAAGTTTCAAAATAATCGATTAAATAAAGACTGAGATATGAAATATTTTGTAAAAATAAAAATTGTGGATATCTGGCTAGGTACTCGTTTTTGGACATAATCCCATGGACTCATAATCAGAATTATAACCGTTATTGCATGAATAAAAAATGTTTATATAATGTGTCAATGTGACATAGATAGAAGACAAAACAGACTATAATTATTTACAATATCAATAATTAATTTAATTAATTATTGATATTGAATATTTATTAATATTGATATTAATAATTGATATATAATTGTTAATAATTGATATTAATATTAATATTAATATCATATTATTATTAATATATTAATATATTAATATTAATATTAATAATTGATATAATAATATAATTGATATTAATATTGATATTGATATTTAATTAATGAAATGTTGACAGCCGTTTTAGTCTACATTTTGACACATTCAGAAAGGAATTCCTTAACTGCGTAGGGACACTACTTAAGCAACATAAATTTTAATTTCTTAAAAATAATTTGGCGTTTTAAATTTTTCTGATATTGAGGCAGCGCATTTTACAACCACTGGACAGAGTAATGAATACCCTTTTCGAGGATTCCTTTGTCGAGGATTGAAGATGAATGTGTTTGCAAAGACAACACAGGCAAGGATGGATCAGATAAAGATGACGCTGAGGGTGGCCGGAGAGAAGATGGCGGTAATAAAGATGGCATAGGAGAAAACATATTTGACACCGATATAATAGAAGAAGGTAGAGGAAGAAACGCTATAGGTGTAAGTAAGAATTGCTCTGTTATACGTATCTGCTTCATATTGACATCGTTGGGCTGGCTCGGTGTTGAGTGTGGTTGATAGGAATGTCTTTGAATGACTGGTGAGGATGGAGAAGTTGTCTTTTTGTTAGTGCTCCTTATGATCTCACCCACGGCTAAGGACTTCTGGTTCTCAGTTTTCGAGAAATTAAACTTGCAGCGAATAAAATGAACGAGTAGCTTTAAAACGTACTTTTTCTGGAACCGTTGAGGTGCAAACTGTGTTTGGTGTAGTGTCTTCTTTTTGGATAATCATTTATATCTAAAAACTTCAAGTTAGACTTTCCAAGGTAGGATTGTATTTTCTATCCCAAGTCCTTGTTGCCGAAACATATTTTGTTGTTTAAATAGGGTCGGTCATGGCCGTAAGGGCTGTACTAAGCACTATAACGTTAGTCTCATCGTTCCAGGAGAGCAACTCGGAGACTCCCTGGTGCATTGTTAGCTGACTAGGTCCTAAGTCATTTGCGCCCAATGATAATACAGCAGTCTTCAGTAGACAGCTCTTTATCATTGGCTTACCCTCTCTCTTAAAACATACTTTAATTTAGCACTAGGTTTAGTCGGCACAAATGTGCTAGAATCAGAAGCATTACCAATTAAATGACGAGAAATATTTCTGCCATAGCTTTCGGATAAAACTATTACTTTATTTCTAACAGATAACAGGTGTATTAAAAAAAATTTTGTTATGTCCGTTATTTTGATTTTGTATGATACAATTTTTATTTTCATGATCATAAATATGAAAATGTGTATAAAATTTAAAAACATCTAGTTTAATGGTTTTTGTGTTTTGGTGGCTCTTTGATTAAGCGACGGCCTTTCTTACTTTACGGACGATTTTATATGAGGTTTGGATTTAATCGTGATCTCAATAGGCTCAATTATTTTTTTACACATCAATAAGCTAGCAGAGCTCTAAACACTATTTATAAACTAATGTATCTAAATATATTGTGAGTGTAAATATATTTTAAGTGTTGGAAAAGATATTTTATGAACAGTCAGAGAACCATAAACCCAGTAAAACGTCTATTATAGACAAACGGTTATCTAGCATATTGCATATGCAACACAGGTCCTTGCCAATATGGCAATGCTTTGGCAGGATTAGGTGTTTGTTTCATCGGGTCTACATCGCGTGTCACGAGCTTGACAGTTACAAATGAAATGTATGATGAATGTCGAAGGTAAACCCTTGATACCGGTGTCGTCTCTTTATTAGGCTCTACCTGGCTTTCTCCGAGTCTTAAACCTTTCACTGATATATGAAAAACATTACCATTAATTGTATAAACAGATAGCGATTACTGTTTTTGTACTACGAATACTTAGCTGTTGTTTACAAAATTGTTGTTTACACTTCGAAAATGTTTTAATATGGTTAATGGAAAAATATCATGAGGTTGTTTGTATGCAAAAGCTCATATGAACAAGTCAACATTTCAAAGCTGAACCCAGAAAAACAATAATCTGTTGCAATAATATGTGCTAATAATCTATTGAAAGATAATCGTAATAAGTACTTTTCTGAGTTTTTAGAGTATAAAAAAATGCATGCCAGACGTATGGATCCGCACGTATTCTTCGTGTGTCTACCATACTGCAACGGTTGGCAGAGCCGGATTGAAAGCTAGCGAACATGTTTAGCTTATTTATTCTATGTGGCTAACATATATTACTAGAAAAAATTCCAATTTATAAATGTAATTTAATGTTAACATTTTTTACATAATCAAGTGTAAATTGATACTGTTAGGAATAATCATCAAAGTTTAAAAGGAATAATGCCAGTGAAGAGGCGCAAACAAGATGCTTGTGATGTTGAGAGAAGTACCTAAACACAGGAGGCCATACAGTCAACTTCACAATATCCCAAAATTTCTTTTGTAAAAAAGCTACGACAACGTGGGAAAAACATTATTTTTAGAATTCATGATTTATTTGATTTCAATTTTTTGTAATAGTGTATTAAGAAGGTAATTATGCATATTCTAGTGTTTCTATTGGTGGCCACTATGGTAATTTTTTAATCTGGGAAACTCGTATTAGTGACTTTATCAATAGATAACTTCACCCAGATTAGTAATCACTCAAATATAAGTTGGCCACGGTAAGTGACGTAAGACCGAAGAAACATCTGACTAAATAAAGCCAAAAAATGGTCGAGGTAAGAAATGTGAAACTAAAGCAGCATGTGAGAGAAGAACCATATCAAAGTAAAATTAGACATAAGATGGTCACGGTAATTGGTATGGTGCTAGAGAAACTTCACAAAAACCCTACCTATAGGCTAGTTACAAAATAGTATAGGGCTAGAACAATATCAGGGTGATATAAGCCAAAGGGTGGTCTTGGTAATTAGTATGATGCTAGAGCAACCTCAGACTAACATACACCATAGCCTAGTTACACTATGGGGTGTAAGGCTAAAGCAAAATCAGACTTATATAACCCTAATTAGTATGATGCTAGAGCAACCTCAGAGTATCATACACCATAGCCTAGTTACACTAAGGGGTGTGAGGCTAGAGCAAAATCAGACTTAGATTAGCCAAAGGGTGGTCTTGGTAATTAGTATGATGCTAGAGCAACCTCAGACTAACATACACCATAGCCTAGTTACACTATGGGGTGTAAGGCTAAAGCAAAATCAGACTTATATAAGCCACAGGATGGTCTTGGTAATTAGTATGATGCTAGAGCAACCTCAGACTAACATACACCATAGCCTAGTTACACTATGGGGTGTAAGGCTAAAGCAAAATCAGACTTATATAAGCCACAGGATGGTCTTGGTAATTAGTATTATGCTAGAGCAACCTCAGACTAACATACGCAATAGCCTAGTTACACTAAGGGGTGTAAGGCTAAAGCAAAATCAGACTTATATAAGCCACAGGATGGTCTTGGTAATTAGTATTATGCTAGAGCAACCTCAGACTAACATACGCAATAGCCTAGTTACACTAAGGGGTGTAAGGCTAAAGCAAAATCAGACTTATATAAGCCACAGGATGGTCTTGGTAATTAGTATTATGCTAGAGCAACCTCAGACTAACATACGCCATAGCCTAGTTACACTAAGGGGTGTGAGGCTAGAGCAAAATCAGACTTACATTAGCCAAAGGGTGGTCTTGGTAATAAGTATGATGCTAGAGCAACCTCAGACTATCATACGCCATAGCCTAGTTACACTAAGGGTTGTGAGGCTAGAGCAAAATCAGACTTACATTAGCCAAAGGGTGGTCTTGGTAATAAGTATGATGCTAGAGCAACCTCAGACTATCATACGCCATAGCCTAGTTACATTAAGGGGTGTGAGGCTAGAGCAAAATCAGACTTACATTAGCCAAAGGGTGGTCTTGGTAATAAGTATTATGCTAGAGCAACCTCAGACTATCATACGCAATAGCCTAGTTACACTAAGGGGTGTGAGGCTAGAGCAAAATCAGACTTAGATTAGCCAAAGGGTGGTCTTGGTAATTAGTATGATGCTAGAGCAACCTCAGACTAACATACACCATAGCCTAGTTACACTATGGGGTGTAAGGCTAAAGCAAAATCAGACTTATATTAGCCAAAGGGTGGTCTTGGTAATTAGTATTATGCTAGAGCAACCTCAGACTAACATACGCCATAGCCTAGATACACTAAGGGGTGTGAGGCTAGAGCAAAATCAGACTTACATTAGCCAAAGGGTGGTCTTGGTAATAAGTATGATGCTAGAGCAACCTCAGACTATCATACGCCATAGCCTAGTTACACTAAGGGGTGTGAGGCTAGAGCAAAATCAGACTTACATTAGCCAAAGGGTGGTCTTGGTAATAAGTATGAAGCTAGAGCAACCTCAGACTATCATACGCCATAGCCTAGTTACATTAAGGGGTGTGAGGCTAGAGCAAAATCAGACTTACATTAGCCAAAGGGTGGTCTTGGTAATAAGTATTATGCTAGAGCAACCTCAGACTATCATAAGCAATAGCCTAGTTACACTAAGGGGTGTGAGGCTAGAGCAAAATCAGACTTACATTAGCCAAAGGGTGGTCTTGGTAATGAGTATGATGCTAGAGCAACCTCAGACTAACATACACTACATTATGGGGTGTGAGGCTAGAGCAAAATCAGACTAATATAAGCCAAAGGGTGGTCTCAGTAATTAGTAGGTATTATGCTAGAGCAACCTCAGACTAACATACGCTATAGCCTAGTTACTCTTTAGGGTGTGAGGCTAGAGCAAAATTAGACTTACATTAGCCAAAGGATGGTCTCAAAAATTAGTAGGTTTTATGCTAGAGCAACCTCAGACTAACATACGCCATTGCCTAGTTACTCTTTAGGGTGTGAGGCTAGTGCAAAATTAGACTTACATTAGCCAAAGGATGGTCTCAAAAATTAGTAGGTTTTATGCTAGAGCAACCTCAGACTAATATACGCCATAGCCTAGTTACACTATGGGGTGTGAAGCTAGAGCAAAATCAGACTTATATAAACCAAAGGATGGTCTTGGTAATTAGTATGGTGCTAGAGCAACCTTAGACTAACGTACGCCATAGCCTAGTTACACTAAGGGGTGTGAGGCTAGAGAGAAATCAGACTTATATAAGCAAAAGGTTGGCATTGGTAATTAGTATGATGCTAGAGAAACTTCAGACTAACATACGCCATAGCCTAGTTACAATATGGGGTGTGAGGCAAGAGCAAAATCAGACTTATATCTGCCAGAGAATGGTATTTGTAATTAGTATGATGCTAGAGCAACCTCAGACTAACGTCCACTACACTATGGGGTGTGAGGCTAGAGCAAAATCAGACTTACATAAGCCAAAGGATGGTCTTGGTATTTAGTATGATGCTAGAGCAACCTCAGACTAACATATACCATAGCCTAGTTACACTAAAAGGTGTAAGGCTAGAGCAAAATCAGACTTATATAAGCAAAAGGATGGTCTTGGTAATTAGTATGGTGCTAGAGCAACCTTAGACTAACGTACGCCATAGCCTAGTTACACTATGGGTTGTGATTCTAGAACAAAATCAGACTTATATAAGCCAAAGGGTAGTCTTGGTAATTAGTATGATGCTAGAGCAACCTCAGACTAACATACGCCATAGCCTAGTTACACTATGGGGTGTGATGCTAGAACAAAATCAGACTTATATAAGCCAAAGGATGGTCTTGGTAATTAGTATGATGCTAGAGCAACCTCAGACTATCATACGCCATAGCCTAGTTACACTATGGGGTGTGATGCTAGAACAAAATCAGACTTATATAAGCCAAAGGGTAGTCTTGGTAATTAGTATGATGCTAGAGCAACCTCAGACTAACATACGCCATAGCCTAGTTACACTATGGGTTGTGAGGCTAGAGAAAATCAGACTTATATAAGCCAAAGGATGGTCTTGGTAGTTAGTATGATCTTACAGCAACCTCAGAGTAACATCGCTATAGCCTAGTTACAATATGGGGTGTGAGGCTAGAGCATAATGATACTTACATAAGCCAAAGGATGGTCTTGGTAATTAGTATGATGCTAGAGCAACCTAAGACTACCATTCGCCATAGCCTAGTTACACTAAGGGGTGTGAGGCTAGAGCAAAATCAGACTTATATAAGCCAAAGGTTGGTCTTGGTAATTAGTATAATGCTGGAGCAACCTCAGACTAACATCCACTACACTATGGGGTGGGAGGCTAGAGCAAAATCATACCTATTTAAGCCAGAGGATGGTCTTGGTAATTAGTATAATGCTAGAGCAACCTGAACTAACATATGCCATTGCCCAGTTACACTAAGGGCCAAAGAGCCAGTTGCCAGTTGACTTACATAAGCCAAAGAGTGGTCTTAGTAATTTGTATGATGCTAGAGCAACCTCAGACTAACATACACTACACTATGGGGTGTGAGGCTAGAGCAAAATCAGACCTATTTAAGCCAGAGGATGGTCTTGGTAATTAGTATAATGCTAGAGCAACCTCAGACTAACATACACTACACTATGGGGTGTGAGGCTAGAGCAAAATCAGACCTATTTAAGCCAGAGGATGGTCTTGGTAATTAGTATAATGCTAGAGCAACCTCAGACTAACATTCGCCTTTGCCTTGTTACACTAAGGGGTGTGAGGCTAGAGCAAAATCAGACTAATATAAGCCAAAGGACGGTCTTGGTAATTGGTATGATGCTAGATCAACCTCAGACTAACATACGCCATAGCCTAGCTAGAGCAAAATCAGACTTACATAAGCCAAACACTAACATCTCTGACTAACATTTTATGCCTTAGTCTAGTCACAGGAAGTGGTGTAAGGCTAGATTAATATTAGAGTAACATTAGCTATAAGCTAGTCGCGGTAAAAGCCTGATATCGGATAGTAGACGTTAGTCTGACTATATCAGACTGACATCAGCCATAAACTGATCCTGGGGTTTAACGTAAATTTGGAGCAAGTACAGGCTGATATAAGCCTTTAGCCGGTCACTATTAGCGATGTGAGACTGCAGTATCACACTAACATCAGCTGACCGCGATAAGTGACGCGTGACTGCAGCAACATCTGACAGCCATTATATTTCCTGCTGTCACTTAAGAGTGTTTTTTGTTCCTTTCTCCGGTTTTATTAAAAATGTTTAATATTTTTTATTCTTGTATTATTAATAATAGTTTTACTATTGATATTGCATTATTTAATAAAACATTTTCTAGTGTTGTAATTTATACGGTTCTTTTTATAAATAATATCTTACTTAGAATGGATAGACAAATTTCAAAATAACTTACGAAAACTAGCATAATTGTTTTGTATTTCCATTTTGATTATGCTCTAACATTTGGCTGAGGTTGAATTTTGGTTATTTCATTGGTATAATAGGCATATATATTATTTGAACTGTTACCTGTAGCCCATCAGTCATCAGTATTGTTATATATATACAGGATCTGAGGGATAACACCTTTAACTATTAATGACCTCAATACTGAGATTGAGTCCAGCTCGGCCAATGTATAGTATCTTGTATAGGCCATTGAGGGCTAAAGACGATGTAAAAAGTTAATTTAAAAGCACAGCACATCAGGTGTAGGTAAAACTCCGTATATACATTTTGGTTTAGGAAATAACGAGTTTGCATTTTGAAGGCATCAATACAGATTTGTATATGATACAAGATGGTGTCTAAACATTAAATTGGTAGGCTACAATGTAAAAATATTATTTGAACTGAAACCTGAATCTCGTATCTGATCTCTAATCTTTTATTTGTTCACAAAACATGGTACAACGTATATATATTTTAACTGAAACCTGTATCCCGTATCTGATCTCTAATATTTTAATTATTCACAGTCTGAAAGATTACGGTTTTACATATTTATAACATCAAAACTGGGATTAAGTCAGGCTCAGTTGATGTATGTTATTTGTGAGTAAGGTAATGTAATACGTGAATTGTTAAGTATAGGACATCAGGGCTCGGTCACATTTTTTACATTTTAAGAATAACGCCTTTGCATATTGATGACATTATTACTGATTATGAATCTATATGGTGGAAGAATATGTTTGGTTATTCAATTGGTAAAATCATAATCTAATGGTTTAACTATAACCTGTAGGCCCTAACTGTTCAGTGAAATTTTATATACTCATTATGAAGAATGACGCTTTTACATATATATGCAATGAATACTGAGATTGAATCTGTATATTAAAGGTTGATGTCTAGTTATTTTATAGCTATAATCTATTGTAAACATTGTTAAACATGATGTCTTCAACTGATCAGTAACATTCTATATATTATCGGCCTGAGACATAACGTTATTTATATTTATAATATCAAAACTGAGATTGAGGCTTAAGCTGCTTAGTCGATCTATAACAAGAGTAAATGTGTCTTGAGTAAGATGATGCAAATATCTGGTGGCAATCAGGGCTTACTATGTCACTACAGGCTCCCGGACTGAGAGGTGACGTCATTGCATGTTGAATGTATTCAGACCAAGATTATCTCTATATGCCAGTAACTTTAACACCTCATTAGTTTGTAAGAGACAGTGAAATTTGTACACATAAATTTTTTTAACTCAACGGTATTTGTAAACAAAGTGTTTTCGTAGGTTAAAGTCGCTTTTCGCATTTTTTTCTAAAATAATCTATTTAAAATTAATTAATTAAATGTCCTCCTTAATAGGTATTAAAACTTAATTTCTCAGAGATAATAAACAGAAATAAAAACGTTTACCTTCCGATTTCGTCGTAACTTCGCTCCACCACATGGAGGTGCTAAGTGCAGAGTACGCCATATTATATTATTATAAATTTGTCTAATATTTTATTTTTATAATAAATGTAGTTTATCTGTGCTTACAGTTAGTTTTTAGAAAAATATAAGCCAATAATTAATTGAATAGGTTATTTCTCATAGTTTTACTAGTTTCTTTTGAATACTGTTAGTTAAAAAGCTTCTTAATTTAAATTGGTTCTAATTCGTTTTATATAATGGTTTTAACTTAAGTATAACAAATAAAATAACATTAAACTGGTTTGAATTTTTCCAAGGCACAACTATTGCTTCATAATTGAAAATCCATAATATAGCTGTTATTTTTAGCTCCTTGATAGTAACTTCATAGTATTTTCTTGGAAGATAATCTATACGTATATAATTAGAAATTAAACAATCTATCTTAGTGTAATTTGACCATTGTGATGTAAAGCTGTTTTATAATCAAGATATATGTTATCTCCGAATCTAACTATAAAGTCAATAAAATAATACTAATGATATTTTGAAAAAGGACCATTTCACTCAGCCTTGATATATTTTAAAATTTATTTTAGAACAACTAGCATACAAAGAAGGAGAAGGAAGATTTATAGGCTCTACGTTTGAATAACAATAAGTTTATTTCAACAAAATAATTTAAATAAATGATACTGATAGTTAAAGTAAATGTTTTAATACCCTGCGTCACTGAAATTACATGTTTTCTATAAATTTTGCTTATTTTAGGCAATATATTTTTTTGAAATATTTTGGAAATTTATATATTTGTTTGTTCTTACCTCTTCTCCTTTCTTTAATACTCAGTTTTTTAGACGTTGTTGTCTGTACTCAGATAAGATTTTAGGATTTTTTAAGTACGGAAAGACATTTTCACCTCTTCATTTAGAAAACCATATTTTTTGTCAAAAATATTATGCTTAAGTCCGAAACTATGTTATTCCAAAAACAATAGTCGTTAACATTTTTACATATACAGTATATTTATATGTATACAGGGTGTTTATTAAAGTCGGGGACAAACTTTGAGGGCTGATAGTACTCATCAAAATAAACTAAATATTCCATATGAACATATGTCAAAAAATCCTTCGTTTAACCACTAGCCGTAATTTTTTATTTAACCAAAAAACGTTATATATCAAGAACACTTTAAGATACAGTAACCAAACTTAGCACAAATGTTTTTTGGCCAAATTGAGAAATATTCTTAAAGTATCATTTAGTTTGGTTATATATTTAAAAACGGCGGTGGTAATTTTTTTAAAATTTAAATAACAAAAAAACATTAAATTTGTACAATCTGTACAAGGAATAAAAAATTTCAATTTTAATTTCAAATTGAATGGTACTTTGGTTAACGAAATCCGTCCATGGATAATTGAGAAAATGCCCTTATAATGTTAGATTACAGGGCCACACGCCTCCCTGGCGCGGCCGTGGCGAAGAAGCGGCTGGCACAACAATAAATTCTTAGTTAATCCAATACTATAATACGAGCAAGGTTTGTATATATATATATATATATATATATATATATATATATATATATATATATATATATATATATTTGCACACGGATCTCGAAAACGGCGCCGAGGATTTTCTTTAAATTTTGGAATTAACTAATTTCCGAGTAGAAAATAAGTTCTAGATAGGTCTAATGTCCAGGAAAATTCGTGTTTTCTTGTAATATTAAGTTTAAAATCTAAAAATTTAACATTACGCTTATGGAGAATCAAATGTAAATTTGCACACGGATCTCGAAAACGGCGCCGAGGATTTTCTTTAAATTTTGGAAATAACTAATTTCCGAGTAGAAAATAAGTTCTAGATAGGTCTAATATCCAGGAAAATTCGTGTTTTCTTGTAATATTAAGTTTAAAATCTAAAAATTTAACATTACGCTTATGGAGAATCAAATGTAAACAATGCAAACCAAAACAGCTGTTTATAAACGTTTGACAGTTCTTGATTGAAGACGGCAAAGAACAATATGTGAATAGAGGTTTTTCATAAATATTTATTTTATGTATGTAATAAATGTAAAATTATCAGGTTACTAAACAATTTGTAAAAACTTAAGGGTAACATAACTGTGCGAAATAAAAGCAGAAAAAAGTATTTCCAAAATCTTCCGTGTTTTGATAGAAAACGTATCCGTTGTATTGCTTGAAGCCACTGTAACAAACTAATTAATTGATGTAAATTAAATCTCTCTTTTGCTTTTCAATCCTCATTCCGTTTATAAAAAAATCAGTTGATCACAGGCTAATAATAACGGTATGGGTAATTAAACAGTAAATGATCGGCTTTGGCTTTTGGAAAAGACGTTAAACGACATCGTTCAATTGACTAACCTCGTAGCCGAGTTGTAGCATGTCGGCCTCAAGAACTATAGGCCGCGAGTTCCATCCACATAAATGTTTTCATTGAGTAATAAATGTGTTTTAATTTTTCTAATTAATTTTTATAATAAATGTCTTATTCTAAACGAGCAAAGCTCGGTCACCAGGTGCTTAATTAAAATTACAATATTTTTATGTGTTTAAAAATGTTATAAGGTTAACGTTTTTTTTATTTAAATAAAGGATTTTAAACGTCGCTAATTTAAAAATGTAAAACCAAACTAAATGATACTTTGAGGATATTTTTCTCTTTGGCAATTAAATATGTGTACAACGTTTGGTTTCTGTATTTTGAATATTTCTTGATATAAAATGATTTTGTATGAAATACAAAATGGCGGTTAGTGGATAAACGAATAATTTTTCAACATATTTTTATAGAATACTTCTATTTATTTTGATGAGTTCTATCACTCCTCGAAGTCATGTTCCCGACTTTAATGAACTCCCTGTAAATAGTCCGATTGAGATCAAATTTAGTAGAAACGTGTATTCCTACATTTGTTAGGACAGGTTCGTAATCCAGACATATTATATAAATTAATCGAAACAGGTAGTTTGGGGGAGGTTTGTACCCAAAAATGGGGGTTTTTAAATTTTCCTATGTAATTTTTAAAATTTTCAAATTATAATTTCAAAAGATTAAATTAGAATCAGCTTAAAAAATACACAATTTAGTTCCTTAAAGTTTTGCTCTATCTCCAACAGTTCCCGAGATATTAAAAAATCTAAACACAGTACTTTGTATTTAGTGGCTGTGATGCTAATCTTATGGAGGATAAGGAAAAATCAATATCCAATACTATAATAAACGGTACCAGTGGACTGACACACACTTTCTCCCTTAAGTAAATTTAAAAAAGACAATCCGTAATAAAACTCTCATGTTCTACAAAGTTATTCTAAATATCATTTAATAATTAATTGTTCAAATTGTATGGGGGAACCCCCCCCCCCCGGTAATACCAAGCTTTTTTGAGCTGGTTTTGTTCGGTGATTTGACCTTACACTTCATACCAAGTTTCATGGAAAACAGTTGGAAAGTAAGGAAGAAATTGATTTTTTTATATTCTCCATAAGAATAACATTGGGCGCTTTCAGACAACGTACTGCGTTTATCGTGGAAAGTAAATTTAAATTTTCTCTGGAACAAGTCGTAGACAAATAATTCAAAATACTATAATAATTATAAAATAAGGATAAGGCATAAGGATTTTCTTTAAATTTTGGAAATAACTAATTTCTGAGTGGAAAATAAGTTCAAGATAGGTCTAATGTCTAGGAAAATTCCGGTTTTCTTGTAACATTGAGTTAAAAAACTAAAAAATTAACATCACGCTTATGGATAATCTAAATGTAAACAATACAAATCAAAACATCTGTTTGTAACCGTTTGACAGTTGTTGATTGAAGATGGTGGTGAAGAATATGTGAATAGAGGTTTTGCATAAATATTTATTTTATGTATGTAATAAATGAAAAATTATCACATTACTTAACAATTTGTAAAAACTAAAGGGTAAAATAACTGTGAAAAATAAAAGCAGAGAAAAGTATTTCCAAAATCTTTCGTGTTTTGAAAGATTACGTATTCATTCTATTGCTTGATAACTGTAGCAAACCAATTAACTGGTGTAAATTAAATTTCTCTTTGCTTTTCAATCCTCATTCCGTTTCTAACAAAATCAGTTGATCACAGGCTAATAATAACTGTATGGATTAAACAGTAAATGATCGGCTAATAAAACTGAGGCTAAAATACCTTAAACGGCGAAGCTCATTTGGCAGACGCTGTGGTGCAGAGGTAGCGTGCTGGCCTCTTTAACCTAAGTTTGCGAGTTCCATCCCCATCAGGGTCAATCATTTTTGTTCAGTACTATATTAATTATGGTGTATTAAATTGGTTTTATTTAACCCACTTAAATGTTTTCATTTAGTAATAAATGTGTTTTAATTTTTCTAATTAATTGTTACAATACATGTCTTATTTTATACGAGCGAAGCTCGGTCACCAGGTACTTTCCCTTATCAATCAATATTTTTAGATGAAACTTTGTATTTAGCTTAATGTGATTGGGATCCATAAGTTTATGCTAAGAATCATAATTTCTTGTAATCATAATCTCTTCCTTCACAGCAGCAAACCTACATACTCTTTACCATGATAGTCTTATGGAGAATAGGCAAACTCCTTTATTTATGTCCAGATAATGTTAAAACTTGGTATATATAATCAGAATAAAAACTGTTTAAAAAGCCTCCTTTCAGTGTTCCTCAAAGCAGCAAACCTGCATACTCTTTCCCATGTTAATGTTATGGAGAATAGCCAAATAATCTAATTTATCTATTTATTGATTGATTAATCTTGTCAAATACTTATATTATTATTGCCATATTATTTTGGTAATTAGCTGCTTAATTTGAAATTCGCTGAGTATGCAGGTCTGCTGTGACGGGGGTGTTTAACATTACTTAACTTTACTTACATTACTTTTTTTATAAATTTAGAAGGAATTTTCATATATTATCTTACAACACAATGTATAATGGAAGTTGACAATTAAGAAAATTATTATTGTTTTAGTTGTTAAAATGTTGTTAAAATAATAATTGTACTTTAAGTGTATGTGTAAACGTAAATATATATAAATAAAGGAACATTGCTCAAAACAAAGCAGATAAAGATAATAGCTACCGTAGATAAAACGTGAAGTTTACTTATACATAGCTATAGCTCTACAATATTTTGGAAAATAGAATGTTACGTATTTTGGCACTTTCACCCCTAGATAACATTACATTTTATAAAAATTAATTTTTTGTGCACATTTTAATTTCTTGTTGCCTTATTTTAGTATACAGAGTGCTAATATTTTACATGCACCTTCATTTTATAACTATATGAACTATGAGAATACGTAATAATATTGCAACTTATATATCATTTTAAAAATGTTAACAATTTGTTGTTCGTATATTACTTTCAGATCTATGACTTCCTGTTGAGCTAGATACTTGCGATTTTTAAGAACATTTATTAGATATTATTATAAGTAACTGATTCATCAGATTTTCCAATTTCAAATTTTACTACCCTAAAAAAATCTTAAAATTTTTCAAAAATAATTTTTGTTTTTCGGCTATATATTTTAAACGAAAGATCCAATAAAAACAGAGGGTTTTTGTGCGCTTAATTCTAGCCCACTTCTAGAAGGGGTAGGAACTTTCAATTTGGCACGGACCTTATATAGATATCTTAGTTTTTAACTTTTTATGACTTAAAAAAATATATAATATCTTTGGTTCTTTGATATATCTCTTGAACGAGATGTCTTCAAAAACTAAGAGTACCTTACCATACGGATTTTTGAAGATCTATATCTTTGTCAATATGACTTTTTATCGTAACTTATTCCCTTCATTCAAAAAAATGTTTTTTAAATTTTTTTATTCCCTACCATATTACGTTATTACAGTACATAGAGTACTAATATTTTGTAAAAAACCTCACTCTAATCATCCCTAAAAGGAAAACGTAATAACTTTACAAGAACTTTAATGATTAAATGAAAACCTATTAAATATGGGAAATTTAGTTGTTTTTCCTTAAGTTCTGTATGGCCCTTTGTATGCCTTGTGCAACTTACTAGGTATGCTACTTCTAACCCACTTCTAGCAGTGCTAGACACTTGAAATTTCGCACGGACCTTCCTTCAAATCCACAACCGACAGGAAAACTGCCAAATATAACAATTTCACATTACGACCCGGGGAAAAATGTTAAAATTTTCCCATATCAAACGCATTGGGTTTATTTCGTGAAATGCAGGGTTTCACTTTTTCGCTCAAATATCTGATTATTATTACTCTTCAGAATGTGAAAATATATCTATTACTCAACGTCCACCAATTATGATCACCGCCCACCAATTTGATAACATAATGATCTCTACGACACTAACTAGAGTAATATATTTTATAATTTCTACAAACAAAATCTAAAAACTCTCCGGTGTGCTTTTTCACTTTATAGTTTAAGAATTTGTTAGCAGAGGCAAGGGGGCCTGCTTTATCAAACTCCCCGATTTCAATATTTAGTTTTAGTTTGTAAATATGGCTTCGACGTTTCCTGACCTCCTCGTGGTGAAGCTGGATACGCCCGATGCAACTCAAAGCATGGGCTAACTGACAGGGAAACAAATAAAACTATACCAACACAAAAACTTAAAATATTCTACAACAAATAATTATTCAACTCAAATTATGATATCAAATACACTATCTACCTACTCCCACCGTTATTCCTTTTCATATTTCCTTTTGATAAATTCTCTAATATCTTAAATTATAACAATACTACTTTCACCAATATACATACTTACTCCATATTATTACTCTTCAAAATTTGAAAATTTAATTATTACTTATTGCCCACCAATTTTATAACATAATGATTTCTACGACACTAACAACAGGAATATAATTTAAAATTTATACAAAAACATATTCTTATCGTGCTGCAGATGCCCACAGTATGTTATACTTCTCTTTTATCACGTCCACGTTACTACTTATAATACTAATACTACTAACACTAATAATAATAATCACTATTAGCGATTCTGCCGACACCTATAAGGGGGCCTAAAGGGGGGACCTCGCCCCAGCGAGCGAAGCGAGTGTTATGCTATATCATGAAATATAAATAATGAACTTTTGAACTTTCAGAAACAAATGAAAACAACGTACGTGCTTTATGCTGTTCGCAGCATTGATTGAAAGACCTGTTAATGAATCCAACCTATTTCTCAATTTATTTTTTCATTCCCCGCTTTTTACATGATACAAGATATTTTACGTCACTTTAATCCTCATCACTCTTATAAAGATTTACACTCAAATAAATATTACTCGGTTCAAATTATTCTGAATTCATAATATTTATAATATATTTGTATATATATATATATATATATATATATATATATATATATATACTGTATTTACACAAAAGACAGAATTAAAATGAAAATGTCTTACAACATTATTATATGAAAATAATTCTTGATTTTTAACAAAAATTCTATTTTACATTTTATTTTAAAGGTTTGAATTGCCTCAATCACTCTATTTTTAATAGTAATTTTCAGTCACTTCTTTTATTACAAATGTATTATAGACTAAAAATAGTTTCATCCAAGGTTAAAACACACTTTGAATAAAAAGTAGACATTAACTTTACCGTGGTGAGAAAAGGGTCTTTAATTAACATATACGAAGTCCCACTAGGGGTCGTAATTTCCTGCCTTCTCTTAAGCGAAATGGCTGCCATTTATATTTACATTTCAAATTGGTAGAAGTTATTTATGAATGCTTAATGATTACATTTAATCAAGTCTGTTATTTGGTCATACTGTATTTGTTTTGGTTTCTAAAAAAATACGAAACTTATGTTGGTACTCTCGTAACATACTGACCGCACCGATACGCTGTATCGGTTGTTTCTGACGACCATCACACGAGTTCAGTTAGGGTTGTTGTTCATAGCAAGCCTACCTTGGTAGGTTGCCATTTCAATAATCCGATCCAATCCATAGAAATATTAGGAGTATAAAATATCAGTAAGTGTATCCTAGCTAAATTACACAGAGCGCCTTGTGTCAGAATATACAATACTATGTATCAGTGTGGTCAGTAGAATGCAAACGAACCATTTATTCAGTCATAATCTATAAATACTACTTAGGTACTTATACTCAATGTAAAACATAAATTATTAAATTGGTCTATAATTAAGACATATTGCATAGTTTTTAGTTAGGGAATATAATAATTTAAAAATATTGACTTTAGATATTGAGTAAAATTTAATTAAAATTACAGCTTTATGACGTAAAAATATTTTATACATTTTTCGTTTTATCCTTCTTTATACTTACGATTCAGCTACCTTATAACAGTTGAAGTATAATCACATACGGAGCACATATAGTGGTTTGAAATATTATTGTGTCGGTCCTATGTATTTTTATGAATCCCCGTATAAGATGTACTTTAGTAATATATAATGAAACAAGTATGTAGAACTCTCAAAAACATCATATTAAAAAGTGGCTGTATTTGTTAACAATTAATACTGAAATTACTTTTTTACCTCGGTTGTCGTAGTTTATACTGTCATATTTAATTACCTATGTATTTTATGTGCTATACGTATTTTATGTACTATTACGTATATTATCATGACTGTCGTATGATTTTTATAACTAATCATTACTATTAAATGAAGTAGAAATTTATTTAAAAAATACCCATTAATAATTAATTTTAATAGTAAAACTGAATATAAATCTTTACTCTTTTTCTATACAAATGGTTAAATCTAAAGTCATAAATAAAACTTGGATTAAGTTTAATTTTACTTAAATAAATACAATAAAATAATAAAAGATGATACAAAGTATGTCGAATTAACATTGCGTTGTGACTTTAGGTTAACTTATTAAAATTTTTAAAAACTATAAGATGACACAAAGGCCACAGTTTAACAGTGTTTACTCATTGAATATTATAAGGTACTAGCTGACCCAGCGAACTTCATAACGCCTGACGGTAAATACATGTTAACTTTAAGATTGGCCATGTTCTGAAGGCAAATAGCATTACGGCTTCATTGTGAAAGGTTATATATTCTGGGTCGCGGCATAGTGAATACAATACTGAAATGATAAGACATATTAATAACATTCCCATAAAACAAATAAATCTGGAGTGGATTAATTCACAATTTTCAAATCCAATCCAAACCCAAACCAAACCTAACTGTAATACGGCTTTTATAGGAAATATATACAACAGCTGATTATTATACTAAACAATATTATTATAACTATATTATATTATATATATTAATATATTATTAATATTATTAATATATTAATATATATTATATATATTAATATATATTATATTATTAACTATATTATTATATATATAAAACTCGTAATTATTTTTTATTTGGAAAACATACCGGGTGTTTCAGAATTCCCTACCAATACTTTAGGCCATTGATCCTGGGTAAGAAACATATCTAAATATCATATTTAAATTGTCCGGAGTCCTTAGTTACTCACACAGCCTCCATTTTGTTTTTTTCACTTATAATTTTTTTTTCTGAATCGTGGTTAAACGTACGGAATTGAAACTTTGCACAAACATTTATGGTAAATAGACAAAGCTACAAAAAAAATTATGACAATTTCTCAAATTAAAAAAACAAAATGGCGGCCATTTAAAATTTAGTTGCTCAAATAACTCGTGACCCATTGATTTAACAGAATATTTACAAGAATAACTTTTTTTAGGTAATGTAATTACAAATCGATTGACACCAAATTGTTTTAAATTAGACAAATATTAACTGAGATATGGTATCTTTAGTAATAGGTGACCGCTAGAGCTTAGTTGCAGTGCATGTCAAGGCATGCGACTAAAGTCTGCCACAACAATGCAACAGTCTCCGCCTGCTTTGTATGTTATTTCTAGGTTATTTTAGATTACTTCAAACAATAATAAAATGTCACATAACCCTCTTGGTCTTGGCATAAGTTTAGAATAACTGTAGAAGAACTGACTACAATGAATAAAATAATAACATTTTCAGGGAAGAATAAAATCAGATGATTAGTTTGTAAAAAGTAATTTGACTTTTACCACATCTGATATAAAAAGTTTATGGAAGTTTAGTGTGAATTTTAATGACAGTAAGACCGGCCGCACACTGATGCAGCATTTCACCTAAAGCAAGTGTTGCGAGCCAAAATGTTTCGCTGGAAACTAGCGCCGCGTGTATTTCAATGCGAGGTGCCTCGCAATATTTTCTTGATGAGTGTGCGGGCTCCCATTGAAACACACGGGGCACTAGTGTCCAGCGATACATTTTGCCTCGCAACACTTGCTTCAGGTGAAATGCTGCATCAGTGTGTGGCCGGCCTAAGCAGTCGGAGGCTGTTGCATTGTTGTGGCAGACTTTAGTCACATGCCTTGACATGCACTGCAACTAAGCTCTAGCAGTCACCTATTACTAAAGATACCATATCTCAGTTAATATTTGTCTAATTTAAATCAGAAAAAAACTGTCAATTATTCAGAAAAATATTATAAGTGAGAAAAAAACAAAGTGGAGGCTGTGTGAATAACTAAGGACTTCCGGACAATTTAAATATGATATTTAGATATGTTTCTTACCCAGGAACAATGTCATAAAATATTGGTAGGGAATTCCAAAACACCCTCTATAAACATGTGATTTTTAATCAGACAGAAAATAAAAATAAAAATACATAATCGCCCAAAACCATAAACTATTAACGTGGCGAATAAAAATGTACATTTTGTACAGTCCATAATTACTTCATAGTTTTAACATAAATGAATGATTCAGAAGGCATTGGAAAGTAAACCAATCAGCTGTAGCTAAGAAATCAAATATTTTCATTGTAGAAAATTTGTAAACAAACTTACTCTCCATAAGGTTTACATTAGACATTTAAAACGCCATAACATGGAAACTTATGGGGTTTTCAAAAATTATGTTTTCACTAAAACCTTCCCGGACACATATAGAGCAGCTTCCGAAAATTTCATAGTGATCGGATGAGTAGTTTGGCAACGCATAAAGGACAAGCATACATACATACGTACGTACATTCAATTTTATATATAGAGATGTTAAAGAAGTTCCTACGCAGTCGATGTGGTCGTGACAGTAAAGGGTAGGCGAAGGCCATTGCTAGGGTATTGTAATTTACGCACACGCTTAATCAGTTAATTTCCTCCTCCCTCATACTTCAACATTTTCAACATTCTACATCATTTTATTTTATTATTCGGACTAAAAGTAATAAAGTATAAATTCCTTTATTACTTAAAATCCACAACTAAAAATAACAAATACATGTTTATTTCCAATTATTGAGATTTACATTCTTTACCCGGTTTATTGCTAAAGTGCTTTGTGTTTTTACAGTCTATTAGGTAACCATACAAGTATTTTACGTGAGTCCTTTGTTTCTTTACTTTTATAAATGTTATATACACATTTATTGATCTCATCTATGCTCGGTTCAACTTTGTGTCATTGCTAACAAAAAACTAGGAATATCGGTTACAATATATCTATTCTATATTTTGGTTGAAAATTGTTTCAAACGTAACGTATAATGAAATCAAACGATAATTTCTGATATCATATAGATATTAATGTTATAGGAAGTAAAACATGTATTAATTTGTACTTAGTTTCTACAAAGGCAATACGATCCGTAGTTTACATTTTTTAGTGAAGCAAATCCCTAGAAACCATGAGCAGTTAACAATAACATTATGGCCAAAGCTATATTATTGCATTGAAAATAATGAATTTGATATGAATTTACTTTTTGAACCATGTATCCTCCTGAATTATTTTTAAAATCATTGCATTTGACTTTTTCCACAAGTTTTCAGTTTTTAAATTACGTAACGTTAATGCAGTTGATGAAACTTCTCCTATATTCAAGTGGTAATATAGATTAATTTTAATGATGAGCTTCAATCATAGTTTCTCTGATAAGGTTAGCATATTTAACCACTCTGTCAAAAAATATTGACGTAAAATCTTTTAAATAATTAATTAAACATGTCTATTAAAATACTTTAAACTTTATAACAGTTTACTCTAATAAACCCATTGATTTCCTAAAATAATGCATTAGGATTCAGAGTGACGTATTGAACGCCTTTGACTAATTGAGTTTCTTGTTTGATCCTCCCCATTAGGTAAGTGGTATCCCTTGCCATTTAGTATGTTACATATATACAGGGTGTTCATTAAATTCGGGGCCAAGCTTCGAAGGGTTTCTTATCAAAAAAAACAAACATTTCCTATAAACATATGTCGAAAAATCCTTCGTTTAGCCGCTAGCCGCTATTTTGTATTTTATACAAAAACGTTATATATGAAGAACTATTTAAGATACAGAAACCTAACTTTGCACACATATTTATTGGGCAAAGATAAAAGTATTCTCAAAGTGTCATTTAATTTTCTTTTATATTTTCAAAATGGCGGAGGTTAAAAATCGTTCAATTAAAAAATCTTTGCCACCATGCAGTGGCGAAGAAGCCGCTTTGTATCAGCTAAACTCTGCTTCTTCGCCACTGCCGCGCCGCGGTGGTGCATGGGCCCTGTGATCTAACATTAATATATATATATATATATATATATATATATATATATATATATATATAATTATACCAGTCTGTATTCCAACCACCTGCTCACCACCTGAAATAGCATTTTCCAAAGTTATTGCTTTTAGCAGTTTTTGTATATTGATGCTAAGCACAAAGATTTACTAAAATTTCAACACGATATCTTAATTCATTGTGGTAAACCTATCTCATAATATATTATTCATTATTCGTTTGACAAATGGTGGCTTATGCATAACCACTGGATGCTTAGAAGCAGTTTGGAAATTACAGAGATCCAAAATAGAACCGTTATTATCCCTGAGTTACGTGTATCGTTTCCTATTCCTAATTAAACTGTCAAGAAATCTTTGGGATAAACTAAGTTCCTTACCACTTATTTGCCCTAGTAGTTTTTAGTTTTGTTCAAGAGTACAAGTGTTAAACCAAAATTATTCTTTTTAAGCATCAGACAAAAAATTGTGTTAAAAGAGCAAATGCTATCACATTACTACTGAATCTTTTTTTATCTTCAATGAAATATTAGCACAATAACAGAATGGGGAAATTACTGATCTCCACATTGAGAATCCGTATATCCCTTTGTTTATGAAATAAGGTAGTCAACAATTTATTTTGATCAGTTTGAAGCTGAAGCGAGAAGAAATAAATATCTGTATGAACTCAAACAAACCCAACCAGACCCATATGTCTCTAGTTAGATGAAATTCATTGTGACCTTTAGCACCTCCACCCCTTCTGCTCTTGCAGAGCTGAGGTGTCAAGTCTGAATCTTCAGCATCAATTTGACCTTTGTGTCAGTTACAAATACGAGCGGGATCAAGTTATCTAGGGAAAGTACTCCAGACAATGTAGAAAGCGAGTCGAGTAACCTAATGAGCTACCAATGTAGTAACCTAAAATCCCTTGATGAGTTTTTTCACTTTCACCCACCAAGACCTGTGCTCCATACCGAAGGTCCATGATCATTTTAATTATTATTACAGTTAATTGAATGCCCCTGACGGTTCAAATCAGAAGTGGTCTCTGGACCTCAATGATAAACACACTTCTTGCCTAGGAACAAGAAACTCCCAGCCTTAGAGAGCACGAACAAAGTTGAAAATGTGATGTATTTTAATTTACAACCATGTACTTGTACCAAGTACCAAGTAACTTATGATGGAATGCTTACTTACTATTTTGAAGAGTAAGGCCGGCCGCACACTGATGCAGCATTTCACCTGAAGCAAGTGTTGCGAGGCAAAATGTTTCGCTGGGTCCAAGCGCCCCGTGTATTTCAATGGGAGCCCGCACACTCATCAAGCAAATGTTGCGAGGCGCTTCGCAACACCGCGAAACAATTGAGCAAACGTTCGACGCCTAGGTCCAATAGACGGCCGCATACCGATGCAGCATTTCACCTGAAGCAATTGTTGCGAGGCAAAATGTTTCGCTGGGTACTGGCGCCCTGTGTATTTCAATGGGAGCCCACACACTCATCAAGCAAACGTTGCGAGGCGCTTCGCAACACCGCGAAACAATTGAGCAGCCGCTCGACGCCTGAATCCAATGCAGCACGATGTTTTATGTTTCAAGGAGCAAAACGTTCTGCGCATGCGCCAACAAGCGACCACATGGCGCCAACTCGCCCACCAATCACATCTGCGTATTTGAGTACGTGATCTAGAAGTATTTTCTATTGGCGAAAACAGTGCATTCGTACTTGTAAAATCTGTTTCCGGAGGAAATGGAGGAAAACCCATGTGTGTAATCACTGATCCTCAAGAGACGTTATATTTCCATTCAAAAGTCAGTGTTTAGCCATATCGGAAATCGTCAACACATTTCATGATGACTCGGAATTAGAATCATTCGGAAAGATGTTGCAGGCTAGTTAACTAGTCATGCGATAAAAAATGTTGTAAAATATATTATCATTAAAATATAAAATACATAAATATAACATAAATAATTTTTTTATTAAAATATAAATAATTTAAAAACAATAGATTTATATCAAAAATGTTAGTTAATAATTTATGTATTAATAAAAATATGTATTATTAAAAATGAATACACAATAAAACAGTAATATTTAATGAATTAACAATTTTAAGGACACTGTCTTTTAAATATTTTACACTTTAACAGCACTTATAATAGTAGTCTTACTTGCATTCAATTACAACATGAAACTATATTCGGGGTGATTGGAAGTTCGTGTGACGACAATTTGTTTTCGGTAAACTATGTATCACTCAAGTTCATATCCACAATTATTTTTGTTTTATCGCATGTGGTCTCTTACCTAAGAATTTCTAGCTACGGAAAAGCTTAAATTTCTTCACTTTCGGTTTGTTTGATGGTAATCAATCATTCCCTAAAACCTTATAAAATGTTACGTATTTCAGCTATTGTTATGTCAATAGTAGTTAAAAAATATCAAATAGGTCTACTTTAAAAAAACTTGCTCCTTTTCAGAGCTTTAACTAGATAAGCGTATTGTATTTTACTTTGAAAATTTTAGTGAAAATTAATACTAAAAAAGGTTTTTTATCGAATACAGTTGATTTAATTTATTACCGATTAGTTTTTTAAACCCCATTTTTACTTATAATATAATTTAAAAAGGATTTCCGAGGAAAAATACAATAGTCTTATTTCAGTCAACGACGTCAACGATGTGCGACGACGAAGTGAACGTAGGTATCTCCACTACTAGAGTACAAATAACATTATGTTTTATTGTTTGAAACAAAACGTTGCATCGTGCTTCAACCTCCCGCACACTGCAGGAGCAAAGAAGCAAAACGCTTGAAACAAAACGTTGCGAAACAATTTGCTTCAGGTGAAATGCTGCATCAGTGTGCGGCCGGCCTTAGTATATCAAAATTATCTAAGTATTAACTACTTGTAATTTCCATAACTTCTAACAACGTGTATTATATTTTAAAAATAAAAATATGAATATAATGTATCCAGTTAGTAAATAGTAAGAACAGTTTTTATAGTACATAATATATATGATTCAATAGTGAACAGATTTCTGATAAATTGCTTTGTAAACATCAGCTTGATGAAAACACGAAATCCAAATCAATCTTTTTCTTTTCTATCCTCACAGAGAATTCTATTTGAGACTGCATTAGACATTCATATCCACAAAGCTTTGTTGGTCTTTGCAATGGTAATGGAACCAGATATCAAAGACATTAGGATAAACCAAATCAATATTTATACAACCTTCTGGTTGAAAAAACTTTAAATACATGCCGGTAATTTTCGGGGTTTTAAAATATAATTAGTCATATTATTGTAATGAGGAAAATATTATTTTATCAATAGATTTATTTGGTAGTGGGACACATGGACTAGCATATGTTCATGTTGTAAAATAACTGTAATGTTTTGAATAGTAACATGTTTACGATTAATAGAACAAATTAAAAGAAAAAATTCTGATCAATTATTAAAGATAGGGCCTAACAAGATTATTGCGTACATGCAATACGTAAATGTGATGTTGATATCACTTTATTCCACTCTATAAAAACATAGAGCTATTTTAACGAATTTCCCATAGGAAATTATAACTATTACCGTAGGTCTCATGGCAAAACTTAAGCCCGGGACCATGTTATTTTTTCTTCTTTAGGTGACTAGAGACAAAAACAATAGTCAATAGTTAAAATATATATATATATATACGTGTGTGTGTGTGTGTGTGTGTGTGTGTGTGTGTGTGTGTGTGTGTGTGTGTGTGTGTTTATGTCTGTGAACACGATAATAATGGTCCGATCGAGACCAAATTTGGTAAAGACGTGTATTCCTACATTTGCTCGGACGAGTTCATAAGCCAGACATATCGGTCAATCGGAACGGGTAGTTTGGGGCGGGGGGTTTGTACTCAAAAATTGGGGTTTTGCGTTGTGTTTTGGGGCTTTGATGTTAATCTTATGGGGGATAAGGAATATAAATTATAAAATATAATATAGGAATAAAATAGGATGTATAAATATTTCACTTTTCAATCAATATTTTTGTATGTAACTTGATATTTAGCTTCATGTGGTTGAGATGCATCCATTCATGCTGAAAAATCATAGTTTATGTATTTTTCATGGCAGCTAACTTGCATACTATTTCCGATGTTAATCATATAGGGAATAGGTAAACTCCTTAATTGAGATGTCGATGAAACTTAGTATAAATGGTCAAAATAAAAATTTTGTATGCTAGAAATTCCATCTTTTAGTGTTTCTCACAGCGGCAAATCTGTATACTCTTTCCCATGTTAATCTTGTTGAGAATAGGCAAATAAATAACTCATATATTTATCGACAGATATTGATAAAACTTGACATATAATATTGTTATTATATTATTGGTTTGGAAATTCGCTGAGTACGCATGTTTGCTGTGACGGGGGTACTTATTTTCATTTGAGGGAGATTATAATTTCTAAATTATAAACAGTCACAGAAGTTTCATTTGAGTACTGTCTTTTACTTTAAGATCCTACTTTAGTGTCGTACGTGTGAGCAATGGAATGAAGTAATATCATTTTTATCGTTCACAATATTCTGAACTTGTTATAACATAATTTCGATAGTGTTACATTAGATTAAACTATGTGTAGTACATAATATGTACTATATTATAACTCTGATTAGTACGATCAGCAGAGACCACCACATATTTTGTCATACATTATATTATTATTGTTAATATTACGTTATGCATTATGCGCCAAATGAATGTAAAATTAAATTTATAATCTTACATAATGAAATTTAAGGATTCTGTTTGTTAAGTTTTAACAACATACAGTACGAAAAGATCAACGAAGGCACCACTTGAGCCTTTCTTGAAGGTTTCGTATCGTCTAGATGAAGATGAGTTCGTCCAGGCTCCTTCAAAACATGTTTATTTTCCTCAAGTTTGAATACATATCTAACTGTTGAAAAATTAAACTAGTATTAATCAAAGCATTTCTTGGCAGGTTCTTATTTTAATTTTCTTAAAACCTTGTATGACAAGCTTGACGTTCAAACCCGTATAAATCAAAAGCATAATCTACAATAATAACTGTCTCATTAGTGGTTTGTTCCTTGAAAGTTTGAAATACACTGTAAAAATTATCATGCGTATTCATTGCTGATTAAAAAAATCAGCCGATTCAGTTTCAATACTGTTTATTTTGCTGCATACTTTATACTGTGCATTACTTTTATTTTATAACTACAAGTATGCCAGTCCGTTTTACGGGTTTTAGGATTCTGTGTTTAGAAAAGATTTCCGTGCATACATAACAGTTGTCAAAGTACTGAATCTTCGTTGTTTATTCACCGGTTTTCATAATTTTTATTTTATTGCATAGGCAATTGAATTCGCTATAGCTTTTTATTCTTAATAATATGTAAAACAATAAAAACCTTTTGAAGTCATTTAATTAAAAAAAATATAAATGGCCAACACTTCGAAATTGAAAATTTACTTGCATTGATATTTTTGACTAAATTGGGTCTTTACTAGTTAAATATACATGCCAAGTTTCAAAATAATCATATTACATTTTGTGCTTATTTTGACCCAATGAACCACATAATTAAGTTTGTTGACGGACTAAAGTTACACCCTGTATGTCTAATATAGCTCTAAACTGGGTTCTTGAGAGTGTATTATATTGTGCGTGGGTCAGGTACAAGTGAACAAACCCAATACAAAAGGCACAGAATGAGGAAAATAAGACAAACACAGACACCTTGTTTAGTGTTACAGACAGACGATGATTGAGATAAGACCCATTTTGGCTTTTCAGGGCTATAAAACACATAAATAACCAAAATATTATGATTCCAAGCAATGTACAGACGAAAATGAAATTTTATTGGTATAGAATAACCAACCTATATGAATATGAATGTACTATGTGAGTATTTACTTATTTTTATTTTTCAATAATTAGTAGTTATCAGGTGTCGTTTCGCGGCTAAATCATTGTTGTTCGTTGTTGTACCTTGTACCTTGTTATACCTGACCGATAACAAAACTACATCTAGGCATCGGTCAAGTCAAGTATAATAACATTGCTCGAACGATGAACGCTATTAATCCCCCACTCGTTACCACTCCAGAGTACTCAAAACAACGAGATCAATTTGTATTGGAAATAGGGCCGGCTGTATCATCATTATTTATTTGTTTTATGTGAAAACAAATATTTACAAACTAATGGTGAAAATTATTTCTGCGTTTCATTAAATTTACATCTTTACTGAATATCTAAACAATATACCTAATTAATAACTATACCTCTATAAGTATATATATTAATTATATGCCGCAGAAGTAGATAAACCACTTTTTATTCCATTATACTAAAAAAACTACGTATAATGTCTTGATACTTAAGTAGGCCTATAAAATGTGGTAAAATGTGCTAGGTACAATTTTACAACTAATGATCTGATATTACTGCGCCACATAGTGAAGGTAACACAGCTATTGGTTTACCAATATAACAATGTTAAATATTTAACAAAAACCTATAGTTATTTTACTTTATATTAAACATTTAACAGGCCCATACATTCAACATATAATATCCATGTGCTTAGCCCCTGAGCTACTCGACATAATGTAAGGCAATATAATTTAAGAAACAGAGTAAACTTCCTGTACTGGTCTACGGTACCAATACAGCCTGCCTCAGAACCGGAGTCCAGATGAGCTATAGGAATTATTAGGTGAATCTATTTCAGATGCTCCAAAGAACCTTATCCTTATGGCCTCAAGTCTCTCGTAATCTAAGATTATGTGGGGACAGTTGATTTTCCTTCTTCTCTCATAGTCATCAGAGAGTGTCACTATCAAGGGGTTTTCAGATTAGACTCCGTCCTGTTAATTTGTCTAAACTTAACGTTTCTTTTCCCAAAATCGAAAAGACGCTGAGATAACAGGTTTCTCTGTCCTTTGGTTAAATAATATTTATTTTGTTTTGGTTCCCGTAAATAATTATAATGTACACCGTTTGCGGCGTTCTTCCTTGAACCACTTTCTCCCATCTCTCATTATATAAATACCAGCCAGCTAACGGCAAGAGATAGATAGATCGAGAAAATGGTCGAACTAAGAACAGTTCCCATTGTTATGTAACTTGAAAATTAATGTCAGAAATTCAAAATAACTTTAGCCAACCAGTTGTTCTCAATCGTATAGGAAAATTAAATTTTGTATGTGAGCATTATTATGAAAATAAACTAAATTTGGCATTTAAATTTTGTATACACTCCAGACTGAATGTTTACCAATGCAAAATTGCTAAATTTCCGTTATTTAGGACAAATATTTAGGAATCACTAGCCTTACATTGAAATAACACTAAACTAGCAAGTGCTGCAATGTTTATTTAGTATAGATACCCCAGAAGGGACAGTGATAAATAACAGAGAACGCCTCGTCTAATGACTCCGTCATCAATAGATTACAATGTTATTGATGACACGGGGATCATCAGTCACCGTAGGATATCGCACCGTCTCACGCCGCACCATTGTCATACAATAGTTGAGACGTGTCAATATTGAATAACAATACCCGGTGGTAAAGTACGAGTACAAAGATCTCAATAATTAGTCTACAAGTTTTCATCATAGAAGCCAAAATTGACTTTATTCTCTTAAAGCATCTTAATATTGTGACACTATTACGGATTATATTTAAGTGTAAAAAAAGGATGAGAAGTAAACTTAGTTTAAAGAGGGCTATCTAGAAAGTTACTCTATTACTTTTTTTGACATATTTATGTGTAGTTATCTAGTTAAAGCTTTTACATACGATTTGAACTTTAACCATATTTTTCTACGATTTTTTTGCTATAAAGTAATGTAGTAATGTTGTTACATAGTTAACGCAAAATTAACATTGATAAATAATAAAGACATAAAACTTAATTTTACTTAATTTTGCAGCCCTTGATAATTTGAACACTTAATTTCAATAGATATTGAACTATGGTATATTTTGTAAAATAGAGTTGTTATTATAAACTAGTTTTAATGATAAATTGTATTTTCTCGTAAAAAATATGCATAATAGTATATACACGTATTTCCTTTTTAATTCAATTCCTTTTTTATTTAATTCAATTGTGGATCCATGTATGCATTTACATCAATAAAATAAAATGAAAACTGCCCTTTATGAAATAATAAACTTAACTGATCTTACTTAGAATGAGTTTTGGTGGGACTTTTAATACACACTCTAAAATACTGCACTAGAAAAGAAAAACTCGCCTGAAAATAATCGAGTGTATTAGACAAAAAGTAAAGCTTAGCATTAATCATTAGTTTTAATTATTGATTTTACTTGATAAAGATATTTCATCTTTTACAAATTATTTCATGTTTCGTACATGTTGATGACTGCAAGATAAAATTACATAAATCAAAGTTCAATAAACAGTAATGAATAATTAAGCTTTTGAGATTTACAATACGTGACATTCAATAGTTTTATTTTAAATATATATTTACAAGTAATTATGCAATCATACTTTATATTATATAAATTAAGAAACTTACTATTTCAACGAGGTGTGCTTTTTTATAGAGTCGCCACCGCAAGTTAAAATTAAAATTATGAACGTTTCATCTTTCATTTGAAATTACAGGACGGCAACCTGACAAAACCAAATATCTCTAATACAGAACTTCTCTTATGATTAAATATGTATACAGATAATAAAAAAATAGATTTCTTTGGGGGCGTTGTTATATAACTAGCCACAAAACAAATTAAATACCTATTATATCAGTATATTACAGAACCGAGAAACAATGGCCATCCCATTATACTTTTAGGTTTTCAACTAACTGTTGGAGACCTATCGGTAGAGAACATTGTTTATCAGTGTGGAAATATGTACAGTTGAAGGAAACGCTTAGGCAGTAATCATAATAATGAGCCAAACACTTGGGATTGTTTGCATTTGAGTCTAGTAGCCGCCTAAGCAAACAGCTACCAATCATATCAGCCGGAGCCTGTGCTCAGAAGGGTTAACATTACAGTATGTTCACCGTCAGTGGTTAATATAATTTTATACCTAAAATACAATTGACTTTACTTAAAGCTTTTTATAGTTTGGTCCCAAGAGAACGTTTTAACAGTGTTAATGAGTCAAAATTGTTTTTGTTAGCTGTTTTGATTATAATAAGGTAGGTTAAATACAAGTAAAGAAACCTATTTATTTATCTTGGCAGTGACAGTACAGTGGCACTTTACCACTGACCGAACCATCACTTTCTTTAAATTGTATTTTTAATAACACACACTTATTTCAACCTATAGCATAATACTGGTATAGATATGATGATGATATATAATACTTTGTTTTTTAATACTGTTTGAAACAAAATAATTATTTCATTCGGTATCTTAACTGAATTTTGAACATCACACAATTCGCCAAGGAGATATTAAGTACATTAACTTGATCTAACAATCAAATGAAGAGAGAAGAAAAATACACTTCAAATATACAGATAGACAACCCAATATGGTCTCGTAATGACACAAATTGAGCTATGTGGCATTACGAGATGATTCTTAGATATAGAACAGCCGAATTCATATCCATAATAATAACAATAATAATAGATATGGCGTAACTGGACATAACACAGCACTAAAAGATAGTTATTCTAAAGAAATATAATAACAACATATTTAGCACTTGAAATTGTTAAAAATCAGACTTTAGTAATGAAAAACAACGTAATCAAACAATTCACTACACAAAATAACAACTAGGACTCATCAAATCAGCTGTTTTAACTGTCCAAGACCTTTTATGGATAGGACTGGACATTTATAAAAAAATTAAGCTTCGAAGAACAAATTCAAGCCTTCAAAAGTAGAAACAGAACATCCATGAAATCCAACATCGATGAACGATTTTTACATCGAGATGATAGTTTAAAAGTGTGTAATAAAAATGAATCTATTGAAAATCATGTCTTAAGTTTTTGTCATTCCACATAAATCCTAAGCTGGGCGCTTTTTGTTAAATTTCACAGTTCATCAACCTGCATCGGCATCGAAATGTAAAAGTTTTTAAAGTGTAAACACTAAAATGATCCCGTTAAGATTTTATTCGGTTTTCTTCCAGGAGTTTATTACTTGTCGGGTGTTTTTAAACTTTAAATACAATCGTACAGCTACCGTATTATTTATTTAATAGGATCATACAATATAAACATTACTTATAATTTTGATATATGTATTTAATATGTTAAAGGGTGCGATTTATATATTTATTTGAAGAAGAAACTTCGTTAAGAGTAAAATAATAATAGCTATAATATTACTATTACAAGATACATGGTATTCAAAATAATTACTAAATTACACTTTAGAATCTCCTTCTTTCATAGTGTTTCACGTTCTTTTAATGTCATATAGGGAATAGGATTTTCTATCATAAATTTTCAATAGTAAAACATAATATTTTAAAATTAGTTGAACTTCTTGTTAAAAATAAAAATATTACTATTTTATATTTACTAAATAAATACTAAATATTATATTAAACACTATAATAATAATTACGACTTTTCTATAAAATTATGTATTCTTATGTAGAAATTGTTGGAAGTTCAACTGGTTCCCCACAGACGACTGCTACGACTGCTATAATACCCTGTAGGGTCTTACAGAGACAGTATAAATACACTAGCGTCGCTTCATAGTTTCCAAGGACAGGGTATTTAGACTATGTGGGCGACATGCGAAAAAGAGACTAGGTATCATTATTAAAATATAACTATGTCACCACCATCCGGTCGTGATAACTGCTATAATGTAAAAACACGTTAACTCTGTTATTGGCCACTTAGGTAAGGGTTAAACAGTTGAGTGAGGTAACAGGCGGGGGGAGGTACGTGTCATTGAAGAACCAAAAACCAGAATATCACATAAAAATAGTTAATCTAATGTAGTAAACACAGTTTTATTAAAAAGAAGAAAATGCCTAGAAATATCAATCACAGGTACAAATGTACGTAAAAAAATTGAAATATGTAATTTATTTGTTATACCTAGTATTGCAATTATGTGTTGTATGGTAATTTACTAAGCCTTAAGATTTTTATATACATTTAGACTTCCATAAAACGTAATGTATAACTTTGACAAATCACACTAGACCGATTGTACTTTGATTTTGAGTCGATAGCAAAAATAGATTGAATGTAAACAATATTTTCCCCTAAAAATATGGTGATGAATTAATCAGAGACTATTCATTGTTAGATCAATATTGCTTTGAATCAAAACAAAATTAGGGACCATATGGTGCTTAGGTCATTAAGAGTAATTATCATTTTGAGGTTGGCACACCTGGCCTCCCGTTGGATCGCTTTTTAAACTCACCTCACAGTGCGTCGTGTTGGTCATTTAACTAATGACCGTCAAGGATAATTAATAATGAATACAATAGCATGTTGTGATATAAAATATGCTGTATATTATAGTTATACAGGTCATACATATATATATATACATACATATATATATATAAAGATTATCATAAAAAGATGTAAACAAAACGAGTACCTCTAACCTGATAAGGATGAATGATAAGGATAGAATAAACAATAGTCAAAGTTTAACTAAAAATGAAGGCTTTAACATAAAGTTAGTGGGTGAGTGAGGCCTTTGACGTCTATACATACTGAAGAAAAGGATGTTTGTATTTACTTAATATCATACCTAAATAAGCAGGGTGCAACTGAAGGACTTTGCAGCTTTTATAAATAATCACACATCAATACTAGCATTAAACCCCTGTTTTGTACGGCTTGTAGGATTCAGTTTAAAGAAGAAAGATTACCATACCAAAATGTAAACCTGAAAAAACATCAGTACAAAGAAAATAAACAATACCCAGCTTTATTATTTAGAACTGCTTTACAATTAAATAGATTAGAACATTTATACCATAGTTATAATCAGTTATACGTTAAAAAACTTTTTAATATAATATGATTTTGAAGTGGGTTTAAAATCAATGACCAACAATTAACTAATCTTGATTTGACAGCCGTTGGTTTTTCTTTCTGTTAAATCTATAAACTACAAAGAGAGCTGATTATTACAAGTAGGTGGTTCATTTATAATTATTGAAAGCAAAATGCGGCTAATATCGCGTAAAAAGTGGGTTTTTAAATGCTCGTGGTTTACTTTTTAAGGAGTGGCGGAAAAATTCAATCATTGAAAACCCTTCTCAGGAATGTAGAGAATGCATAAAATAAGTTTTATTGTTATCAGTTCTCCTGTTTTTCGGAAAAGACGGCGTAAAATGCCTCCTGGAGCGTCACAGACAAACAAACACAAATTGAGATAATACTTGTTTTGGCTTTTCTAACGCACGAAACGTAAAAATAGCTAAAAAATGAATAACTGAGCAATCTACAGACAAAACATTAATTTTATTTATATAGATATTGTAATTAAAACCAGAATATGATAAATTTCTTAAAAACTTATTATTTTAAACAAAAATTAGATTAATCAACACAACCAGCGAGTTGTGCGAAGTTGCAGCCATTAGTAGTCATGATTATTTAAACGCTGTGACACACCTGAGCTCTAGTTTTAATTGCCCTTTAAATCCGCGTCACGAAAATGTGCGGCCACTAACGAGCCATCGTTTTTTCTCCACTTTCAGCAGATTGAAAATATAAACATAACTGAATAGGGTACAAATACAGAACATACTTACTGACAAGTGAAAAACAAACCTGTTTAATTTAAATACTCCCAAGTCGCTTCCCTCGTAGGTTCGTTAGGTCCCTTATGTATCGTTAGGTCTATGGCAAAAATGTAAAATATTATATATTGATCTTATTGCTAGTATATAGGAAGTATAGTATATCACTTTAGTACATTACTTAAAGGGTAAAGTGAAAACTCACGTCTTCCAACACTATTCAATATATTTAAGCTTATATTGTAATTATATACAATGGTAAATATATATAAAAGTTGTTAATTTGGCGATAATATAAAAAATGCTAAAGAAGACCTTAACAAATAAAAAGATATAAAGAAAGAACTATATGACAATAATGCCGTTGCATTGAAAGCCAACAAGAGTAACGCCATCTTAATAATAAGGCGAAATGAATATATATAGAAAACAGAAGATTTTATCAGGGAAAATAGCTCCGAGGAACTACCATGGGACGCCACAGAAAAATACCAGAAGGAATTATCAGACGTCATAAAGAAATGCAGTAAAGTAATCAATGAAGAACATAGACAACGAATGAACATTCTGAACACAAAAGCACCCGTATTGAAAGGAATTCAAAAAATCCATAGGAAAAATGTACCTATCAGACCTCTGGTAAATTTTAGGCCTGCACCGACGTACAATATTTCAAAATTTCTTAAGAATAGATTAAATAATGAATTAGAGCTAGAATACATACTCAATGTGAAAAATAGTTATGACTTTAGAATAGTAGATAGAATAAAAAAAAATAAATAACAAAAAATACAAAAAATAGCAGACTAGTATCATTTGACATTTCAAGTATATATACAAATGTACCATTGAATGAAACTATAAATCGAGGAAAGGGTAGATAAGAAGAAAATGGACTACAAAAGACATACGTGAATCAACTTATAAGATTGCTGAAAACTGTATTAAAATAAAATAACTTCAGATTGAACAATTAATTCTACTCCCAGACTGATGGCTTAGCGACGTAAAGTCCACTCTCTGGAATAATGTCCGAAGTTTTATTGCAACATCGTGAGAAGATCATCTGAGAGAAATTGAAGTTGAAACACGAAGATTTGATGTATGCTCGATATGTATATGATATTCTCATTATTTACAATGAGAAGAAAAAAGAAGAATCAGAAAATATGTTAAAAATATTTAACGACCACCACAATAAACGAAAAATTCACGAGCAAAATTAAAGAAGAATGAAAAATAAACTTCCTGGACTTGACAATAAAAAGAAAATTCGATCATCTAGAGTTCGATACATTCAGAAAACCTACACAGACGGACACCACCATCAACAAAAAATCAATCCATCCATCAAGCCACAAGAATACATCTTTCCGAGCAATGTTATATAGAGCATTTAAAATTTCCCTAAGCGAGATACACCATAAGAAGGAGATAACAACGATCAAAAAGGGAATACAAGCTAACGGATATCGCCCCTTACTAGTTGATGAATTAGGTAAAAAAGTATTAAGAAAAATAAAAAAAAATCAAGATCGGATTAGAAGCCAGACAACGCTACAAAACCAAGTTGAGGCAGTCAATAAATTTAATTTTAATTATACAGGGGAAAACACTCAAAGAATTGTAAATAAAATTAAGAAGTATGGAGTTTCAACAGCATTTAGGACACATAACACAATGGGTATAATACTACACACAAAAATTGAAAACACCGATAAATTCAACCAATCAGGAATATACAAAATTGGATGCAGAGACTGCGATAACATCTACATAGGCCAGACCGTCAATTTTATAAAAGATACAAAAATCCAGAGAGATCCAGCATCGAAAAAATTTACTATAACCTTTTTACATGACCTAACAATACTAGATGAAGACCTCAAGATAATAAAAACTTGTAAAAATTGAAATTTGTGATTGGAAATGGAATGAATGCGTTGGAAGAGCTATTTATTAATAAATAAAAATGTAAAGATAAAACAAAATTAATAAATGAACAAATAAATTTTGATTCGGCAAGGACGTATAAAATCTATTTCTGGAACACAGCCAGCTAATAAATGCTACCTATGACGCCATGACAGGAACTTCCGGTAGCCAATATTTATTCCAGTATTAAGCAGGGACGCCATCTTGGTTCTTTCAGTCTCTATTTCGGCCTGATGATGTTCGGTGTAACTGGACGAAATTGATGCCAAATTAACAACTTTTGTATATATTTACCGTTGTATATAATTAAAATATGAGTGTAAATATATAAATAGAGTTAGAAGACGTGAGTTTTTACTTTATCCTGAAGTAAAACCAACACTTATAAAGCTTACGTAACGAAGTAGAGTAACGAGTTCGCCCTGGTGGTGGGATGATCGTTTCTGATTTCAGACAGCCAATTCGCCTAAATTTAAACGATAATAAAGATTTATATCCTCCTTTGGTAAATAAACTATAAAGTTAAACCGAGTACTGAGATATGATAAACTAGTTAGATTCATCCAGTATTTTTAACCAAATAAAAAACAACAATTAATATTATTTTCCATTTCACTTCTGGAACAGTTTTCTGTCTATACATTTACGTGGCACATGTATGACTACTATGATCTACTGCTATGACCTACCTACGGATAGAGTATCAAGTTTCTACTTATTATTTATTTTTTTTAATTACCGTCTATTTGTTTTCAACGCCTATGATCTCAAAAACCGTAAAACTAAACAAAACGTTCAAGAAAAAATAGAGAGGAATTTCATTCAGTAAAATATGATGGAAACGTTATTACGATCAGATCATAACTAATTGAATAGGTTAACATTTTACAAGAAACTACATGCTTATTACCAAGCATGTAGCCATACTTTTTATGGTCACACGGTGCGATGGTAAATTTGTCCTCTGAGCGTTCAATGTAATGCTGCACACAGGCAGATGGTCAGATATTGAGATAAGGCCATTTTTTACTTTTTGAGGACATTAAACGTAAAAATAACCAAAAATATCATAAGCAATGTGTAGACCAAACTCTAATTTTATTTACATATATAAATAGTTGGACTGTAAAATGTTACGGCAGGCAGATAACTTATAATGTCATTCAGTTAATGCAAGACGTTGAAGTTTACTATATTGAGTAATGTACACTGTTGTGTTAAAGCTGTCCACACTACTTGACAATGTTAACAGTTTCTTTCCTCAATATTTTTCATGATCGTAAAATTGCACAGGTTTGTTGTTATGTGACTCATAACGAAAATTGGCCATTAACCATGCATAATAAATGATTGGTGGGCTAAATATCTGCAAAAACCATAATTTATTTATTTATTTATTTACAACAGGTTGTAAATAATGATTTACAATTGAAATGATTTACATTTATTATGATTCACAACAGGTTTAAGCTTAATAGCAATAAAACAGTTTTTCGATCGCATTATTTTAGGCTGTTCACGGAAAAAGATAAATATTTGTTAAAACATAAACATGAAACGTATTTATTATTAAATTACATATCACTATTCAGAAAAATATAAGGATCCAATTTGGTTGTGCCATTTTACCGTAAGCAGACGATTTAATCGTGTTATAATTAATTAAACCACTTCACCGTAAGACATTTTGTCGTATAACGGAGTTAATTTGAATGATAAATACTGTATATAAATTTATGTGTTTAACCATATGTTTTCGTACCCGAGGAGCCTAAATGTTTAACATTTGTCCTACCAAAACACATAGTTTAGGCTGTACACGGAAAATACGGAAAAACTTGATAATTTTTTTAACATAAAACATGAAACGTATTTATTACTAAAACACATGCCACTATTAAGATTAATAACAGTTTTCACTTAAATAGTAAATCTTCAGTGATCAAAAATTTTCCGAACTCAGAGAAAATGCCAGGATTTAAAATCAAACAAATTAAAAATTGTAAATAATTATGCCTCCAGATTTTATGATATAACCTTTGACTATCCATTATTGATCAAGGATAGTCAATGATATCACTTATTCACTTACAAATTATTCTCATCACAATAGTGAAAGAAATCAGATATAAAAACGTCACTTTTGATAATTTTGAAACTTATGTTGGAGTTGTTGCATTCAACCAAAAACACCGTATACAAACAACTCAAAACAAGGGTATTCTATAAAAATCTTAAGTTTAGTAAATAATCATTGTAGTTGGGTAAATAATTACAAATGATTAATTTAAATCAAGTGTTCAGTTCAATAATTTCACTGCCAAATACTTCACACTGTCAATAGCAAGTCCGTGGTATGACGCCGGTGTGGGGAAGAATTCCTTCTTATCCGTAAGCTAAGTGATAATAAACGTTATGCTTTCCATGAAGTACCAAGCCGTGAATACTAAATTGACGGGTGAATATCAATAGTATGCCGAAGGTAAAATGCAAAAAGTAAAATTATTTCAAAATAAATTATACTATATTACGATGTCATTGTTTTATACAGTACATTTTTCAACATTAAAATATATTTTAAGCATCTGCATTTCAATATTCTTTTTTTTATTTTAACTAATTTTATTTTAAATTTTTATAAGCTACATGTAATATTAAAACATATCAGTGAACTTAATATCAGTGAAAAATATCATAAGAACTCGCTATATTAAAACGTATTATGACCAAAGTGATATGTCTGGTATTTTTATTTATTATTTTCTTTTTATTTTGTGTATTTCTACGCCAGTGGCATTTTTAACGTTTTGATGGGGAACGGTCCAAACCCCGGTCATGTTACTACCTAACGTCGACCTGTTGTTAGGAAGCATCATTAATTAGTAGCCCAATGACAAATGGTGACTGGGTCCAGATTCAACCCTTGCGGGATTCGATCCGGCGACCTTCAGTTTTGAAGGCGGGTATTATAACCACTACACCACCCAGTGGTTTACGAACTCGTCCGAGCATTTGTAGGAATGCAAGTCTCTACTAAATTTGGTCTCGATCGGACCATTTTTATGAGAGTTATCGTGCTAATAGACACACACACACACACACACACACACACACACACACACGTTACCCAATAGTATACTATACCCAATAGTATACCTATGGGTATACAATAGTATACCCATAGGTATACTATTGATATTCACCCGTCAATTTAGTATTCACGGCTTGGTACCACAATATATATATATATGTGTGTGTGTGTGTGTGTGTGTGTGTGTGTGTGTGTGTGTCTATTAGCACGATAACTCTCATAAAAATGGTCCGATCGAGACCAAATTTAGTAGAGACTTGCATTCCTACCCATAGGTAAGTCTTAAGTCTTACCATGAGACCTACGGTAATAGCTTCTTCCCTATGGGAAATTCGCTAAAAGAATATCGAGACCGTCGCGACCGACGATAGCGTCACTCGTCCTTATTTTTTATTTTCAAACGAGCGAAGATGCCGTTATCAATCACAGTGCGGACATTCTACGCTCTTTTCCACCTTTTACGCCAGACAGGGAGTCAATGCACCACATGCTTCCCTTTATGAAGAGAAAATGCACCACAGCGAGCCCACTACTCTCGTCCGCCATTAACACCTAACAGACGTGCGAACTTGTAGGCAGAACTTATACGACCAGAGGGCGGGGAACCTGCAGATCCATCAGTGTACTGGTGGCCCCACAAGTCCTCTAGGCTGAGAGCCGAGATGCTTTGGTTGAGGAGAATTGAATTGGATTAAACTGGCAACGTAGGAAATAAAAATAGACACGCACAGTCCTCGGATAATGTGTATGAGGATAATGGTGACTTCTGCATGCGAAGTCATGTCCTCTTATACATTTTATAGATTCATGGTACTCGGATTAAAAACACAAATCTTTTAATAATTAAAAAGTTAAGTGTGTTTAATATGAACCCTGTTCCTAAATTCTAGATGACAACTTACTCAAGTGCGTTCCTATGTAAAATGAGGTCTAATCTGTGTCCTCGAAGCACCTTCAGGAGTTGAAGTTTAGAGCCCGGCCACATAAGGGTACGCGCGCGCGCGTGTGTGTGCGTATTTGCTACTATTGTAGCAATTGAATACTTATAAATTTTCATTTAAAATAAAAACTACAAAGTTTGATATATAAGTCGTCGTTAATTGGTGTTGTAGTATGTAAGTATCAAGGATTCTCAGATTCAAATCTCAACCGAGATACACATATTCTACACTCGTTGTAGCATGTGCGGAGGACCATGGGGTGTTAGACTTACTTGGTTGACTTACGTGGTTGTACATGATTTTACACTAAAAAAAAAAAACACTTGAAATAAAAGACATGACTGTGATATAGTTTGATTTATTAAAGCAAAACATCCCATCCATATTGTTTGTTTACGTTTTGATAATAACAATAGATTTTAATAAAAACATATGTTTGTATAAACAAAACACTTAACAACACCGGCCCCCTTGAAGAACCTCAGGTCTTCAACCTTTACTCTTCGGGTAGCGGTAATAGACACAATTGTGTTACTGGTCGTGTATAGCTTCCATCTTTAGGCTTGACTTTCACAACTCTTAAGTGATGATCTTGCATGGAAGGAGACCCCTGTAATCTACTCCAGTAGATATGAAAGGTTTGGCAGGAGTTGTTCGAACAGCAGGTAAGTCCGCCATGATTGGAGTGGGAGTTTTGTTGCGATGTGACAAGTAATGCATTTGTGCAACTGCGACCTGATGACACTCCGTGCATTGAGAATCCACACATGTTGATTTAAAATTGATTGGACAAATTGTTGTCCTGCGTGTAGATGTTTCAAGTAATGGTAGTCAATGAGTAGATGTACTACGTGATGATGTTTAGGTAGCAATGCTGGATGTTTGATGTCATAAGCAAGTTGTGATTTTCTTAATCGACCACAGGCACGAATCAATTGGTGAGCATCGATAAATGGAGCTAAATGAGCAATATTGGGAGGACATTTATCCTTACGGAGTACATTGAATTCCTTTTGCAAAGTGAATTGTTGGACAGCATAAAATATTGTAAGGCGTGCTGAGTTGATTTCTGCCACAGTAATAGGACCCAAAACTTTATGTGATGTCTTGCAGTTATAGATAAACCTCATGACCAAAGCAGTGACGTGTAGTAGTTCAGTCCACGATGAATATTTTGTTAACAGTGGTAATTCATATGTTGAAGATATTGCAAAGATTGGTAATGGGTCAGACTTTAATTCCATTATCTCATCAGATTCCACCTTGGTAAACTTGTGATTTGGCCATTCAGATGATGACTGGGATGCCAATTGGGACCATTCCACCATAAAGTGTGTTGTGGTAATTGAGGCAACGAATACCCACTTGAGGCACAATCTGCAGGGTTGTCCTGTGAAACAACGTGACGCCAACATTCGGGTGGTGTTAGTTCTTGAATTTACGCGACACGGTTTGCGACATACGTTTTAAGACGATATGGAGGTGTTTGTAGCCAAGTGAGAACGATAGTATAATCACTCCACAAGAATATGTTGGTAGCATTGAATACGTTGCTGTATACGTTTGTGAGATGTTCTGTTAATTTTGATAATAAGTGTGCTGCGCATAATTCCAGACGAGGAATAGTAACCTTCTTTAAAGGAGCTACTCGACTCTTTGCTATGACGAGCTGTGTTGTAGTAGATTGATTATTACTGCATATGAAGTATATTGCTGCTGCATATTTTCGTTCTGATGCATCACAAAACCCATGTAGTTCGATAGTTTGAGCGTAGCATAAGTTGAGAGAACGGGGTATGCTTATTTGTGATAAACTAGAAGTATCTTCCACTAAATGAGTCCAGTGTTTCAATGTGTCAGAGGGCAATGGTGTGTCCCAATCCAATTCTAACGTCCAAACCAATTTCATAAAGCATTTCATAAGCATGACAAAAGGTGTTAGAAACCCACATGGATCATATATACTAGCAATTGCTCTGAGTACGCTGCGTTTAATGGGATGCAATGATAAATTGAAGCCACGTGACTTAAACACGAATGAATCAGTAGATGGAGACCAATGGAGACCCAAGACTGCAAAATGTGGGTCAGGAGAGCCGTTGAGAAACTTTGGTGACTCTCGGTGAGATTCCGGCAGTTGTTGGAGAAGCTGGTCAGAGTTTGAAACCCATTTGCGTAGTTCAAAACAACCACGCAGAAGTAGTTGTTGTAACTGATTTTGTAAGTCCATAGCAGATGATATTTGAATCAGCTCCAGTGATGATGTCATCAATGTAGGTATGATTAAGCAGAGCATAAGCCGCTTCAGGGAAGTCATGACCTTCATCTCGAGCTAATTGATGTAAGGTACGAATTGCAAGATAAGGGGAGCTGTTGACACCGTATGTTACTGTGTTCAATTGAAATGTTTTGAAGTCTTGAGAGGTGTCAGATCTCCATAAAATGAGTTGAAGATTCCTATCATCAGGATGAATCAAAATCTGTCGGTACATCTGTTTGATGTCACAACAAATGACAATGTTGTGTCTGCGGAATTGCATCAATATGTCAGCAATATTATTTTGAAGCTTAGTCCTGGCCATGAGTATATCGTTTAGTGACAACCCGGAGCTGGATATGCAGCTTGCATCAAAAACAGTCCTCAACTTGGTAGTGGAACTGGATTCCTTTAGAATACCATGATGTGGCAAATAATAATGAACTGTATCTTGTGTAGGTTTGTCACATTCAGTCATGTGCGTAAGAGTGAGATATTCTGACATGAAGTCACGATATAGTTTTGCAAAGCGTGGGTCCTTGTTAAACTTACGCTTCATGGCTAAAAGGCGTTGCTTTGCCGCAGTGTGGGAATGTCCTAGCGACACTATAGTATTCTTGATTGGAAGCCTGACGATATAACGCCCGGTTTCATCTCTAGCATAGGTCATTTCAAACAAGTTTTCACACGCATCGTTATCTTGTGGTCGAACATGATGTGCTGGAACATCTTCTTGCACCCAAAATTGTTGAATGCAATTGTGCAATTCATCAAGAGGAATAGAGTGACAACATATACTCGAAGTACTTGAATGTTGCGAAGCATGAAGTGAAGATGTAGACAAAGAAGGCGTTGTACCCATTACAATAAGACCAAGTGGTCAATTGATTAAATATGGCAAATCAGGGCCTAAGTGGATTGTAGAACCTGAGAAAAGTTGTGGGAATAAAGCTGCACCCAGAATAATATCAATGCGGTTTGGTACATGAGAAGTGGGATCAGCAAGATCATAGTGCTTAGTAAGTTGAATGACATCTGGTGATACTGGTGTACGAGGCAGATTAACAGTGAGTTTGTCCAGAATAACCATCGGATGATCCTTGGTAATGGTAACACCTGAAGGTGTCTCTAAATTACCATAAATTTGACCCTTGTTGCGGGAAATATGTTGATTTATACCCACTATTTGAACATTGCTTGCTTGTCGAGTGGCATTGAGTAGAGAGACTGCTCTTTCAGTGATTAGTGAACACATACTACCAGAATCGCACAGTGCACGAAAGGTATGTGTTGTACCATTTGTAGCTCGTACATTAATTAGTACGGTACCAAGCAAAACCATAACAGCCTTGTCAACTTATGATGATAGTCTATTATGTTGTGCAGCGAGTGTAACAGACTTATTTGACTGAGATGTAAACTCCTTTACTTCTAAATTGTTAGGAAGACTAATTGATGATGAAGGTGACGCAGGAAAATGTAGCAGGGTATTGTGCTTTTTGTGGCAGACCTTGCAAGATGATTTTGATTTGCATGCCTTCACACTGTGAGCGCCTAAGCATGATATACAATGACGGGAGTTTTTTACAATGTGGTAACGTTCAGGTGGACTTTTAGCCAGAAACCTTTGGCATTCAAAGGTTTTGTGATTGTTAGTATCACAGATAGCGCATGATGAGGAATGGTTTTTGGGAGTGGATGATGCGACTACATTTTTTAATTTACCATCTCGTCGCTGAATTGGCCTATTTTCTGTGTGTTAGGGTCGAGATTCATTTCTTGCAAACGTGTGTCAATTGAACCTAATGCGTCTTCATAACGGTTACATTCCTGATTGAGAAAAGTAATTATTTCATCCACAGTAGGCAGTGTGTGTTGAAGTGGACCAGTAACGTAACGCTTGCTTTCAAGACGTTTACACAAATCTACATCTAATTTTCGTAAAAGTATTGCGGCTAATAAATGTTTAGAGTCCGCGATATCACAACCGATCGCTGTTAGAGCTTGCATATTTTCATTGTAATGTTAAGGAACTGCCTTATCCCAATGATGTTACTAGCTGAAACTTCAGGCAAGTCAAGAACACGGTATATGTGCAATAACTGCAATCTACGATCATTTTGGTAACGATCTGACAGAATTTTGTATGCCACATCATAGGTTGCATCAGTTATGCTTAAGTTACGAATTAAATTAAGAGGTTCGTCTTCTAATACGCTCAGGAGATACTGAAACTTGAGTGTTTTACTCAATGACAGGTTTTCATGTATAGTTGTGTTGAATAGATTTATAAACGTAGTCCATTTAGCAAAGTCACCGTTAAATTTGGTGAGTTCTAATTTTGGAAGCCGTACCATACATTGATCCATACTGTTGGAAGTATTGGATTGTGAGCTAAGTTGAGGTTGAGTTTGATTAGGTACATTTTCATCAATTAGTACTTGGATAGATGATACTAGGTCAGTAAAAAGATTGCTAATGGAATTTTGTTCTGTAATCAATAGATCGTCGGGAATAGGATTATCACCTTCATACGCCAATGCACGCTCGAAATTGAGTTCAAAGTCCGCATGTTTCTTTTTTATTTCGGTCAAATATTGGTTTAAGTTTTTATATTGAACCGGTGAAATTTCCGTCTGAGATTGCAATGAAGTTAAAACAATATTGATTGAGTCCAACCTAGCCTTGAAAATCTTAATTGACTTTAAAAAGGTAAATGGCTTGAACTCCTCACTGCGTGTGATTGGCATGTTGTATTATCAAACACAAAAATTAAAATGAGATTGAATTGTAGATGTAATAACAGTAAGACTGATAGTTCCTAGATGAAATTCAATAATTGTCCGGCCCTGTGAGGAACCATTAATTTTGTAGGATGTGCGGAGGACCATGGGGTGTTAGACTTACTTGGTTGACTTACGTGATTGTACATGATTTTACACAAAAAAACACTTGAAATAAAAGACATGACTGTGATATAGTTTGATGTATTAAAGCAAAACATTCCATCCATATTGTTTGTTTATATTTTGATAATAACAATAGATTTTAATAAAAACATAAATGTTTGTATAAACAAAACACTTAACACTCGTTTTTATTTGTTTACCTTTTCCAGCGGTTTTTATTAATTTATAACAATATTTTTCCCGTTTCTATTAACTTTTATAGTTTAAAGATTTATTTTTGGACATTCATTCAGATTTCCTTAAATATGCAATGCTATACTAATATTTCATATACAAGTATCAATGTTTCAATATAATCAGTATGTCTATAATGCGTTTTATTATCCAGTATTTTATGTTCCTTAGAAAACTCAGATTTGTTTTTTTATTATTAGAAATGTATTATTACGTCAAATGTAAATACGTTCCAGTAGTGTGATATAATTTAATGAAGTTAAAAAATCTTTTATACTGGACCCAGTTTACAGTTTATTTAATACAAAAATGACAACGACACGCGATACGAATATATTAAAATATTTTAACATTTAAGTAAGCTAATGAATCTAAATGTTTCCGAGCAGTTTATTCTATTAAGTGAATAATGAAGCATACACGCCTCCTGAGTAGCAATGTTACAGTAGTTGGACTCAGTAGTTGTGTTGGCTTTAAAGGGGTTACACGTAGTTGTGATATCTTAGTTCCTGAGGGTGGTTGTCGTACACAAGGGTCCGTCATCACATATAATATTGTAGCTTGAAAGTTAATTATATAGTTCAAAGACTATAAACACTACCGATCCTAAACAAGTAGACTCTACACAGCAAATACAATGCATGTTATTCAATAATTACGAATTTTAGCATAATAGTTTACCTGAAACGTGCTTTATTTATTATTGTTTTCTTGTTTGTGCTTTATTATAGACTATAAGTAACAATGCATACAAAGTGACAACGTATACAGTTCATTAAACTATATTTGGTGACGCACGACAAAATTCTTTTCATTTTTTCGCAAAACAATTCATGAGAGATAGTAGAGGAAATTCAGTACCGAATCTTATAGCTTCCAGATTTTTTTTGTTGGGGGGGGGTTTAAATTAAATTAAGGTATATATAATTACTATTTAACATTAATTAATAATGGTAAAAAATACAAACGAAATAGAAACTAAAATGACAGGGGTTTTATTTTATCAATAGTTAATAACATGCAATATTTAGTAGTTTAAAAAAAATAGTATTAATAAACATCTTAATTTGTTAATACGAGTGATGTATGTGTGTATGATAATATGTAAACGGTGACATATTACTTTTAGAATATTTTAATGATCATGTGACGAACAAGGATGCTGGGAATCCAATTTACTTTCATATTATTTGAGGATAATCGTTTATTACATTAAAAAAACATTATCAGCTGAACATTGAGTACCGTTATATCAATTCAGTATTCACTTCTAGTACCGTAGTACCTAGCTATTTATTGGTTACAGAAACGTTACATTGAGCTAATAATATTTTTTTAAATTCCAAATTTATTTTTCATAAAGGAAAATAAAAGCATATGTTCAAAATAAAATCAGAGTATGTAGTCATACCTCTAGTTTATTATTTTATCAATTGATTAACTACAGGATAAAAATCTTGTGATACTTTTATTTAAAAATATATAAAGTTTCATAAGCAATTGTTCTTATTTTTATGATAAAATTAAACGATTGTGCGTGCGCTTAACACGTGTCTGTGATTATTAAACCTCATTAGAATACTTTGCTAATATTTATAATGTTAATGCAATAGATTATTGTTCCCTGGAGACTAATATTCCATCACTGAGCCTCTAATATGTATTTTAATAATAAAATCACATGAATTTTAAAATAACGAATGTACTCTTCCAGTTGTTTTAAAATTGAAATTGTTTAAGACCAATAAATATTTATAAATCGTACTAACTCCTGCATCTGAAATAGATTAAACTTCATTTTACGATAAAAGCTATATATATTTATATAAGATTTTATATAAACATGTCTAAGAACTCTCAGGCAAGGAACAAGAGAGGGAAATGCTATTCAAAGTATTCCACAAGCTCTCAAACTTTATCCCCACAATAACTCAAGAATTTAATTTATTTTAATAATTTCCCCTCCTTACTACATTATGTTTGTAGCGTATTATTGTATAAATTCCAGATTGTTAAATGGAATGGTTCTAGTTTTGGCACAGATATTTTTTATTTTGTTTTTATAACCGTGTTTCCACGTATTTTTCGTCCGGGTATGGACTCAAGCTAATCTGCCAATACCGGCGAAAAACAACCACGATGAGAGGACACTGGCCTGCTGCTAGTAAATGATAGTACAACAGCATATATTTTATACCACGATGAGAGGACACTGGCCTGCTGCTAGTAAATGATAGTACAACAGCATATATTTTATACCACGATGAGAGGACACTGGCCTGCTGCTAGTAAATGATAGTACAACAGCATATATTTTATACCACGATGAGAGGACACTGGCCTGCTGCTAGTAAATGATAGTACAACAGCATATATTTTATACCACGATGAGAGGACACTGGCCTGCTGCTAGTAAATGATAGTACAACAGCATATATTTTATACCACGATGAGAGGACACTGGCCTGCTGCTAGTAAATGATAGTACAACAGCATATATTTTATACCACGATGAGAGGACACTGGCCTGCTGCTAGTAAATGATAGTACAACAGCATATATTTTATACCACGATGAGAGGACACTGGCCTGCTGCTAGTAAATGATAGTACAACAGCATATATTTTATACCACGATGAGAGGACACTGGCCTGCTGCTAGTAAATGATAGTACAACAGCATATATTTTATATACCACGATGAGAGGACACTGGCCTGCTGCTAGTAAATGATAGTACAACAGCATATATTTTATACCACGATGAGAGGACACTGGCCTGCTGCTAGTAAATGATAGTACAACAGCATATATTTTATACCACGATGAGAGGACACTGGCCTGCTGCTAGTAAATGATAGTACAACAGCATATATTTTATTGTATCTGACTAATATATACAAACATGAAAGACTATCGAGAATAGCCTTAATTGATAATAACACTAATACTCACTCTTCTGCATATCACTAGTAGTTAGAAATTGAGGGTTTACCAACCGAATCGACACGTTTTTCCCATGTTATTCTTATGGGGATTAATTTTTGCGCATCTCGTTTTAATCCGTAAAAATCCCTCCTTTATTCATTACCAATCTATTGTATGATGCTATACTACATCATTTTCATTAAAAATAAACAAATATTTCACAAAGCACGCATCTTTCCTAGACTCGTTGTTCATAACACAAAAGTAAACAATCTGTAAAACTCCCACCTTTATTCATTACCAGTCTACTGTCTGATGCTTTACAACATCATTTTTATTAAAAATAAACAAACAATTCACAAAACACAAACCTTACAGGGTCCAAAAGCCTAGACCCCTGCGCAATGGTTCATAACTCAAGGGGAAACAATTTGTAAAAATCCCATCCTTATTCATATCCAATCTACAGCCTGATATTGTACAACATAATTTTTATGAAAAATAAAACCACAGCCACCATGTGCCAAGTCCCACTGTTATAAAACGACCAGATTTTTTGCACAATAATTTTGGCTTAAAATTTTTCTAAAAAAAAGTGTGCCAATCGATGCCCTTTGGTGAGATCGGACATAATTAGAAGGTGTTGATATCAAAAAGTTCTTAGTTTCCGAGATATCGGCAATTTTCTAACTTGAAAATTACATGGTATCATTTATGTCTCCTACGCTCCCGGTCCCCAGTATATCATTCGTTCACTATGCTCATAACCTAGGCCCACCATGTGCCAAGTCCCACTATTATAAAACAACCAGATTGTTTGCACAATAATTTTTGCTGAAAAGTTTTCTGAAAAACGTGTGCCAATCGATGCGCTTTGGTGAGATCAGAGATAATTAGGAAGTGTTGATATCAAAAGGTTCTTAGTTTCTGAGATATTTAAGATTTTCTATTCTTAAATGCACTGTACCACGTAATGCGCACACCAGCATCAACACCTGCACCTAGTATGATTATTATTTTTTTGCTATCTCAATCGTGCAACACAAACTTTTTCACATCTTTGAGTTAAACTACATACTTACTCTGAAAGTGAAAGTATACATCAAAACTATATAGAAAGACACTCGACTATTAGTCACTCGATTATATAAATTCTTCAAATATTGTTTCCAGTTAAAATTTCCTATTCTTATGGACGGACATAGAAATATTAACTACGTCTACTACAGTCGATCATACATTAAAATGCATAAATATAAAGCTTGTAAAATAGCTAAGTCAACATGTTATAAATGCAACCAAGTGTTTAATAAACGTATTTCAAAAATAATGTCTAAAACTGTCTTTCTATGTCATCAATCTGAATCAGTGCTCACTATAACAACAACTAACGACTAAATTGAATATCAACTTGATGATGTCAATTATTGTTCAAAGACACAGTACAGGTACACATTAAATAAATGACGCCAGTTAATTGAATGCAAATATAGTATTTTACAGTTCTTCTTTAACTCACATTCGATATGGCCACTAGAAAAGACAGGGACTAATAGCCCTGGGACTGTGTTCAAAGTCAATTCTAATACTAGGCTATTGTAGGTTTGATAACAAAAACTATAAAGCACACAAAGAAATAAGTTAGTACAGCAGTTCTTCTTTAACTCACATTCGATATGGTTACTAGAGAGGACACACAGTACAGGTACACATTAAACTAATGACACCAGTGAACGGAATGTAAATATGGTACTTGACAGTTATCCTATAGTTCATATACAACATTGGGTATGTCATGATTACTAGAGAAGATATGTGATACATGTAAACATAAAATGAAAGACACTAGTTAATTGAAATGTAGATATAGTATTTACAGTTCTCCTTAACATGGTTTCTAGAAAATACATATGGTATAGGCAAGTATTAAACAAATGGCACTAGTGAATTGAGCACTTAACAGTTCTCCTATAATTCACATACAAAATACGTAGAGAAAACAGGGGTACAAGTAAACATGAAACAAAAGAAACACCAGTGAATTGAATGTAATTGAGACAGAATCAACCCTGTTGTAGGACATTTTGATTGATGAAAGCCCACATCTTAACACTAGGCTATTGTACAAAGATATACATTAGTGTACAATCAATTAATAATGTGTAAAAATCTTTTTAATTATACCCCAATTGTCTTGTAGAATAGTACAGCATCTTACGGCAGTTCTTATTTAACTCACATTCAACATTGGGTTTGTGAAGACACAGTACAAGTACACATTAAACAAATGACACCAGTGAATATAGTATTTTACAGTTCTCCTCAACATGGTTACTAGAGAAAATACATATAGACAGTACATATCATATTTACAGTTCTCTTATAATTCACTTACAGCATTCAGTAGAGAAGACAGGGGTATATGTAAATATGAAACAAAAACCAGTGAATTAAATGTAATTGAGACGGTTGTAGGATGGATTATTCATGTTTGATTTCAGTCTTCTAATAAGCCTGGGACTTGATGACAAAATAAGTTAGTGCACAATCAATGAATAATGACTAAAAATAAGTTAGTGTACAATCAATTAATAATGTGTAAAAGTCTTATACAAATTCAATTTTGTCTTGTAACATAGTACAGCATCTTACATAAAAGGCTCAAATTTCATGCATATACGATTTGTTTGAAGCTAAATAATCAGTATAGATCAGAGTACAATCAGTACTGATCAGAGTACAATACCACATGATGATTTATTTGTAGGTAAGAGTGCAACGGAGTACACGATTGTGAGAGATTAGGGAGATAGATCATCGATTGACTTGTGGTGATGATATTGAACTTTACTCTTTTAGTTGTATTTATGACATGTTTAGCATACAAAGTCATTCTAATATCATAAGATAGTCATTTCTTGATACTTCTATACCGGACACTTTGTATATTTCAATTGCTCTCTTGTTCAACAATGTCTTTAGATACATTGGGAAAGGTACATACGTTATAAGGTAAGCCAGAAACAGCATTAAAGGTTAAAATCAAATACAATCAATATACATTCAACAAGTTGTTGCGTCATGAATTTGATCTAGGATCTGTTGCATTCATATTTATTTATTGTAAGTATCAAACAACTATTGGTCGGATGAAGCAGTTAAAATTAAACACCATCAATAAAACATGTCTTGTCTCTTGTTCCAACAACTGACCCAAACTTGATCTAGAATCTGCTGAATTTAACATTATAGTTTTTTTTTCAAACAAGACGATTTTAAATGCATTAATTCAGGAAACTAAATATAAATAATGACAGTAAAATGTTGTGTAGTGACATTGGTAAAATATTGAAATTTATCACTTTATAGTTCATAGCTAAACGAAATAATACTTAAGCAATTTAAAAAACATGTTTGGGGCACATTATTGTTGTATGTTTTAGTTAGGTCAACGTATAGCCGAAAACAAGTACAAGTGAGGACCTCGAGTGCATGTCGCATGTGCATGTAGATACTTTTTTTAAGTCTGGCTGGTGTCAAAAACGTTCAACTCGGTATTTTTCAAAACCTCATGAAATAGTTAAATAATAATCACAATCACACCCTTTCTACCAGTAAAACTGCAATTGCAGAATCATTGGTTATTTCAAGAATTGGCTGCTTCTTAAGTTGATTGGACAATAGGTATGAAAACAAATACTGTCAAAGGCTATGTATATAGGAGGTTGAGTCAATTGTATGAAAATAAACCTGAAAATAAAAAAATTAAAGTGCCCAATTGGATATGTCGTGCAGAAGTAAAGAATACAAGACCTAGAGGAAGAATTATTAAAGAGTAATCCAATACTATAATACGAGCAAGGTTTGTATATATATATATATATATATATATATATATATATATATATATATATATATATTTGCACACGGATCTCGAAAACGGCACCGAGGAATTTCTTTAAATTTTGGAAATAACTAATTTCCGAGTAGAAAATAAGTTCGAAAATTCGTGTTTTGCTGTAATATTAAGTTTAGAATCTAAAAATTTAACATTACGCTTATGGAGAATCAAATGTAAACAATGCAAACCAAAACAGCTGTTTATAAACGTTTGACAGTTCTTGATTGAAGACGGCAAAGAGCAATATGTGAATAGAGGTTTTTCATAAATATTTATTTTATGTATGTAATAAATGTAAAATTATCAGGTTACTAAACAATTTGTAAAAACTTTAGGGTAACATAACTGTGCGAAATAAAAGCAGGAAAGAGTATTTCCAAAATCTTCCGTGTTTTGATAGAAAACGTATTCGTTGTATTGCTTGAAGCTACTGTAACAAACCAAATAATTGGTGTAAATTAAATTTATCTTTTGCTTTTCAATCCTCATTCCGTTTCTAAAAAAATCAGTTGATCACAGGATAATAATAACAAACAGTATGGACAAATTCAGTATAAGGTTAGCTAAAACAATTAATTGAGGTTGGCCAAAAACTCTTAAACGACGACGCGAAATCGGCTGACGCCGTAGCTTAAGCGCTTAGATCTCACGTATGCAAGGTCGCGTGATCGATCCCCACCCGAGGGCTATATATTTGTTCATTATTTATGCCATATTAATTAAGGGGTATTGAAACGGTTTTATTTAAACCACATAAATGTTTTCATTGAGCAGTAAATTTGTTTTAATTTTGCTAACTAACTTGTAAAATACATATCTTATTCTATCCGAGCAAAGCTCGGTCACCAGGTACTAAAATAGAAATGAGAGCTGTATGTTAAGTGGTAAAGATTTATAAGTAGGTCATGGATTAATGGTGGTGATGTATTGAGATAGCAAAAAAATAATAATCATACTAGGTGCAGGTGTTGATGCTGGTGTGCGCATTACGTGGTACAGTGCATTTAAGAATAGAAAATCTTAAATATCTCAGAAACTAAGAACCTTTTGATATCAACACTTCCTAATTATCTCTGATCTCACCAAGGCGCATCGATTGGCACACTTTTTTCAGAAAAATTTTCAGCAAAAGTTATTGTGCAAACAATCTGGTTGTTTTATAACAGTGGGACTTGGCACATGGTGGGCCTAGGTTATAAGCATAGTGAACGAATGATATACTGGGGACAGGGAGCGTTAGAGACATAAATGATACCATGTAATTTTCAAGTTAGAAAATTGCCGATATCTCGGAAACTAAGAACTTTTTGATATCAACACCTTCTAATTATGTCCGATCTCACCAAAGGGCATCGATTGGCACACTTTTTTTAGAAAAATTTTAAGCCAAAATTATTGTGCAAAAAATCTGGTCGTTTTATAACAGTGGGACTTGGCACATGGTGGCTGTGGTTTTATTTTTCATAAAAATGATGTTGTACAATATCAGGCTGTAGATTGGATATGAATAAGGATGGGATTTTTACAAATTGTTTCCCCTTGAGTTATGAACCATTGCGCAGGGGTCTAGGCTTTTGGACCCTGTAAGGTTTGTGTTTTGTGAATTGTTTGTTTATTTTTAATAAAAATGATGTTGTAAAGCATCAGACAGTAGACTGGTAATGAATAAAGGTGGGAGTTTTACAGATTGTTTACTTTTGTGTTATGTTAACGAGTCTAGGAAAGATGCGTGCTTTGTGAAATATTTGTTTATTTTTAATGAAAATGATGTAGTATAGCATCATACAATAGATTGGTAATGAATAAAGGCGGGATTTTTACGGATTAAAACGAGATGCGCAAAAATTAATCCCCATAAGAATAACATGGGAAAAACGTGTCGATTAGGTTGGTAAACCCTCAATTTCTAACTACTATCACTAATATACATGATTGGTATGCGTGCTGTTCTGCTTCAACAATGGAATATAAATTGAGGTCGTTAATCACATCCTTGATGGATAACAATACTCATATTCACCCTTCTGCATATCATTAATACACATAAGTGGCGTGCGAGATGTTCTGCTTTGACGATGGAATTTAAATCGAGGTCGTTAATCACGGGAGATCCTAGATGAATAACATTACTCATATTCACTTTTCTGCATATCACTAATACACATGAGTGGCGTGCGTGATGGCCTGTTTTGACGATGGAATGTAAATTGAGGTCGTTAATTACGGGAGATCCTAGATGAATAATATTACTCATATTCACTCTTCTGCATATCACTAATACACATGAGTGGCGTGCGTGATGGCCTGTTTTGACGATGGAATGTAAATTGAGGTCATTAATCACGGGAGATCCTTGATGAATAACATTACTCATATTCACTCTTCTGCATATGACTAATACACATGAGTGGCGTGCGTGATGTTCTGCTTCAAAGATGGAATATAAATTGAGGTCGTTAATCACCGGAGATTCTAGATGGATAAAATTACTCATATTTACTTTCCTGCATATCACTAATACACATGAGTGGCGTGCGTGATGTTCTGCTTCAAAGATGGAATATAAATTGAGGTCATTAATCACGGGAGATCCTTGATGGATAACATTACTCATATTCACTCTTCTGCATATCACTAATACACATGAGTGGCGTGCGTGATGTTCTGCTTTGACGATGGAATGTAAATTGTGGTCGTTAATCACGGGAGATCCTTGATGGATAACATTACTCATATTCACTCTTCTGCATAGCACTAATACACATGAGTGGGGTGCGTGATGTTCTGCTTTGATGATGGAATATAAATTGAGGTCGTTAGTAACGGGATAGCCTTAGTGGTTAACGTCACTTATTTTTACTTTTCTGCATATTACTAGAACCAGTTTTTTACGGCGTTACGTTTTACCTAATCTATTACTTACAGTTTCTCTCAAAATAAATATTTTATCTGTGTCATTGTTTTTATACAGTAAATATCTGCAATATGTATAGAAGTTTTTACTTTCAGGATATTAGCTAATTATCACACAAAACTATAGAAAAATGAGTCAATACTTAATATTATAAAATATACATCAGCACAGGAGTTGGTGTCAGAAAATCAATAACGTGCCCTAGGGGATTTATCCAGAACCAAAAAAACAATTAAATACAAAATACTCGCCTAACAGTTAAATCTTTCCTTCATTATTGGTTGTTTTGTTTTTAAGCAAAATTGAAAACTTGCAAAGGTTGGTGATCTATAGATTAAAAGAAGTTAATAATTATTTTATTCCCATAGTACAATAATACATAATTGTAGTAAACGTCATTAGGTACAAAGGTAAAATAATTTGGTAACATAATAATAATTATTAGTTATAATACCTACATGGATTTACCCAGCGACACCTACTGGGGTACAATCCCCCATAAACTCGCCGCCCTCATAGTTAAATTCTCCCTGAACCAAGAAGCGCTTAATACGACTCCTGAACCTCCTAGAGCTTCCCTACAGCCTAATATCGCCGAGAAGATTCTTTAAGAGCTTAACCCCTGCTTGAGACGGCAGGTTCCTAGCAGCTCTGGATCTGTTCTGGGATAGTCTGTACAACTACCTCTCTGTGGTGGTCGTGAACCTTGAATTGGCATGCACTTAAATTTGCTGAGATAAATTGTTTCAAGTATGTACATACTAGCCAGAGTAAGAATCCCCATATCCCTGAAGACATCCCTACAGGACTCTCTGAACTGCAGCTTGGCCATTATTCGAATGGATTTAAGTCCGCTTCAGCGCAACCACCCCACGTAGCAATGCAATATGACAAGTGGGGATGCACTAGGCCAAAATATTCCATTTTTAGGATGTCATCAGGACAATGATTTGACAGTAATCTCAGAGCATGTGTTAGACACATTTGCACATAGGTGGGGATGCCATGTAAGCCCATGATCAAGAATAATTCCTATGAATTACGCAGACTCGACCTATTCAATTAAAGTATCGTCGACCATTACAGTCAGGTCCTGTACTTGGGTCCCTCGCTTCGAGTGGCATATCCAATTATTTTTAAATTGTTTTCTGAAAAATACTGAACACATGAGTTCAGTTGAATAAAGGTCTCAATTTTCAATTTATAACTTGAATTTGCGTTACAGCTAAGAGTATTGTTGTCTGCATATTGAATTAATTTTCCAGATATTGAAGCAGACGAAAAATTGTTGACGTATACTAAAAATAGAATTGGCCCAAATATTGATCCCTGCGGGACATCATCCTCAATGACCTCTTTGTTTGGAAATCGATTTTGAATTTAATTGAATTTGACATTTTGTAATCTATTTGCAAGGTATGTATCAATCCACTTGTTTTGAAGATACTGTCGCTTTCTCTAAGTTTTTAGTGATGTTATAAGATTTTGCAGCGTGAATCAGTATTCAATAAATGCGATAGAAAAATGTGGTGAATTGCTGACAATTTTGATTCCTGGCAGTGACAGCATGCTGTTTAACTTTTCCCTAGATACCAACATACATTTACCTGTTCAGGTACTTTTATTTTTTGGTGCGGATGATTTTGAAATGTTGAAGGGACAGCATTGATCAAGAGTGAAGGAAAATAGATCATAAAAAACGTGAAATGCATCATCAGCTGACTCATAATTGTCAAGAAAATTCCAAATAAGGTATTTCAGTTGACCCTTTAGACAGTTTAAAGATGTAGCATTTACTATACTAGGTATTACTTTTCGAGGGGAGGTGGGTGTGGAGGGGCAATCATTGACCATGGTCACCTGAGTTGAACAGTATCCATGGTCTGAGATAGCATACAGTGGACACAGAGCATTGTGTGCTATTGGTAACAACCCTGTCAATTCTTTTCACAGTTCTATGGTTTCCCTCAACAGTTCCATTCCTGCTTGGACGGTTCGCACACCTGAAACGACTCATTCCTCACAAGTATGTTCACATCAGTTTGTTCAACAACTAAACGTTGTACCATTATCCATTAACAGTTCTTGAGGTGGACTTCACTCTGGTGGACAAAACAGTTCAAGTAAGATTTTCACTACGTGCTCTTTAGCCTCATCTTTATAATTATAAGAAATGTATTTGTTCTATAATTAGCCAGATTAGATGGCCTTTTGTCGCCAATCGTCGTCACAATTCAAATTTCCTGGCTCCCATTTAATGGGAGAAAGACAACAGACAGATCTTCTGGTCTACATAAATAATTACAAATTACATACAAATTTCATGCCATATACTACAGTCATTTTCACCAAAGAGTGATTTCCGTTTGGGATGACACAACATAACTCCAGTTCCGAAACTCTCGTTAGAGCGCACTGATTGATAATCCCATTTTAAATTCACTGATCTACATTTACAATTCCGCAATTCCTTTCCCGATATCCACCCATATTCAAAATATTACAATAAAAACCCTTGATAACAAAAATTGGTCAGTGATAAGATTAAATTCGCTATAATTTGAACCAGAATTTCATTAGTTTAGTATTTGAAAAGCCATATCCTAATCGTAAGTAATTTATTTTGTTTATTCATTCCCTCATTGGCTACAATTGCCGTGTAGTTATTTTGTATGTAAAATATCATAAAACTGTTCTGGAGTTATTAAACACTGTGAAAAAATTGAGATTTTAGAATTGAGAAATTATCTAAAAAGTTATCTAAAGTCTAATATGAAATTGACGAACAAATTAATATGCTTTGGACATTTATCGATTAAGTAAACTATTAATATAACTACAAGAAACTATAGGAATCTTATAAAATCACCAAGTCAATTAGCTGATCATCTTTAATTTTTCTTATTGGTTTGTATATCATACAGGGTTACAGAATTACACACGGTTCGTTGAACATATGAAATTCACCTTACGTTGATCAGTTAAAAGACACTGGCCATATAATATAGGTCATATCATAATACAAAATAATATCATATTACAAAATTATTCATCATCCGTTAATATAACTTGATATGTATTTGCTGCATCGCTGCATTTGAGATCGTGTATAGTATAAAATACTATTAGGAAATACCTCTTTCAATATCAATAGTATTTAAACTCAAAAAATGTATTATTTTTTAATAAAATATTCATGCTTTAGAATATTTATTTCATGCCGAAGAGAAAAGGTTACCTCTATCTTTTTACTCGTAAGGAGATGGATACTTTAGCCGTTTGAATATTAAACTCCATTAATATTTAATCTTAATATAAAGTTTTTGTTTTTCCCGCATTTTTTTGCGTACAGCCGACGAGTTTTTGTTGGGTTGGAAGTTAAAAATTTTCCTAAACTACGAGTTTATGATGGGTCGGAAGATAAAGATTTAGACTCCTCGGGTACGAAATTACGTATATGGTTAGACATAAATCGATATATTTAGTTTACATAAAAACTATATAGCTATAAAAAATCAGTTATTTGATCCTTATTCCTGAATCCTCAATCCTTATAGCTAAATATAGTATCAAAGACTTAAATGTTTAAATTCAACATGGCACGGATTACTAAATAATGGTTTTATGACTATTTTCTAAAGCAGGTTCTTTGTCAAGGCACTTGTCCCACTCCGCTTTATTTGGGACCTTGCCTATTGAATAACTTTATGAAAATGAAGTTTAACTGCTGTTCTTCTCTTCTGACCTTGGGTTTTCATGCAAGTGGGATGACTCTTGCTACTCAAGACAACTGCACCAACTGCACCATTTGTCTTTGTGTCTCCGTGACGAGTGAACGTTTAATGTTTCTTATGTGTGTAATATTTTGTCTGTATGTTTTGACTGCTTTACCTTTTTGTTTTCTGCTATATACCGGCTTGGTCCGGATTATGTGTTATGCTTTGTTTAGATCCTGAAACGCAGTGAGCCCTTGTTTTAGATAAAATCGTGATGGAAAATGTCCGCAGTAAAAATCGTAGTAACATAAATCCGCCACCACCAATAATGAATTTAAAACAAATAATTGATGTCATATATTGATTATTTGTTAAATTATGAATTCCAATAAGCTGAATCCCAGTTATAAGATAGATGGACTAATAAGTATGACTAATAATGTTGGACTAATAAGTCCGTCACAACATATTTTTCTGAGTTTAAAGTACAAAAGAATAATATATTGGACCCACATCTTAAAACATCTTGAAATAATACACTTTAAGTTTCATTCCAGTTGGAAGTTAGCGTGTCCTGTTATCCAGCTGCTTGGAGGTCACAAACTGTGGATAGTTAAGACGGTTTAAAACACCGTCAATATTATCTAATTTTTTAAGTAAAACTACATTTAACTCATCATTCTGCCAATGCGTCATTAAGGAAACCCCATATCTAGAGTTCGGAATTTTTGGTGAGCTAAAATATTGATTACAAGAAAAACACAATCGATTTTAATATTTACTGAAGGAACCCAAAGTTTGAGAAGGACATGTTTCCGTTTATGTGACAGTCGAGAATTTTCGGGATTATTTTTATTCGTTGAAAAAAAACAATAAGATAATGTTCCCAGTAAATATTTTGTATCGTATCACATATTTATTTTGTATCACACTACAAACCACTACTTTACATGGAAAATACAGTCTATAAGCACCGGTGATCCTACACTACACTAATTCATGTTTGCATTCTAATCTAATAAGCTCTTTTTCTTTACCCGTGGCATTATAACATAATTCAAGTAGTGATTTATAAATTAGAAACATTTAATGAAACTTACGATTCAGTTATTTAAAAAAATATTAAACCTACAAACTACTCAGCACATATCTACATCGTAATGGCGATAAAGCGTAAGAAAATTAAATCCTGTTTTCCCTCAATTTATATATACTTTTCAAAACAAATATTAGGTTATTGGTGACACTACCATTTGGTGATTTCCGCACATTTCCTCAGTATAAATACATTTCGGGAACATATCAGGGGAGAAGCTGTGCAAGCTAATGCACATTTATAAGTAAATAAATAAATAATAAATAAATTCTTTATTTCCAAAATGTACATAAACAGTTCACATTATCTTATAAGTTGCTACAAGATATATATTGTAAAATCACATATTTTATACATATTTATATAGGTAGCATCTTACAGCTATAAATAGACAGCTATAAATAAATACAGCTAAAGACTGGGACGGTGGCGACGTCCTGTAATCCAGCTACTTGGAGGTCACGAATTGTGTATAGTTGTGAGACATGGTCGGTGGATGTAGTGTTCTCTTGTGTGGATTAACGTCCGCACTATTGAATACTACGTTAATCCACAAAGACCATCCTCATAATTAGACCAATTCGTAATTCAGAGGTCGTGGTTCGGATTCCACGTTAAACTGTAGGTCCATTAGTTACCATCGGCTGTTGGGCTATTAACTAACAGTCCTGTCTAAGGAACATATCAGCCTTAGTCAGTAACAAGACTACAAGATCGCGCCACAATCATCCTACATTCATTCCTCATTCATATTTGGCTTAAAATACCTACCTGGGTAGGTCGCCATTTCAGTTAAAAATAAAGTAAAAGTAAAGTAAAGTAAAGTAATAAAATTGTAAAACTTGGATATAAGTTGATGATATAATTACTAGCATTATAGTTTTTAACCAGGACGTCTTTGAAAGAAAACACTGAAAAAAGTATTCTGATAAAAGACATAGAAAATAAGTTTCTTACTATAAACCAAATCCTTAAGTGTCTAGAAAAATTGAATTTTCAATAAACAAATATTAATACTCTCTAAAGTTTAATATAAAAATTGCTGCTGTACTGTAAACCGCATTATGTTTTTTTATTTATAACATTTTGACTTTTATCCTTGTTCACATTTTAACTAGAACAATACATGTTTTATGAATCCAAAACTTGCTGAATGGTTAAACAGTTTTATTAAAACCAAAAACTGTTTAAGCAATGTTGAATGATTTAGTTTAATATCGTAACTGGATAGACTAATTTAATTTAATAAAAAAACGTAGAATCACTCATATGGCATTTTGCACGCTGTATTTGTGTACTTGAATACGACTGTATATATTCTGAAATATACTGTTGTTATCAACGTATATATTAAATAAAATTAATTAACAACTATAACATATTTGTTATTCACTACTGTTAAAACTAATTGTATACAGTACCTTTATGTCGTCATAATTATTATATGTTGAAAACAAATAATTACGAGTAGTTCCATTCAGAGTGTTATTCTGGTATTTTCATCTTGAAAATAAACTCACAATTAGACGAAGCTTTAAATGGCACAAACAGGTGGAATTCATATTAATAGCTTATAAGTTGTAAGGTATTAAATTTTGGTTAATATATAATATTTGATCACAAATACTAACAATATCCAATAGAACAAAATTTTGGACAATGACGTGAGTATCATAAACAGTCAGATCTCAGTCTTGACTACAATCGAAGTATATTGACTAAACAAAGGCGTGAATTAATACATAATTCTATTAGATTTAACAACAAATTTACCTCTGTTGATGCTAAACGTGAATACATCTTAATGTTCGTTAGACATCAGATATTGTGCAATGATATCAACAACATAGGCCTAACTGTATGCTAAACGTGAATACATCTTAATGTTCGTTTGACATCAAATATTGTGCAATGATATCAACAACATAGGCCTAACTGTATGCTAAACGTGAATGCATCTTAATGTTCGTTTGACATCAAATATTGTGCAATGATATCAACAACATAGGCCTAACTGTATGCTAAACGTGAATACATCTTAATGTTCGTTAGACATCAAATATTGTGCAATGATATCAACAACATAGGCCTAACTGTATGCTAAACGTGAATACATCTTAATGTTCGTTTGACATCAAATATTGTGCAATGATATCAACAACATAGGCCTAACTGTATGCTAAACGTGAATACATCTTAATGTTCGTTTGACATCAAATATTGTGCAATGATATCAACAACATAGGCCTAACTGTATGCTAAACGTGAATACATCTTAATGTTCGTTACACATCAAATATTGTGCAATGATATCAACAACATAGGCCTAACTGTATGCTAAACGTGAATACATCTTAATGTTCGTTAGACATCAAATATTGTGCAATGATATCAACAACATAGGCCTAACTGTATGCTAAACGTGAATACATCTTAATGTTCGTTTGACATCAAATATTGTGCAATGATATCAACAACATAGGCCTAACTGTATGCTAAACGTGAATACATCTTAATGTTCGTTAGACATCAAATATTGTGCAATGATATCAACAACATAGGCCTAACTGTGATATCCTGTAATTATTAAGGATTATTAAACTAAAACTATAGGATTATTAAATTTTACCAAGGAGATAAATAATATAATTGACCACAACAATATTTATTATGAATCCGAACAACAATATATCCAATATATTGTCACTCTTTGCACCAAATTTTGCAACAAATCAAGTTTATTATGCTCGAAGAAAAAACCAAATATAATTGTAGTAACATCCAAACACTTGTTTTAGTTGTGTACAAAGTTCTCATTTTATTATTGTCTACGTAAATAATTAGAGGCAATTTTCCTCACACTTCAAACTTCTTGATTCACTTAAACATTTATAATATCTAATAACATAAACACGTGAGACAACTGAAGAATTTGTCAACACAAAGATATTGCCATTGTTAACCCATTTACTAGTATATAGAAGATAAACTTGTTTAGCATTACAAGATAATAAATACTAATTTTGTTTAGCATTGTCAGTGATGATATTACCTTATAATATAAAATATGCAAATAAACCACACGTTTCTCGTGTTCTAAAATTGATTTCAAATTGGAGTCTTGCCCAGCATTAACTATATCTGTCAATGACGTAAGAGTCAATTACAGTTGTGCTGTGCGATAGCTGTTGTGAGAAATATAAAGTTTCGTGAGGATATAAAATGGAAATATGTTCGTTTGGTTTACTATGAAAATAATTTTACAAGTACTTATATATACCTATATTATATTGTAAATGAAGACCGTATTACCCTTGCATTATATCATTTGATTTTAACACTACAAGGTAAAGTCAAATGAAAATCAGCTTCAAAACAAAACAGAATATATTTAAAAAAATTCAAAATCTTAGTAGGCCAAAAAATGAACAGAAAATTTACAAATTTTAGGAGAATAGAATTTATAAAATTACTTGTGGTGAATGTTCAAAATTTTATATCGGACGAAGGGGAGAAATTTTAAATGCAGATACAAAGAACACATACAAGCAGTCAAATCAAACAACAGAACAATCCAAAAATCAACATTTGCAGAACAAATACTTAAAACACAACATGGATAAAAAAATTAAAGACAACGTGAAATTTAAAATATCTCCAAAAAAAGAGAAAAGATGAACGTGTTGGATAAATTTGAAATTTATCCACAGCACGAACATGAACCAGAAAACATATTGAACATAATTCAATTAGATAAAATCAACCGCATACTTAAAATAATTTAAGACTTGATGAAACTATGAGTATATAAATGTACATATATTTTCTATTACACTACATGACAAATTCAACATATGTTTTAACCCAAAAATAAAATCGATTATGTAATTTTATTTAGGGATTACATTTTTCTATACAATTGAAAATGGGATAATCCCCGAATCATGTAGTATTAAAATAAAATAAAATAATGCAATGGAGCTATGGTCCTCATTTACAATATAAAAATAATAATAGTAGGCCTATTCGTGAGTTTTAATAAAAATATATTAGCTTTAATAATATAGGTCGTTACTAGGTTATCTTTATAAAATAAAACTCTAGTTTAAATTAGACTCCTTAAACCAATTAATAGACTGATTTACTAAAGTAGAAAGAAGCTCAAACCTTTAAACAATTTTACTACTCAACATCTTAAATCCCTAGAGAGAGAGAGAGAGAGAGAGAGAGAGAGAGAGAGAGAGAGAGAGAGAGAGAGAGAGAGAGAGAGAGAGAGAGAGAGAGAGACAGAGCTTATTCGTTTAACAGTAATATCAATGTACATTTAATTTACATGTACAATAAATAACTGTGATTAAACAATTAAAAGAAGTATCTAACTAAAATATCTAAGAAGCCATACGTTTAACTTATGCTCAAAATTAATATAATTTTTTACAAAACCTTATATTTCTCACAAAAATTAGAGCACAGCCCAACTGTAATTGAATCTTATGTCATCGAGAGATATAGTTAATGCTGGGCGAGTCTCTAGTTTGAAATTAAATCTAAAACACGAGAAATGTGTTGTATATTTACATCTATAATATTAGACCATCCGCGTGTGAATTGGTAAGTGTACAGATAAGTTAACTTGGTCAAATAAGGACAGATACACCAGTTTCTTTATTTATTTTACCAAATGCAATGTTTTGTGCAGGATGTGCAGTTACTAATACCTTACTAAAATGTGTTATCTAAAAGACACAAAATCTTATGTTTCAGTTTATGTACTATACGTATTTAAAATTTTATAACCCTTATTAATAATTTCAAATTTTTGTTATACAGATCGATAAAACTTTTGTCTTCTTTACTATCAAAGAATTATTTTAAAATGCGAAAAAAATATTTAAAAAACAATTAAAATTGAATTGAAGAAATAAAAATACGAAAAAGCATTACTTCAAACAATATAGCCCTAACCTATGTCAGGTGACTTCAATAATTACTAGGTTTATTGATTTAGTACTACTTCAATATAGACCTATCAGGTAAACTTTGCCAGATGATTTCAATAATTAGTAGGTTTATTTGCCGTTACTTCAATATTGACTAATAGATATTCAAATAGTATAATAATTGGTTGGTGTTTTTCAAACCAAACAGAAAAATGTTACATAGGTAGAATAAACAGTAGTAGAATAAGTGTTTAAGAAGCGCGTCCACGCAAGGGTAAGCGTCACACTGCTTGCGAGGATGTCCTCCAGCTAAGGCTCTTACATTGTTGTCCATTGTTGAATAGTGAATACATACTGTAACAGGGTTCTCATTCAATCTCCATTTCCAGTATATTAATGTTCGTCCTAACTTAGAAATATGTGAATAGCTAAAAATAGTCCCTCTATGGGCTTGATACAATTTACTTTATTTGATGTTCTTGAAGATTTTATATCCGACTGACAATATATAGCAAAAATATTACGTTCAGGTATGGTGAGATGATGACTACAGTCAATCCAATAAAGTATTAGGCTTCGATGGATGTGTGTATCAAAATAACATTTTTTTAAATAATAATACATAACTATAATGGTAAATATTGTGACATTGCACTACTTATGAATTAAAATTATGTTCTGAATATCAAGATTGATCACCAAAAATAACATTATTTTTGTTCATCCAATAATTAGATGACCTACCAGAATACATTTTTATTTCCAAGTTTCCTTCTAACTCTGAATAAAACTTGGAATTACTTGAGATGCCTTGTGCATCAGGCATTGCCGCGTCCACGTCTTTGTGGTGCTTCTTATCATGCCTTTCTGATCATGTAGCACGATTCATGTGCCATAGGCATTGCCAAGTTGCGTCATCGTGGTGTTTAGCTCCATGCCTCCATGATTATGTCACCACAATGTCTTGTGCCGTAGTAGGCATTGCCACGTAGCGTCGTCGTGGTGCTTAGCTCCATGCCTCCATGACTATGTCACCGCAATGTCTTGTACCGTAGTAGGCATTGCCACGTAGCGTCGACGTGGTGCTTAGCTCCATGCCTCCATGACTATGTCACCGCAATGTCTTGTGCCGTAGGCATTGCCACGTAGCGTCGTCGTGGTGCTTAGCTCCATGCCTCCATGACTATGTCACCGCAATGTCTTGTGCCGTAGGCATTGCCACGTAGCATCGTCGTGGTGCTTAGCTCCATGCCTCCATGACTATGTCACCGTAATGTCTTGTGCCGTAGGCATTGCCACGTAGCGTCGTCGTGGTGCTTAGCTCCACGCCTCCATGACTATTCCACCACAATGTATTGTGCCGTAGGCATTGCCATGTAGCGTCGTCGTGGTGCTTAGCTCCATGCCTCCATGACTATGTCACCACAATGTCTTGTGCCGTAGGCATTGCCACGTAGCGTCGTCGTGGTGCTTAGATCCATGACTCCATGACTATGTCACCACAATGTCTTGTGCCGTAGGCATTGCCACGTAGCGTCGTCGTGGTGCTTAGCTCCATTCCTCCATGACTATGTCACCACAATGTCTTGTGCCGTAGGCATTGCCACGTAGCGTCGTCGTGGTGCTTAGCTCCATGCCTCCATGACTATGTCACCACAATGTCTTGTACCGTAGGCATTGCCACGTAGCGTCGTCGTGGTGCTTAGCTCCATTCCTCCATGACTATGTCACCGCAATGTCTTGTACCGTAGTAGGCATTGCCACGTAGCGTCGTCGTGGTGCTTAGCTCCATGCCTCCATGACTATGTCACCACAATGTCTTGTACCGTAGTAGGCATTGCCACGTAGCGTCGTCGTGGTGCTTAGCTCCATGCCTCCATGACTATGTCACCGCAATGTCTTGTGCCGTAGGCATTGCCACGTAGCGTCGTCGTGGTGCTTAGCTCCATGCCTCCATGACTATGTCACCGCAATGTCTTGTGCCGTAGGCATTGCCACGTAGCGTCGTCGTGGTGCTTAGCTCCATGCCTCCATGACTATGTCACCACAATGTCTTGTACCGTAGGCATTGCCATGTAGCGTCGTCGTGGTGCTTAGCTCCATGCCTCCATGACTATGTCACCACAATGTCTTGTGCCGTAGGCATTGCCACGTAGCGTCGTCGTGGTGCTTAGATCCATGCCTCCATGACTATGTCACCACAATGTCTTGTACCGTAGGCATTGCCACGTAGCGTCGTCGTGGTGCTTAGCTCCATGCCTCCATGACTATGTCACCACAATGTCTTGTACCGTAGGCATTGCCACGTAACGTCGTCGTGGTGCTTAGCTCCATGCCTCCATGACTATGTCACCACAATGTCTTGTACCGTAGGCATTGCCACGTAGCGTCGTCGTGGTGCTTAGCTCCATGCCTCCATGACTATTCCACCACAATGTCTTGTACCGTAGGCATTGCCACGTAGCGTCGTCGTGGTGCTTAGCTCCATGCCTCCATGACTATGTCACCACAATGTCTTGTGCCGTAGGCATTGCCACGTAGCGTCGTCGTGGTGCTTAGCTCCATGCCTCCATGACTATGTCACCACAATGTCTTGTACCGTAGGCATTGCCACGTAGCGTCGTCGTGGTGCTTAGCTCCATTCCTCCATGACTATGTCACCACAATGTCTTTTGCCGTTCGCATTGCCAAGTTCCGTCGTTGTGGTGCTTAGCTCCATGCCTCCATGACTATTCTTACCACAATGTCTTGTGCCCTAGTCATTGTCATGTTGCGTCATCGTGGTGCCTCCCTCCATATCCGTCTCATGCCACCGTGCCACATTTTTATAAGATAAATGTTTTAGTAAAATATGTTTTAATTTTAATATACATTAGCTTTCATGACCAGATCCGCACTATAACCACCCCGCTGTTCTCTTATTAATCATTTGATTAGAATTGCAACTAAACTCAGCTGTACTTGAAACTATATTTGAAACTATTCTTCCTAAACTCATTAGACAAATTAAACCAGATGCAATACATTATCACATCCAACATGAAGTATGTGTCACCGTTTACGAAATACAATTCCAATACGCGCAGTCTTATTTAATTAATTTCACTGCATTGCTTATTAACCACGGACTTTATGTAATACATTTTCACACAAATTATTATATTAAATTGCCAAGTAATCGGATTGAAAACCCCATATAATTTTAGAATATAAATTACCTCAGGAAAAGCTTATCAGTATAAACCTTTTAACGGATGTCGCATCGATACCGATTACACAACACTCAGATAATCCGGCAAGCAATGAACAGAGGTTTATAAAAGGCCAATGTGCAAACAGATAAACATACAATTCCGAGGGTAATGGTGAAATGAGCCCTAGCGTTGGGGAGGTGACGGGCGGGCGGGCGGACGGACCTGCGTGGTGAGAGGCTGAGGCGTCGCTGCGTCAGATGAAGAGGAGGCGTCGGGGTGTTCGGATCTCGGGTGGCTCCCATCGCGGTGCACCGTGGCTCCAGTAGAGTGCGCTGGTGTGGAGCGTGCCGCTGCCTAACCACTACCCGACTATCGCTACTGGTACACGATGACTACAGCTGCGGTAGCGTGTACTACAGCTGTTGATGTCTAGCTGCTACTGTTGACAGGTGAAGGTGACAGTGAAATCAGTGTGGTTCAGTGGGCAAGTGTTCGGGACCATCAACATGATCCCGCACATTTCTGTTTTTCTGTTGGTTATGGATATTTCTTCTATACAAGGTAGGCAATTTCTTTTTCAAATATATTAAATAATAAACCCATATTCCATAACTGTATTATATATTATTACACTAGTAAGTTTTTGAAATGTTTTTATTTACGTTCATCGCTGATGAAGAAATCACCATTGAAATTAGTCAACAACGAAATCAGTTCTCTTTTAACTCATAGATTGTAATCCAATGGAAAGTGCTTGATTTTTAGAAGAGCCATACGCCAATTTAATAAAAAATCAAAATGAATCTTGTAATCTGTCAAGTCAGGTAAGTATGAAAATTAAGAAACTACTGAAATATTAAGCAATCATAGAAAAATCACCTCAATAACTAGTTTTAACATTTTAAATGTGAAATATAACTCATTAGTATTCACGTTTACCATGAAACACTAATAAATTACTTGAAAACTAAAAAAAATTACGAATAAACCTTTCTGCTATGCCTTGATTTAGTAATTTTTATCAAGTGTTTATAAAACTCGTAAAGTTATTGACACATGTGTTTCATGAATACAGACATACAATATTTTGAATTCATTTCCTATGCTTAAAAATTAGTTAATTAGTTAAAGGTTTATGGTAAACATTTAAATATTATGTGTTCAATTATCAAACTGAAATCATCAAATGAAAATACAGTAACTACTAAGGTTATAAGATAACTTATGAATGCAAAAAGGCAAATTTATTGTTATTTTGCTTAAGACCGCAACAACGTACTAGGTAAACCACTAAAAATACATATCTCATAAATACCAATAAAACAATAAATAATATATATTGGATGTATTTCATGATTAAGAAGAGGTAAAGTACAACAGATGCAATAAGTTCTCGTTCGGCTTAATCGTGAAAAGCGTTGACGCTTAGTGTTTTGTGAAGCGTGAAGGCAAAGGCAGCAGTTCCAAAGTTTTAGAGGCGATTAATAATGGGAACGTTTTATTCAGGAGAAGTATTTTCAAAATGCCACTTAACAATATCGTTTTGAACTGATTTGCCTTTCTAAATGGACGGTAAGGTGCGATATATTATTTTATAATTATGGAAAGGGAAACTTACCGTGTCAATCCTACCTATGTTCAATCTATTACGGTAATTAAAAATCAGTTGCATATAAAGTTTCAACTGAGAGCAGCAGGGCTACTAGATGTGTTAAGTTTGATTATGCTTATTAACACGTAGCTTGTTCAGCCGAGCTTGGTATCTTACAAGCCAATCAGAGAGTTTTCACCTCTTCAACTAACAACAGTCCTCAAACATGTTCTGGTCAACATTAGATACTATTCGCGACTATTAGGAGAAAATGGAGACAATACATAACCTTTTGTTGGACTTTAAAACTACAAATTATTATCGTTTCAAATAGAGTATTAATTCTTAGTATCGTTAGTAATTCCATTAAACATTTAGTTGCATTAGTTAGTAGAATTTATAATCTGAATAAATTTGAAATAAAAACTTTTTACATTTTATGAAACCCGTTCTCAATGTGATAGATTGAAGGCTTAAAGTTTAAGTAAGAATAAAAAATTACCTACAACATATTATATAAGAAGTGGTAATTTTATTAACCTGTCTTCTCTTCTCTGTAAACGAAATCTTAAAAGATTTTAGCTATTTTGTGACAGAAGCATTGGTGGCCAGAAAAGCACGTTTTCTCATATGGTATATCCTAATGAAATATAAAAAATAGTCGTTAGCTCTGAAAACTAACCTTAGTTCAACAGCTCAAGAACACTTAATTCGGATGCTTATTATTATACGTAATGCCTCTGGGATCCATCCCGTAACACGTTGTGAGCCGAGGTCCAAAGTCACGAAAGGCAGCTAGTTACTGGAGGCATAACATCTGACTTCAGTCCATGTACTCTCACAACTGTTTGATTATGTTCTACAATTTGGACTTTGGATTCCAATAACAGAAAATTGATTTCAATCGTGCTATCAAATTTGAAAATAAGTTTTAACATAAAATCACACAGAGACTCTTTAAAATGTTGTAATTTTTCTCATAGTAAATAGACATTTACGGCGGACAGACTGGTCTGCGGCTCGGTCTCTCTGTGCGCCGTGCGCTATGCAGGTCAGCTGTTGAATCAGCTGCAACATTATGATCTTAATAGGAAAACCACGACAGTATGGTAAAATACTTAATCGATTACACTTACTATTCCAACTACACAATAGAATTCTCATAATCTATATTGCGTTACAAATTAGTGTAAAAATATATGGGCAATATTGCTTATTTCTATCATGAATTACCATTATTTTCGTGCATTTTCACTTCCCAAAATATTGCAAATGTGAGAAGTTAAATATACAAGAGGCAAAAAATGTACTATCAACATCATTCCAGCGTTGCGTATACTATTAACTATAGCGCTAGGTTAAAGTAGGTATGGATATAGCCTAAAACTTCTTTAATCATATTAACAGTTAATTAATTAAAATTGTATTACTATCGTTACAAACTTCAGGTTATTTTGTTTGCCAAACGTTTTACGAACAATGTTATTACAACCTATTTCACTATCAATATTTTAGGATATCGTCCCAAATTCTTCTTACTCCCCTTATACTTAATATATGGAGAAAGTATTGTTTTTGTAAAAAATTTTGAATTAGAGTTGAGAGTGTATATATCTGTTTTGGGGTCCCCTGAATCCAAAAAAGTGGTTTTGACTATATCTCTGTCCGTCCGTGTGTGTGTGTGTGTGTGTCTGTGTGTGTGTGTGTGTGTGTGTGTGTGTGTGTGTGTGTGTGTGTGTGTGTGTGTGTGTGTGTGTGTGTGTAAGTGTGTGTGGGTGTGTACAGAGCCACAGCCTACCCTGTTGGTCCGATTTAGATGAAATAAGGTATGTATGCCCATATTTACTGTATCTCTGGGTGTTATTTCATTTTTCGAATTTTTTGTTTTTCATTCACGTAAAAAACCTTAAAAACATGAAAAATCCAAATTTCTCAAATATGGCTCTAACGATTTTGATTACAATTTTATAGTTTATAGTGCATAGAGTAATAAATGATATGACATCACTCGCGATTCTGTAAACATGTTGGTTTAAAATTAATGGGGTTTTAAATGTCAAAAAGACAATTTTAAGTTTTCCAAGAAAACAATAAAGATAAAGTATGATTTGACTCCTGCCATTACAAAACCCACTTAAAAAATAATTAAACAAATTAGTATGAAAAATTATTTGTCTACGACTAACAATTCCAGATAAAAGTTGTATTTACTGTCCATGATAAAAATAGTACGTTCTCGGAGAGCACCCAATGTTTTTCTTAAGGAGAATACGGAAATTAATTAAGAATAAACAGTATATAGTAAGCTTTATGTAATCGTTTCCATTGTCCACTGACGTAGGTATGGAGACTGATAATACAGTATATAAGACACAGTATATACATAAGACGATGAAATAAAGTAGTTAATAAGAATGGGCCTACAATCTTGATCACCCGACATAGGAGCTTGAGGACACGAACGCTCCGTCAAGGGAGTAGGATGCCATAGCAGCATTATGACTTTCTTTCCAAATATAAAATTACAACGACAAACACTTGGTTTTAGTTAACTCTGTTTTACAAACAAATTTAGTCATGTTTAGGAATGTAAATACTTTCTCATATCGTCTGGTTGTGCTTTTAGTTCTTTTGCTGGTTCTTCATATATTTTTACACATGTCACCACAAGTGTGGCATCATCGGAAGACACTGAATCACTAAACCTAAATTGCTAACACTATTAACTATAATATTTTTATATATGTTTATGAATACTGCTCAATTGTTTATATTTAGTTTATATATTATGATGTTGTAGCATTGATGACTCGTGATGGAATACGTATTAGGTCAAGTAAAAATCTATCAAGAACTAAAGATAGAAATACAAGGAAAATATACTAAAAATTGCATTGTTAAAATAGGGAAATATTTGGTATTCCATCCAATTCTAAAATGATAGGCAACCTATACCGTAGCTGAGCGAGTGGTGATGTTTCCACGTGTTGCCTTCCGTCGACCCCCTGCACCTTTTCCCACTTTATCACAGTAAGCCTCAGAAGATTTACCGGTACAGTAAAAGGCTTAGACGAATGGCTTATTTTTGCATCTCTAAATCTTCTTTCGTTTCCTCGGGTGGAAAGCGTCTTCTATTCTATTTGTACTAGTGACGATGCTCTTACGGGTATTGTGATTTGGAATTATTTTAATTTGGCGTACATATTTTCATTATAAATTATTATGAAAACTATAACTAAATAATAAATATAAAAACATTTTTTTACTATTGTGTCAAGTTTTTACCATAAAACCTGTGCTATGTATGATAAGACATGTCCACATAAAAGTGAAAAACGTAGAGTTATGATTTATGTTTATAGAAATTATTTTACTAACGAGGAGAGTAATAAAGTCAACGAGTATAAACCAAATTCCTATTTACGGACGTGAATTATAATTATATGTTTGAATTGTGCTGAATATGAACATAAATTTCTACCGTTGTTTGTAAATCGTAGAATGTTTCTTCATATTAAAATTATATGACAGAAACACAATTTTAAGTAAATGAGTAACCATTTTTTTCATTTAATAGGACAGGCTTGAAGTTTTAGGATACAACCATTTATTTTTAAAATTCTAAAAAATGTTAGAGTGTATATTTATTTACATATCAGTTAATTGAAATAAATGTATGCACACTATAACAAGAATTAATCGCTCCACCTAGCTTTAATTTAAAACAAATACGAGTATATTATTAGAATAGTTTGGGGCCTACTCTAAACTCGAGAGTCATTGCTTCGTGAAAAAATGAGTTTCCTGAAAAGATACAAACGAAATTGAACAGCCAGTTCAGAAAAGTCCAGTTAATCCGCTCAATTCCGTTCTGTCTTCTGCACAATATATCATTGTTTACTTTCCAAACGTATGACAATTAATCAACCAACAATCCCATTTAGACGCCCGAGTCGCTGGATCGAACACGGCCTCCTAACATATTGCTTAACACACACGCACGCACACACACACACACACACACACACACACACACACACACACACACACACACACACACATATATATATATATATATATATATATATATATATATATATATCTCGCATTAGTTATTGAGTTAAAAGAGCGTCGAATGGATAAACATTCTCAACAGTTTTTGGAGATAATAAAGTGAATAATAAACGGTACCAGTGAACTGACACATACTTTCTCCCTTAAGTAAGTTCAAGAAAGACAATCTGTAATAAACCATCATGTTCTACAAAGTTCATCTAAATAAATACCATTTGATAATTTATTGTTTCAAAAATAATCATCCCGTTTCTGAAAATAAAAACAAGAGAGGCAAAGTTAAATTAATTGTTCGAACTGTATGGGGGAAACACCCCCCTTCCCCCGGTAATACCAAGCTTTTTTGAGTTGGTTCTGTTGGGTGATTTGACCTTACATTTCATACCAAGTTTCATGGAAAACGGTTAAAAAATAAGGAAGAAATTGATATTTTAATATTCTCCATAAGAATAACGTTGGACGCTTTCAGACAACGTACTTTGTTTATCATGGATAGTAAATTTAAGTTTTCTCTGGAACCGTTAGTCGTAGACAAATAATTCAAAATAATAATTTTTTTAGTTTTTTAAGCAGGTTTTAATGGCGACAGTCAAATTATACTATACTTTTATTGTTTTCGCTGAAAATTTAAAAATTAGATTTTTCTGACATTTAAAAGCCCATAACTTTTGAACCGTCATTTTTACAGACATGCAGGTGGTGTCAAATTATTTAGTACTCTGTACACTATAAACTATAAAATTATAATCTATAAAATTATAATCAAAATCGTTAGAGCCGTTTTTTAGAAATTCGGATTTTTCACGTTTTTTAAGAGTTTTTAGGGGTGAACTACCCTTAAAAATCAAAAATTCAAAAAAATGAAAAAGCACCTAAAGGTACCGTGAATATATAAATACATGCCAAATTTCATCTAAATCGGACCAACGGGGTAGGCTGTGGCACTGTACACATCCAGACACACACACACACACACACACACACACACACACACACACACACACACACACACACACACACACACACACACAGACACACGGACGGACAGACATCACCTCCAAACCCACTTTTTTGGATTCAGGGGACCCCAAAACGGATATATCCACCCTCAACTCAAATTCGAAAATTTTGACGAAAACAATACTTTCTCCATATAGGTAGGTACTACGTATAAGGGGAGAAAGTAAAATACTTTACAAGGTATACTTTTTGATCATTGTGGTCAGATATTATTTATTATAAAAATATATTTTGGAGTTAAATCTATTTGTATATGATACGCTGCCCTACGTAAAGCCACAAGCATACACAAAACATAAGGAGCTCCTCTCTTTCGGGTCTCTTTTTATTTGGCACCCGTTAAAAAGAATTACAGTATTATTCAAAGTATGCATTAAGTTTCCCACCATTATGTCCCCTAACATATTACATTAAAAATTGCAGAAATTATTTGAACAAAGGTGATTCTTCTAATGTTATATCTTTCCTCGTCCCCTCCTTTACTACTTTATCACGGAAAGCCTTATAGGATTTACAAGGAGAGTCAAAGGCTCAGACAAATGGTATTTCCTTGCATCTTTTTGTTCCCTAATGAACTAACAAAGTATTCTGTGACCTATTTCTGGTTTGTAGCTCATTTAAAATGAAATAAAGCAAAGAAAAAAATACTAATATTAGTTACTGTAGTTACAATAATACGTACCTACATTACATAGTAACCCAGTAGTTTTGAATATAATTTTTGATCTAATCCTATATTTTAATGTGTTTATTTGGCTTTACTATGTATATATCTGTATATATATATAAATAATACATATATATATATATTTATATATTATTATTATTATTTATATATTTATATATTAAGTACACAATTGTATATCAAGTAATTATATAAACATCTATATAATATCAGATATGTATATAATATGTGCAGATGGAATAAAATAAAAGATGATAATTAATTTGGCTTTGTGGTCATGAATGCAAATTACATTGAATTAAGGTTCGAAGCCTAGTTTTAAGTGATGTCTTAACCCTCTATCTGGCAAAGGTCCAAAAATGGACTTCTATTTTTCAACTGTGAACTGGCAGGATCCATTAATGGACCACTGTGACATGGTGCGTATTATCGACAGGTTAAAGCCTGATAACTGTTTCAAAGCGCTATGATACTTACACCATTGGAAAGGCGAGATTTTGGGGATTCATTTTCATATATAAAACATCATCAATATCCGTCGAAGTAGATGTTCAGGGAAACTTGGGGTGGATGAGAACTAGTAACCAAGATACAGGTACTAGCAATCGACATTTGTTACGACTGACTCCACCACCTTCTAACTAATTGGGACCACGTTTACCTCATTTTATTTAAATGTGATAGACGTTTCGCAGGAAAAAATTGTGTAGTCAAATGATGATAATTGTAGTTTTACAGCTGGGGTTTTCTCTTTTAGTTCAACAGACTATAATTCACGTTATAATGTTAAGATGGGTTATTTATTTTGTTTTTGTCCATATCAATAAATAACTGTTTTATGTCTAATATTATTATATATTCTTCTTTTTTGTCGCCATGTTATACGTTACTTTATCCCTGAGATTAGTGATACGGTAAGCCATAAAGCTCTTTTATCTCAAAATTTTATCTTTGTCTATAATATCAGAAATTTTTCAAAATAATGCATAAATACATGTAAATAGATGTATACTATTATGCTTTTGCACTTTAGTAGAAAAATATTATTATAACGAAAAATTAATTATTTTCGATTAAAAATAGATTATAGAAAAGAAATATTTAGTATTTTAAACAAAGAAACGTAAGTAAAGCTTGGTAAGTAAATAGAGATTAGTTTTGTTGAAGTTGCCAAACCAATTCTAGACTTAACTCGTATACCAAAGTTAGTACCAGTAGCTCTTATGGACTTCAAACAACTGTCAATCCATTATCTAAAATTTTTAACTCAGATAAAATTTACGTTTCTTAAGTTTTGTTAAAACAAAATTATTTATTCATTGAAGTATACAAAAGCTATAGGCATGTCAAAACTGTGATTTGAATACCCACCTATGTATTAACGTACTCGCATATATCACGCAAAAAAAATAAACGATAACGCGTGAGTAAAAAACGTAAACAAATTAAATAAATGCAGTATTGGAATAACCACAACAATGAAAAATAAATAGCTATATACGCCGATGCAAAAAAATTTTAAGTTATAACTAAAAAAGTTAATTCCATCCATACATGAATTCAATGACATAAAACCTTTAAAAACATTTTCTTTCCTGTGGGAAATAGGTTATATCATGGATATGTCTGAAGGGAATGGCCTCGGTTCATCTAAACAGCTGTTCTTAATTTTTTTATCTTACAAAAAATTCAATATAACAGCCCTGGTAGTTTCTATGGAAACCTGTTACATGTTTTTCATCTTACAAATCGCTAAAAAACCCAGAGCTAAGACATAACCATGTCAAAAGTTAAATTTTAATGCTGAATAATGTGGCAACAAAGAACAGAAAAAGCTACTGAAGACTAAAGATTACTCCTAGGAATGTAAAAATTAATCATACCTAGTAAAGAAAACCGTCAACTAAATTATGAGGTAACTTGAACTTAAATAAAATAGCTAATTTACGTCTTATCGTTTAAAGAGAATAAAAAGAAAACACAAGTCTCAAGACAAGAATTCTATAACACGGAACATTATTTTTTCTATGTAAATACCTTAAAAGTAATTTTTGATTTCTCGTAGGAAAAATATAGTAGACAAACTCAAATAAAACCTCAGCGATTCATAGAAAAAATACCAAATCAATCATATATATTCTAGCTTGCTTCTATGAATGAAAATACAACATATTAGTGGAATCTATTTACTTAGAAAAGCTCCCAAATTATAGAATTCTGTACTATAAAACCTAAAATCCTATACTAATGATTAACCATGGTATTATAGATAAATGTGTTGTCAAGAAAAGGATATAAAAATTAACCCCTAACCATTTATGTTCAACACGATTAGAAGAGCAAATGATTAAATATTTATATACTTTTTTCTAGAATATGTTACTACAAACACAACTGTACATTTAGAAATGATCAATTTCTTTAACACCAACAATCAAGGTTGTAAAGATATGACTGTAACAGAACTAAATTGCCATCAGTAGTCCCATAATATAACTTCTTTAAGGATGCAAAATACTTTTGGAATCAACTAAGGCCCTTGGAAGGTGGTTTAAATGTTAGAAAAATGAAAGATGACATCCACTCTACCTCCTATGTCTGATTCTAAAGATATGACCGACGTAAACTTCAAATAATTAGTAACTGTCGATCTACGAAGGAGAAAATATGTTAGCGTAGAGATAAATTAGACTTCATAACATTATAAATGCACCTATAAACCTGGGAATAAAAACCCTTAGCAAAAGAATTAAGCGTTGAAGTAGGACAATAATTTCAATATCTCATACACAACCAGACTTAAAATTGGAATCACCTTTACTTGTTTCCATCTAGGATTAGTGAAAACTGTGTTAAAAAAAGTCAGAAAAAGTGACAGCTACTTTGTCCTTTGTAATGACGTTACCACAATACTGCATATACACAATAGTAGCATTAAACGAGTTAACATAGGACTAGATAATGCAAAATACCAATGATTATTAATAGAGTGATAAATATTTGTTTATTTATCGCAATGTGCAACATTAACTTTACTCTTAATACAATTTTTAAGATAAGAATCTTAAAAATAAATAATGTTTATCTCTATGTTTATGTGTGTCTTGATGTTTATTTTTATGTTTATGTTTATGTTTATGTTTATGTTTATTATGTTTATAAATAATGTTTATGTTTATGTTTAATGTTTATGTTTATGTTTATCTGTTAATAATGTTTATAATATTTATGTTTATGTTTATGTTGTTGAATCTTTTTAGACACATCTATTTTTTAGTTGTATAGAAATAACTCGCTGTAACCCCCCAGGCCCCCTTATAGGTGTCGGCAGAATCGCTTTTATTTATTTAATTTAAGGTATTAGAGATATTAGAGATGATCAAAAGAAAATATGATATGGAATAACGGTGGGAGTTGGTAGATAGTGTATTTGATATGGTAAATTGAGTTGAAGAATTATTTGTTGTAGAATATTTCAAATTTTGGTGTTGGTATAGTTTTATTTGTTTCCCTGTTGGTTAGCCCAAGCTTGCAGTTGCATCGGGCGTATGCAATCAATTAAATGTCCCATATTTGATAAGTTTTCATTTCTTCATTAAAGTTGTTGTAATATTGTTACGTTTTCTTCTTAAGGGTGATTAAAGTGAGGTTGTAACGAAATATTAGCGCTCTATGTACTATTTTAATGTAATATGGTAATAATTTAATAAAAAAAACCTTTTCTAGGAATTAAGGGAATGAGTTACGATAAAAAGTCATATTAACAAAGATATAAATCTTCAATAATGCATATGGTACGTCACTCTCAGTCTTTGAGAACATCTCGTTCAAGAAATATATAAAAGAACTAAAAATATTTATTTTTTTAATTTTTTTTATCCATAAAAAGTTAAAAACTAAGTTATCTGCACTATATTCACTATCTGCACTATATTTAAAAACGCGCAGAAGGCAAACATGTCATTGTAGGCCCGGGCTCGTTGGAGGAATCGACGGTCCGTGTAGAAACGTTCGTGTAGTGGAGGAAGGCTGAGAACATTGTACGCACCTTCTCCACAACACCATTTCTTCTTGTCTTTCTCCTCCTCGAAGAGCCGGGCATCACAATGAGGACATCTGTAAACGTTAACATCCCAGAGACTAACTGTTTTCAGTTGGAATGCCTCAATTCGGTCAAGCTGGTCTCCCGACCACGTCGACATGGGGCCGTGGCTGACCACAAGTCGACCAAGCGAAACAGGCAAATGCTTCAGTTCAGAGAGTTTAGGATTTCTGAGACGAAATATTTGAACTCTCTGAACTAAGGCTTCGGGATTACGCAGATCGTAGCTTCTCACTGCTTCTCTGTGCACTTCCGGGTTCTGCTGCGTGTAACGCTCAACAGCAGCCCGGTGGACTTCCGGGTGCTGCTCAGAGTACCGCTTCGCATACTCACGCAGCTGTTCCCGGTTACAATCTGCGAATCGTTTCTTTGCCTGCTTCACTTGTTCTTGTTTGGAAGTGGGAATGGTCTTAGGCCGACCACGCTTGACCTTTTTGGGCCTTCCTGGACCTTTTTTAGATGCAGGAGCTTCATTAACAATAATAGGGCTGGGAGGATCTGCGGGAATGTCGGCAATAGGGACCGGAATGTGAGGCATATCACTTTGAGCGAATTTTATTTCGGTGATGTTAAACTGCCTCACACACCCGTCCAACACTGCATTAACCATCAACAGTGATGACAGCGAAGAGACGGATTCACAACGAAAAAGACGTGCGAAATTGTTCGCTTCATTGATGTCTCTCCGTCGCTCCGCATTGACAGCGTGCGAATCAAACAGATAGTAGAAAGCACCGGATGTTTAATGTTTATGTTTATGTTTATCTGTTAATAATGTTTATAATATTTATGTTTATGTTTATGTTGTTGAATCTTTTTAGACACATCTTTTTTTTAGTTGTATAGAAATAATTATATCTGTATAAATCGATGGGGTACATACATTTGAAAATAACTCCCTTCTGATGTAGTGATTATCAAAAATTGCAAACAATTTGTAAAACGCATCTAAGGTCTTTCAAAATAATTTAAATTATATACAAATGGAACTCCTACCATAGTCCCTAATTTTGTATATCTTGGATTAAAAAAAATAGTGTTTTACAGTTAGATTAATATTTAAAATTAATAAACACTGAGTGACTTAAAATATAATGTCCATTATTAAAACTATGATAAAAGTTAATGTCTAAAGGTTTTTACAACACTGCGATAGAGACGTCACGGCACATTAGTGAAAATTAGGTGTAACGTTTTATTTTTGACATTATCAACATAATTGAGAGAAGATAATTTTTGATACGACATAAATTTAAAATGATTTCGGACAATAGTGCTTGCCATCAACATAGATAGGCCAAATCATTAGTTTCTGGTAGATTTCTGCTATGAGAAATTTGTTGAACAAAAGCTGAATACAATTATGAAAAAATGCAAAATAATCATTGTATAAACTTAGATAACTTTTCGTTGGGAAATAAACAACACTTTCGCAGACTGGTAAATTAATTAGAGGTTGCGCACCTATAACAAAACCCGACTCTAGGATGCACGGGCAAAGCTGATCACGCCACGACGGTCAGCTGATACTTTTAGCCGCTTGGAAACTGCCAACAATACTTCACCTCCCCTGACTCCCCGTCACAGCTGAATCTCTGTCAAATCTTTAAATATAACGATCGCCAAATACCTCGCCACTACTAATGCTTTCTGTAAACCAAGTTTATGTCCAAGCAATGCTATCATACTGCTCACTTAAAAATAAATTACGAAATCATGGATTGTTGAACCCAGGCCTCTTTACATTTTTGTAATAGATTAAAAGTTTATCATTCACGCACCAGCCAATAAAATCTATAAATGGTTATAAAAGTACTAACTCATAGCTTATGGAAAAAATGTGTTATAAAGATATAAAAAATACATGCATTTTTGTTAGGTTGCTTATATAAGCGACCTAACAAAAATGTATATATTTTAAAAAATGCCCTAAAAAATGTAGCCTTACTTCAAATATTTGAAGTAAGGCTTGCAGATCACCATCGTTTCTTTAACTTTATTAAACGGGACCCTTGGAACTACTATCTTCTGATTTTCCCACTTAGATTGTATCCACTATATGAACTCAGTTTTGATTGATCTGATTTCTCAAATTTCGTGCTTATGTAAGCAGAATACGTCGAGCTGACTCTAGAGAGGGGTTCTCAAGCTGTCCTCTATATTATACCTTATATCGGCGTGGATCGGTGATTCTGTTGTGTGCCCCTGAATATGGCGTGTAAAATGTTTGTTTTCACTTTCCTCTTGACAAGTAGTTGTTCTGGATTTCCTAATGAATTTCATGATAATGCCTGAGGTGGGGCGGTTATTACATCTGTTTAACTGATGCAGGCGTCAATCTCGTCCCCGTAGGCTCCATTCCAAGGATAGAGCCATCTGCAATATCAGTTTTTTTAAGGGAAAAACAAGATCCATTATCAGACTAACGAGTACAATATACTTTTAGAGCATTTCTCCTGGACTATTGTACCGAATCAGACTATCGTCAGACTTATTAATAATGGCTTGCTGTCTTTAAATAAGTTCTTTTCACGAATTTCATTGTACCTCAATCTTTATTTATTATTAAGTAATAAATACTTTGATCGAACAACCTTGCTGTAATATTGTTTATTATTTTTTGTGCTCTTTAACCAAGGCAAAGATATCATATGGGATTCAAATTAACGTAATTATCAGTAGTATTAGTGAGGCATGTTTAGTTCATACGGAATAACGTAATTATCAGTAGTATTATTGAGGCATGTTTAGTTCATACGGAATAACGTAATTATCAGTAGTATTATTGAGGCATGTTTAGTTCATACGGAATAACGTAATTATCAGTAGTATTATTGAGGCATGTTTAGTTCATACGGAATAACGTAATTATCAGTAGTATTATTGAGGCATGTTTAGTTCATACGGAATAACGTAATTATCAGTAGTATTATTGAGGCATGTTTAGTTCATACGGAATAACGTAATTATCAGTAGTATTAGTGAGACATGTTTAGTTCATACGGAATAACGTAATTATCAGTAGTATTAGTGAGACATGTTTAGTTCATACGGAATAACGTAATTATCAGTAGTATTAGTGAGACATGTTTAGTTCATTCGGAATAACGTAATTATCAGTAGTATTAGTGAGGCATGTTTAGTTCATACGGAATAACGTAATTATCAGTAGTATTATTGAGGCATGTTTAGTTCATACGGATTAACGTAATTATCAGTAGTATTAGTGAGGCATGTTTAGTTCATACGGTTTAACGTAATTATCAGTAGTATTAGTGAGACATGTTTAGTTCATACGGATTAACGTAATTATCAGTAGTATTATTGAGGCATGTTTAGTTCATACGGATTAACGTAATTATCAGTAGTATTAGTGAGGCATGTTTAGTTCATACGGTTTAACGTAATTATCAGTAGTATTAGTGAGGCATGTTTAGTTCATACGGTTTAACGTAATTATCAGTAGTATTAGTGAGGTATGTTTAGTTCATACGGATTAACGTAATTATCAGTAGTATTAGTGAGACATGTTTAGTTCATACGGAATAATGTAATTATCAGTAGTATTAGTGAGGCATGTTTAGTTCATACGGAATAACGTAATTATCAGTAGTATTAGTGAGACATGTTTAGTTCTAACGGAATAACGAAATTATCAGTAGTATTAGTGAGGTATGTTTAGTTCATACGGAATAACGTAATTATCAGTAGTATTAGTGAGACATGTTTAGTTCATACGGAATAACGTAATTATCAGTAGTATTAGTGAGACATGTTTAGTTCATACGGATTAACGTAATTATCAGTAGTATTAGTGAGGCATGTTTAGTTCATACGGAATAACGTAACTATCAGTAGTATTAGTGAGACATGTTTAGTTCATACGGAATAACGTAATTATCAGTAGTATTAGTGAGACATGTTTAGTTCATACGGAATAACGTAATTATCAGTAGTATTAGTGAGACATGTTTAGTTCATACGGATTAACGTAATTATCAGTAGTATTAGTGAGGCATGTTTAGTTCATACGGAATAACGTAATTATCAGTAGTATTAGTGAGACATGTTTAGTTCATACGGAATAACGTAATTACCAGTAGTATTAGTGAGGCATGTTTAGTTCATACGGAATAACGTAATTATCAGTAGTATTAGTGAGACATGTTTAGTTCATACGGATTAACGAATTTGTTTATTTATAATTTCTTCATTTTAGAAAAAAACGCAACATTATACATAGGTCCAAAAAGATTGGTCAACATTTTATAGCATGGCCTGTATTTATCCGATTCCTCTCTCGGGAAAATGTATTCACAAGGAACAAACAGCGAGGATATTATTGTTTGGATATAATCTCGCATACAAAGGATAGATCGGGAACAACATCTTCGTTGAAGGCAAACACTATATTCCATGGCAAGATATTAAATTGAGATCTGAACTCCATATTGTATTGTGAGGGAGAAATTAGTTTTCTTTTATTCATGTAAATAATAAATTTATTAGTACATTTATCAACGATAATTCATTATAATTATCATCTTTCATTGAAAATTAAACCGGTCGTTCTGGATCAAAATTTAAATGAAAGACAGTGAGCTACGCCCGAGCATGTGTCCGCGTGTCTGCACTGCGCACGGAATTCGATCTTTTAATTTAACGATTTTAGCAGCAAACTTCCATATATTCAATAGATTTCAAGTAAATAGGAATTCAAACTTTACCTAAACTTGTTAAAAGTAAAATATTTTCTGTAAAATCATTGTTACTAAATTTAAATTACCTTAAAGTTCAGTAAAACGAGCTCTTGACTTAAAACAGTTCTTGACAGTAGAAATCAAGTTACTCTAATTAATTATTCCATAATGGGGAATATAAAGATGTATATGATAATATGATATTAATATGTATGGAATGTATATTGGATGTATGTAATAAACCATCAAATAATATTTTTAAATTGTTTCAAATTAAAGTCGTCATCATATCTGTGCGCTATTGATATCCTAGTAAAAACTATATTAGATACTTTTTTAAATTCTATACATCTTTAAGGAAGCAATAAAACCATATTGGCCTAAATAATAAAATACCCCCGTCACAGCAGACCTGCGTACTCAGCGAATTTCTAAATCAATGACATAATAATATTAATATATGACTAGTTTGATCATTATCGGTCAATAAATATGAGTATTATTTGCCTACTCTCCATAGATTAACATGGGAAAGAGTATGCAGGTTTGCTGCTGTGAGGAACGCTGAAAGTAAGTGTTTCTAGCGTAAACAATTAATTTTTTGAGCATCAAGATCTTTCATCAACATCTGTCCATAAATAAAGGAGTTTGCCTATTCACTATGATTAATATGGGAAAAGAGTATACAGGTTTGCTGCCATAATAAACACATAAACTATGATTTTTAAGCATAAATGGATAGACCTCAACCACATGAAGCTAAATATCAAGTTTTATCCAAATATATAGATTAATGTGGGAAATATTAATTTTTCCCTATCCTCCATAAGATTAACATAGGAGCCCCAAAATACAACGTACTGTGTTTAGATTTTTTAATATCTCGGTAACCGTTGGAACTTTAAGAAACTAAATTGTATAGTTTTAAGGCGATTCTAATAGTAAAAGATAAAATTGATATTTTTAAAAAACTACATGGGAAAAATTAAAAAAAACCTATTTTTGGGGTACAAACCCCCCCCAAACTACCCGTTACGGTTGTCCAATACGTCCGCTTTACGAGCTCATCCGAGCAAATGCAGGAACACACATCTCTACCAAATTTGGTCTTGATCGGACCATTTTTACGAGAGTTATCGTGTTTACAGACACACACACACACACACACACACACACACACACACACATATATATATATATATATATATATTTATATATACATATAAATATATATGTATATAAATTTTAACGACTACTGTTTTTGGTCTCTAGGCACCTAAAGAAGAAAAAATAACATGGTCCCGGGCTTAAGTCTTACCATGAGACCTACGGTAATAGCTTCTTCCCTATGGGAAATTCGCTTACATGTGCATTGTTATACTTTTCTATTCTAAAACCTGAATACTCTTTTCCCATGCTAATCTTATGGAGAATAGGTGAATAACTAACTCGCATATTTTTATCGATAGTTATTGATAAAACTTGACATATAATATTATTATTACATTATTTATTCAGGAATTCACTGAGTACGCAGGTCTGCTGCGACGGGGATATTTTAATTTTCTAAGGAAGAAAGTATGTTTCAGCCCACTGGCACCAATAATTTTTATTTTTATTATGGGGTGTTGATTTCTCACAAACCAAGCCAATTCTCATCCTTCAGAAGAGGGTTAAAATGTATATAGTATAGACTTTTTAGTGAACAAATCTTGCCTAAACCCTTTTGATTTCTATATATTATATACTGAGTTAGCTTCCAATCTGAGAATAAAACAGCTAACGATGAACCTTAAGTAAGCTTTTACAATAAATACAAGGGTGAAGTTTATAGGAGGTAAAACACACTGTAATAACAAATAAATGTTATGTCTGCAGACAACTCTTAAATGGCTGTGATTGTTAAATTTCACTCTAAATCCTAATATATAAAGTGCTTGTTCTTATATAAATGCTTTTAAAGTACTTAATTAGTTAGACACCACGTTGATACCAGCTTCTGTATTATTACACACATACAGAAACTGTGTTTAATTAGACGTACTATAAAGCTATATGATGTAAGATGTATCAACTACCTATTAGATAGTTATTTAGCTAATAATAACAAATAAAATCAGAACCTTCCAACGGAAAGGAATGTTAACGAGTTATTTAAGAAATACTTCATGTGCTAAGATAATCATATACTTAAATCAATCAGGTAAAAAGTACAGATATTTCAGAAACCGATAAATTAGCTCAATAAATTCATGTGAATTATTAGACTAGACAATCAACCAACATGTTATTCACAATTTTCTTTATTTGGCAAATATGGTTAATACCCATATTTAAGATAGTTATAAAGAGATTTGACCATAGTTATATCAAAATATATTTATACTTTAATATTACCATTATTGTTAGACGTAAAATTGTACATACCAAAAATAGTAATTTTTTAGCTAAAAAACTTATAGAGAATTATTTGGTCAAATTATTTGAAATATACCGTACACTGACAATGACAATAGAGTCAAACTTTTAACAAGTCTGAACAAATTAATAAAACAAAATTAAATTTAAACACTTCACGTTAAATATTATGACTTTTTTAGAGGTTCTCCAGCTAGACCTTACGCAAAATCCTTGTGCGTGGATGATAAATAGCCTAGCCTTTGGGAGAAGCAGTAACAAATGGCTTTCGTTTTCGATATATAACTTGGGCCTGGATCTCAACTAGAGATATTTCACAAAAATATTTTTTCACATTAGCCTTGGAAAGCAAACAAATGTTTTTTACTTGGAATACAATCTACATTTTGTTATAGTTTATAAGTAAATTTATTTTAGTTTTTCTAGTAAAATGGTTTACATTAAATCGGATAATTAATATTGTCTAAATTATTCTTAAACATGTAAGCTCTTAAAACGTATGAAAACTAAATTCTATAGGTAGTTTTATTTTAATCAATAACTGCATTGCAGATTTAAAAATGCACTGAAAAAACTAAAATCACGCTGACGATATTCCCACAGCACAAGTTAGGGGGCGAGTTAATTGGGTTGTTGGTTTGATTGATAAATCGTTCTGCCCCGCACAAAACAACTACAATAGCTGTGCTGTCTAACAAAAATGGGAAATAAAACTCCACGACATTTGACCTTTACTTTTCAATTGTTTTTAATGTTTTTGACGTCGTATGATTAAATGCTATACTACGATATATGATTTTATTTTGTGGGGGGGGGGATAATTTTAATCGTGGGTCTTAAAATAATTCAATTAGATAACTTTATAACATAATTTATCCATTTGGATATTTTTTAATCAAAAAACACAAAGATATTTTGTGTTTTTTTTTTCTTAAGAGCATATTTTATAATCATATGTTTGCAAATTAGAAAACTATTATTGATATTAGTTTTTGTACGTTTACGTTAGGGGTTTGTCTGGCTTTTTAAAATATTTATACTTGCAATTCTGAGGTCTATCTGACTGCATACTACAATAATTCATTCACAAACATGTTTTAGGCTAGGCTTGACCTAACACGTTCGCTATATGGAGAATTATACTGTATAATAATTATCAGTGCACTTTCAAAGATAAGTCTTTACTTTTCTTAAGTTGAATCAGTTAACTATTCAGAGTAAACTTTTTATAAAATATCCTAATAAAACTAATATGTATTTGAAATATCCATATACTCGTATTTAATATGTTCATTTTACCAATGGTATCCAGGAATACTAACGTAATAAGCTCAATAACAAGTTTACAAAAATAAAAAATAGAAAACGTATTGACTTAGCTCTGGGGGGCGGCGGTTGATTTTTAATATGGAAAATATGTAACAAGTTTCCATAGAACCAGAGCTATAGTATTGAATGTTTAATTCAAAGAATGAGAACAGCTGTCTAGATGTAATTAAAACATTCTCTTTAGACATACCCATGATCTAACCTATTTTCCACAGGGAAGTAAAAACATGCATTTTTAGAAAGACAATGGAAAAGTAACAAAACACATTTAAATCAGCTGAATAACTAGCTGGGCTAACTCATACCCATTCTTCAGGAAGTTTCAACTTAAAAAAAATACTACTTTACTTCATTTAAGCTTAGCATATTTGCCGCATAAGTTTTATTCCTGGGTAAATTTTCTTGCGGAAATTATTCCATATACATTGGCAATATGGTTTTAATTGCACCTATACAGATTTCTTAAGCTATCAACTTGTAGGACGTTGGGTCTGGGATTTACTTAGTTTTTAGACATATGCAAAGATGTACAAGAACTGTTCAAAGCAAAAATTGTACATCTACAAGTACACATTTATTGACAGAAGTTAGTAGAAAGTTTCTATAAATCACATCGGAATAACGAAGGAGTTTAATAATATCTCAGTTCACTTGAAGTCACAATGTCGTCGCGATGTTGGTTAACACTGATATCAAGACCAACATGAATTAAGTAAAGCCTGTAAAGCTGTAAATTTGAATTTTTTCAAGATACCTAAAATATGTATGCCTCCACCAGAAACATAACGTAGGTATAGTTCATTCCGGAAATCATTAGATGACATTCTAGAAGTTTAGGTATCCTGATCATTGGTAGATTATGGTGAATGCTAATTAAGGTTAGCGAGAATGATACTCCATCGGTAGGAGCCAACATAAGTTATCTCATAGGATCAACGCCAAAAGACTTTTTAGGCTCGACAGACATCTCTGTAATACTATAATAGAGATTAATTAAATGAAGGATTTCATATATGATATCAGTTTTATTGATAATACAATTAATGTTCAAAATGTATTCTGATACAAGTATACCATATACAATCATGCATGAGACTAAAGGGTTAAGTTAGTTTGATTACTGAGCCTAATGACTGTTTTATCATCACCATTTGTATCACATTTAGGTTCTATGAAGCAAATTGCAAATTACGCACGTTTTGATCCTACTAAGTTGTTAACACTTACTTAAAGACATATAGTATTTATGACACATGTTTACATAATATATTTTAATAAACTATAAAATAGCAAGCTAATGTGTATAAGAACAATTTGATGAACAATGACATTTACAAAATAAACGACATAAATACAGATACAGATGAACTAGGCTAACCTCATGCAGGGTCATATCTCATGTAAGCTATTGACATGAGGTAGAGTATCTGAGCTATTTAAGCTAAAGACATTGAAAATAAATCATTTGATAGATTTATTACAGGTAAAAATGTTCCTAATGTAACACAATTGTGAGATATGGGCCATTTTGTATGCACTCTAACGGTAAATCAGATGCTTGAGCTAAACGTATGAGCGTCAAGAGTCATAAACAGTGCGGAAAGTTGAGGCAGGCACTCGGAAACTCATAAATACAACGGCGACTGCTCCCCTCTTGAACCAGTACCATTATTCCACTCTATATACACGCCGGTTAGTAAACTTATTAATTAAAATTAATCAATGCCTTCGCCTTCGTTTTAAAGTAAAAGTGTTAGTGTTAATGTAATCATATAATTACATTAAAACTTACACTTTTAATGTAACACTTTTAACACTTGATTGTGTAAATAAACAATCGGATTTTTAGTAAATTGATAAAACACATTCTCATTGACCTTTACTAATAATATGATTACATAAATATTCTGTTACCCATTACAAATATCTACCAAAGTTCTAATTCATTTTTAATAGTATAAATTTTTACAGAATTTTAAAGGTTGCTACTTTAAAAGCAAAACTTGGGAGTAAAAAGATTATCATGGATACACTTAAAAGGTTTTAGAAAATTTCCCATAAGGAAGAAGCCATTGCCGTAGGTCTCATGGTAAGACTTAAGCGGACCATGTTATTTTTCGTCTTTAGGTGCCCTGAGTCCAAAAACAATAGTCTATATATAATATAAGCCAACGCAGCATTACACGTCGTTTGTATTATTGATCCATGAACCACACACACGTGACTGCATAATACTGTAGTGCATCGCTTATAATTAGTCTCATCCTTCAGTAATATGTCTAAGCTTAAGTTGACCTATAGTTTTCATTCAACTATCTTTCGTTAAATCTGATAAAACGAATACAAAAACATCTCTTACGCATGGGTAATAATATTATTTTTAAGGCAGTTTTACACGATATCAATTACTTTCAAAATAAACTAGTATAAATATATTTGTTTTTGTGATTTGATGTATTACAAATTTTTTTATTGCAGGTTAGATATACCAGACCAAAAATTATGGTACTTGGTAAGTTAGTAGAAGATTACTTAAGGTAATTAAGTTACATTAAGCTGTAGTGGGTTGTTTGTGCTAAGTTTAGTTATGAAAATTCAATATTCACTTTGCTTAGGAAAAATACAAATGTAAAACTGTATTTCATTCCCGTTTTGAGATAACTTAGATAATGCTTGTCTGAAGGGAATGTTTTCAGCTCCACAAAGCAGCTGTCCTTATAACCATGTAACGTTATTTGCATTTAAAAATTTTATCTGAAGAATATCAATCCCCCCAAAGAGCTAAGACATATACATATCAAAATTTGTACTCCAAAACCCAAGTTTAGTGGTAGAAGTTAAGTTCAGTACTGAAAAGAATTTAGAGAAGATTTCCCAAATGGAAATCGTGAGTTTAATTTTTGTTACTTTTAATATCATCAAAATATATTTTTTATTGGAACTACTTGGATTTACTGGAAATATTTACTTAATTTTTTCTGTTTTAATTAATAACCATATTAAATAAATTAGTAAGCACGTTATGGAACCAACTAATCTATAGTTACGTTAATATCATAGAGAAAACATGTTTAAATATGTTGAAATGATTTTAAATATGATGATGTGCAGTAACTTATTGGTAAGTTCGTAACCAATGAGTTCTAAAATAGTATGCTGAAAATATATATTTTCATGTTTATCTTCTTGTTTAGGTAAGTAGGGCTACTATTATAATTGTTACTAATGTAAAAAACATTTAAAAACACAGTACCCTTTTTTTATTGAAATTTATTAAACTGACATGTTTCGTACCCTAAGGACATTTTCATAAGTTCACTTAACCTATATATTTTCATGTATATCTGGGAATATAGAAATTTATTTCCCATATTGCTCTTATAAATAATAAGTATATGTATATATTATGTCTATCCCATATAAAAAATTTAAGTGTTGTCTGTACATTTGTCACTCAGTTTAACCCTATTTTAAAACCATACCGTAAAATGTTACCTTATCGTATAAGGAATTTCAATAACGGTACGAATTTGATCTAATTTATCTAATCCACTGCCAACCAATGTGAGACAACTACGCTTAGAATTTATTTTTCTTTATCTTTATATGTTTACGAGGACTGGACACACCCCAGGGGTAAGAAAATATGGTATTAATGTTTTTATTTGTTTAAGTTTTATATTATCTTCTGATTATTTAAACACTAAACATAATTATGGTTCTATGACAAAAAACAAGAAGGCTCTTAAAATTTTTGCAAAGCTTTGCATGTAAAATTTTGTGGCATAATCTCGAGCAACCCTAGTGATAAACTCCTTGAGGCAAAAGTGTAAACGTTAATTATTTGTACTTTTGGTTCCAAATAATATCTAGCTATTTGATTTATGAAATAACTAATATCTAGTTGTTTTATTTATGAAATAAATATATATTATTTCTATATAATCACTTACCCAATGAATAGCATCTGCCCTTCAGGTGTTAATTTTGTTAAAATTCCTTACAGGAACCGGTTCCGACCTTTTAACAGACCATCATCAGCCACCGAAACAGGTATCAAATGACACAACAGATTCTCCATCGTCAGTGTTCGTGTAAACAGCTCTTTGTTTTTTCGTAATTTGTAAATATATGTCGTGATTGTGCAAAAAATAAGATTTTTTAAAAATGTCTCATCTTGACGAACACCGACAATGGAGAATCTGTTGTGTCATGTGATACCTGTTTTGTCGGCTGATGATGGTCTGTTAAAAGTCCAAAACAGGTTCCTGTAAGGAATTTTAACAAAATTGACACCTGAAGGGAAGATGCCGTTCATTTGGTAAGTGATTATATAACTATCTAGGTGTTTAGGCTTTCGAAATAATAATAGATATTATTATTCGTTATTAGCATTTATGAAAAGATGTGCACGGTAATTAACAAGAGAATCCCTGGAATTCCTGAAAACGCTACTTATTTCCACTTTGGAACACCTAACTCAAAAACTATAAGAGCTATTCACGTATTTTTATATTTTTCCCCTAAAATTCAATATATCATATGAACAGAGCTTTTGTAGTATTTCCATTTTTAAATCTGTGAAATATTTTAAATAAAAATTTTATGGTGAAAACATTACATCCTACTAAAAAAATATTTTTGAACACCCATTGTTAATTTCGTTCTAAATAATGTGCTTTTAATTTAAAAAAGTTAAGTCTTTATCTTATTTTGCTTACTAAAAATATTCCATTCCTTTATTTTATATTGTGCTCCAAAAAATGTCATAAGGTCTTCCGAGTCCCCTAAAAGTTTAAATATTTACATTTTTACATTTTAATAAGTACAACCATAGTAAGAACCTGAGTACTGCTTGATATAAATGTAATATGATAAAATTTAGATTGACAACGAGTAATGAAGCTTATTTGTGACGTCACAGACAGTTCAAAAATCAATGGAAATTAGGAGATTATACGACACTATTGTTACTTTTGGTGAACTCTAAACGTAACGATTTTTATGCCTTAACATTTTTATGATGCTGCTTATGGTAAAATAAGTGAGATTACTATGACGTTATTATATTATGTTAAATTTATTTAATGAGTTTAAACATGAAAAACGAAATTAGGAAAAAAGTATAGCCTAAGCGTGATAGATTGGTTCTTAAAGCTGACTCGTCTGTTACAGAGAAATTGCCTGAAAAATTACTTGGTTTAATTTAAAGAAATGCAATGTAGTTTTCAAAATGCTTAAAAATACACTGTGATTGTGTTAAGGTAATTATTATTTTTAATTTACCGACAAAATTATAAAACTTATTCAATTTTCAGTTTAATAAATTAGCATTTTTGTTAACCTACCATCATATATTTTAATAATGTTACGGCATTGAATAATATTTTCGTGAATGTGATGGGTTGACGTGCTAGACGCATTACAAATCTGTGATTGTGATGTCAAATGAGACAGTTCAGGTTGTACGCGGATGAAGTCACTGCATGTAATGTCAAACTAGTGTCACACTGGAGCTGAAAGGTCTGGTCTTTATGGCTGAGTACAGTATCTTCTTTTGACATGGATATGTATCAGATTTGGGGTGGGGGTATTGGAAATCCTTCAGGCCAAAATTTGAAACGGTGACGTGATGTGGTCATCAATCATGACAGCTGGTTAGCGGAACATTCCCTTTAGATAGATATAGGCTATCCGATCCAACCTATTGCCCAAACAGAAGTAAATACAATAATTTTTGTTTTAAAAAGTTTTTAAGGCTAGATTTTATCTACTGATGGATAAAAACAGAAACATATGCTCTAAATACAGCTCATGAAAGTATTCAGATAACAAGTTTAGTTAAACGCATATTGTAGTAACACTTTCCATAGACATTCCGCAGTATGTAAAATTGGGTCTATTCTGATTTTAATTATGAAGGTCATAGCTTATTTAGAAAGTATGGCCATATGTATCTAACCGTTTATAGGGTTCTTACTTTTCATACAAATATATTGTGTAAGGGCATATCATGTGTACTAAAATAATGCATTATATTGAACCAAATTCAATCGTTGCCACCAGCAATATATCTACGATTTTCCAAGAATTTGGAATTTGATATGCTCAAAAATGAGTGCAGATAAGCCATTCTCTGTAAAGCCTCGTTAATGGAGAGCCTCTTTAATCAGACCTTGGATCTCCATAGTGGGTTTAAGAGGATATATCATCCAACTTCCCTGGCACTTAAACCCCCTTAACAAAATATTTAACACAACACATTCAAATGATAACCAGCAATAATTGACACGTTGGATTGTTTAAGAAGACTCGCTTTGCAATAAATAAGCTGTAATATTTTTTAATTCACTTGTAAAATGGATAATTATTGTCAATTGGACAACACTACGTATCAAATTAAATTGTGTCATGCATTAAAACATATTCACACGTAATCAAAACATGCGTTGCAATTAATTATAATGTAGTCAAACAGTATAAGGAACTGATTGTTTCCTCTAACTCCGAAGTATATTAAAATCTTCAAATGGAAGCTATACATGAAATTAACGAAGTAAAATAAATCTCGCTAAATTACTTTGTTAATCTATTAAAATTACTTTTCAAACCTTACCAACGTGCTTTATAACAAAAACTATACAAAAAATCAACAGTAGATCCAATGTCCTGAGACATTGGATCTTGAGTGTACTCGGTCGTGATGATGCAGTACTTACTTGGATCATATAGCTAAATATGTGTTTGTAAAGACAGAACTACTGCGTTTTTAAAAATAATTCTTTAATTATTTTGAGTCTAGAAGGGTTTATTTTTCAGTTTATCAGAAGTATCATTTAAGAAGTATCAGTTTTTTCCACGCGCGGTAAAATCAAACGCAAACGTGAAACTGTCAATTGTTTCATTTACTCCATTGTTATTTTAGCGAGTATGTTAGAACAGCGTTTAGTGTGGCTCTTAAACGTACTCGACAAACACTCAAAATTGACACAGGCTACTTGGCCTAGATATTTAAGATTTTATATTGTCCAGTAACTTAAGCATTAATAGCTGAGCGTTCCACAATCAGCTCAGTGTTTGCGCTCGGAGGTGACTTGCAGCCCTCACAATATCGGCGGCGCCACAGCTCCGTGACCACCATTATTGTGGCCCCCAGGGCTCGGCACACAGCAGCTCAGCACCGCTCTTGCACACGGAGGTGACTTGCAGCCCTCACAATATCGGCAGCGCCACAGCTCCGTGACCACCTTTATTGTGGCCCCCAGGGCTCGGCACACAGCAGCCCAGCACCGCTCTTGCACACGGAGGTGACTTGCAGCCCTCACAATATCGGCAGCGCCACAGCTCCGTGACCACCTTTATTGTGGCCCCCAGGGCTCGGCACACAGCAGCCCAGCACCGCTCTTGCACACGGAGGTGACTTGCAGCCCTCACAATATCGGCGGCGCCACAGCTCCGTGACCACCTTTATTGTGGCCCCCAGGGCTCGGCACACAGCAGCCCAGCACCGCTCTTGCACACGGAGGTGACTTGCAGCCCTCACAATATCGGCAGCGCCACAGCTCCGTGACCACCTTTATTGTGGCCCCCAGGGCTCGGCACACAGCAGCCCAGCACCGCTCTTGCACACGGAGGTGACTTGCAGCCCTCACAATATCGGCAGCGCCACAGCTCCGTGACCACCATTATTGTGGCCCCCAGGGCTCACCACACAGCAGCCCAGCACCGCTCTTGCACACGGGGGTGACTTGCAGCCCTCACAATATCGGTAGCGCCACAGCTCCGTGAACACCATTATTGTGGCCCCCAGGGCTCGGCACACAGCAGCCCAGCACCGCTCTTGCACACGGAGGTGACTTGCAGCCCTCACAATATCGGTAGCGCCACAGCTCCGAGACCACCATTATTGTGGTCCCCAGGGGTTGGCACACAGCAGCCCAGCACCGCTCTTGCACACGGAGGTGACTTGCAGCCCTCACAATATCGGCAGCGCCACAGCTCCGTGACCACCATTATTGTGGCCCCCAGGGCTCGGCACACAGCAGCCCAGCACCGGTCTTGCACACGGAGGTGACTTTCAGCCCTCACAATATCGGTAGCGCCACAGCTCCGTGACCACCATTATTGTGGCCCCCAGGGCTCGCCAGACAGCAGCCCAGCACCGCTCTTGCACACGGAGGTGACTTGCAGCCCTCACAATATCGGCAGCGCCACAGCTCCGTGACCACCATTATTGTGGCCCCCAGGGCTCGCCACACAGCAGCCCAGCACCGCTCTTGCACACGGAGGTGACTTGCAGCCCTCACAATATCGGCAGCGCCACATCTCCGTGACCACCATTATTGTGGTCCCCAGGCCTCGCCACACAGCAGCCCAGCACCGCTCTTGCACACGGAGGTTATTTGCAGCCCTCACAATATCGGCAGGGCCACAGCTCCGTGACCACCATTATTGTGGCCCCCAGGGCTCGCCACACAGCAGCCCAGCACCGCTATTTCGCACAGAGGTGACTTGTAGCCCATACAATGTCGGCGACGCCACTGCTCCGTGACCCACCATTATCGTAGCCCCCAGGGCTCGCCACCCAGCAGCCCGGCACTGCTCTTAATCAAATTACCTGCTCCTAAATGGGTTTTAACTCGTGGACCAAATTTATTGCTTCATCCCAGTTTGGCAGGTGCTCAAATGTATCGAGCAGTAGCTTAAATCATGGTATTAAATGTCATAATTAGGTTAGAAGAGACCTATTTTAGAAAACAAATTGATGTTGTGGTGGTATCCATTGTTTGATTGTTTTGACAGTTACACCATTCTCTTCGTAATAAAAAGAGCTACGATAAAGAATACTTGATGTTTTTATGAAAGCTACAGTTTTCTAGTAGTATTTATTTAAAAATTTTAAATGGCTGCCATTTTGAGATGAATTATCAAACCAAGCTGGTTATTTTTATTAATTAGGTCTTGACCAAAGTAAGAAGCATACCTAGTATGGACCCAATCCGTAAAACTGTTCTTGAGATATAAAATATTTTTAAGTACAAAATGGTGAAAAAACGCCTCGTTTACAGTACGAAGCGTTAAGAAAATGTTATTCTTGATTTTCTTTTTATTTTATCCATAACACAATTATAAAGAATTTGGCATTTTACACATGGAACACGCTTAAAAAAATCAAAACTATTGTTATCGTTGACATGTTGTTTTCAAACATTGTAGCTTCATATTCATATCCATTATTTAAAGTTTGAAAAAGGGGTCTGTAGAATTTGTTAAGGTATACTATTTCTTAATTTTTTATATTATGAAATGCATGCCAAACGTGCTATTGCAGAGCACAGTATATTGATGATCAAAATTCAAATCAAAATCCCTTTGGGAAATTAAGTAAGGAGTATATTTTGTGTTCGTTGTATTGAACAAAATAATGCATTTTTGACGCTTCTTATCTGTGAAAATTTATCGTAAGCAATACCAGTCTGTTACATAGGAAATATATTGATAAAAAATTTTAATTCTTGCTTTAATTCATGCTTTTCTTACAATTTGTATAGTAATTTCTTTAAACGACTTTGTAAAAACATTCTCAAAGATGGGACGTATTGTATTGGTACAATATATAGCTCATTTCTTCGATGAGAGTGGCGGGATTCAATGGTCATTTAATTATTAATTATTCAATTGATGGGATTATTGTTTTCTTTAATAAAGCTTAAAATTGATAACATTATAAAAAATTATGTTTTAATATAGTTTGCAAATCTATTTAGTATTATTTCATTGGATACTTGTTATAAAATAGATAGTTTCTGTGCAATTGTTCAGATTTCTATAGGCCAGCAACCATATCAACCGTAGGGTTTTTAGGGACTTGTGAGTGATATACGAATCCACGGACAAACTTGAAACCTACAGTTAGTTATTAGTTTGAACCCACGAATATACATATTCATGAGCAAGAGCAGTTTTGCAAACGAACAATTCAATTAGTGTAACCAGTGTACCATGTGGGATTGATCCCTGGAGGGTTGGCAATCAAGTGCAAACTGCTTTGTGTTGTGTGGTGTGAATCATGTGACTTAATGAGTTGCGTCAATAAACCACTCAGATTATTGATGTGGCTTGACAAACAAACGGTGACTATAATAGCTTTATTGACAGTACTGTCATTATTACTTTAAATCCAAACACAGAAAATGATAAGGGTTTCAGTTAAAATCCTACTATATTGAAATTGAATCTAATAAATTTATTTGATTCTAATAATATGGTAAATAAATTAAATTAGTCCTAGTTTACCAATTATTTAGGTTAAAAGAAGTTGGAAGGTGATTCATGACAATATGACAAAGCGGAAAAGGGAACTGGATGGTGTTGGCCTTGTGAAGAATTGCAGCGGGGTGGTAGTAAAACATGAAGATATATGCAATACCTTCTTTGGAAATGGGAAACACATCTGTTTTCAAGTAGAAAAAAACCCTCATTAAGTTCAGTTAATCATAAAAAAAGAAAATCCACATTCACTCGTTAATTTTTCTGAGTTACCAAACTCAGAAAGATATCAAAAGAATAATAAAAACATAATTATTCCTTTTTTCTAAAGATACTTCCACTACAAGTCCATTGAACTGTTCAAAGTTCTTCGGCCTTGACTGGAGGCCGAATAGGATTTTGCAAAACTAAGGAGAGCGCTTAAATCTATGTAGATTTACGGAGCCTTTTACAGCATCTATGACTACCTAGGTAGTCAATATCAATGACTCAAGAACTGTAGCTAACTATAAACGATTTATAGTATGTCATTGTAGTATGTTTTAGTGTTGACTTGGCTAATGTAAGTTTGTTAATCTGGCTCAATAAAGGACAATAAACGACCTTTACCAGTTTTAGGTCGACGGGATACTTTTATCGCGTATTATATAGGCCATAAAGTAAACAATGCATTGCTGTAAAAATACTCATCACATCATTTTATGTCCAATGGATGAAAACCCAAGGAAACCAGCACATGTAGTCATATATGAGTTACATGCTATTTCGAGTAGTATTTTATAACTATACACTCCTCTGACTTTAAAATTTTTACGATTTAAACTATACAAATCAATGTTTTCCAAAAAACAATGTACAACATATTGGGTTTTTACCATAAATGTCACAATTTCTTAAATACGTAAAAAAATTCAATATATATTTTTAGTAATATTATAATGTAGAATTTTAATTATTAAATAATTTGAACTTTATCGACTATATTACACAATTAATTTATTGTAAAAGTTTTAGGGCTCTTCAAAAACTGCCAAACGCAGCGTCTCTCAATTAAACAAAATTATTGCCATATACTTGAAGTTACTTAAGAAAAGTTACTTAAGTTACTAAAAGTTACTTAGATACTTCTTAAGTAACTTCAAGTATTTGGCAATAATTTTGTTTAGTTGAGAGCCGCTGCGTTTGGCAAATCCTTCCTATCTTTCGATGTGAAGTGAAGCGGTCAAGCTGTGTCCATGCATGACTTGACACGACTCTGTCACGACATTGTAGGCTTGGCTATATCACACGTCATATCGTGTTTTTATGGATTCGGACTGTCTTGTGACTCTACCGATAAATACATTTTCGACCAAATTTAACACAGTTTCTATCATTAAGTTTTTGAAGAGCCCTAAAACTTTTACAATAAATTAATTGTGAAATATAGTCGATAAAGTTCAAATTATTTAATAATTAAAATTCTACATTATAATATTACTAAAAATATATATTGAATGGTTTATACATAAGTATAAACCTTTAAGTATACTGGCTATCTTTCTTGTTGATTAAAATATAAGTGATTGTAAAAGTGCAAGGGATTAAAGCTTGTATTTTCCTACAGAAACGTTGCCTATAATTTTATAAATCTTCTATTTTTTAGAACTAGGCTCATTTCTTACAATTACAAATAGCTACGGCCTATAAATTAATGAATGCGAAAAATATTATACGGGCAAAAATGGAAGATCCTTTACAAAATGACTAAAGGAACACTAGTCAAATCCTCTTAAAATACAAAAAAATGAGCTTCGAGAATGGACGTCTTACAGAAAATGATCATAATATTGATGTTCTGAAAAAAAACTTTGAAATTATTGAGCTTTATAGCAAAGGTTTCACTCTTGATACCCTTGAGGAATTTTTCCATGTACAATATCCTTAAACTAGAGTCACGCTGTATTAAACTAAAAGCTGTATTTAAGTTCCCAGTTAATATCCATTAAAATCAAAGAGGAGTAAAATAGTCCCTCTAGGATGAGTCCACCTCGTGAAGTACCAAGGCCATCTTATCACTGCCACAATCCCTCCTCCCCCCCTCCCTCACGTTGCCATCCTGCCGATTCCCACGACGATCCCACCTAAATTTCAATACATGCCTGTTTTTGTCACAATTTGCTATGTTGAAATAGACGGATTTTGCCCAAGAGTCTTCTGTTCTACACAATGACGATTCATTAGACAAATTCTTCACAAATTTGTGAAACTGTGATATTCTCCACGTTGACAATTGCATGATGAAATTTGACCTGGGACTTAAAGGTAGTACACATCCACTATAAATTGTCTTACAAGTTCAGGATCTTACCAAAACAATAATTTAGTTTATTGATTATCCGCAGATGGTAAATTATTACCTACAATTTAATTATTAAAACGATTTAACTTTATTATTTTAACCCTGTTTCCATTTTAAAAGCAGGCTTTTACCCAACCGAGTGTTAGTTTTCAAGAGGTAAATTGTAATTAAATTTCCAAACTATTTTGCTAAAAAGTAGTTTTGTACCTACTTGTCATGCAGCAAGGGAAGCCGAACGATTAACCAGCCGGCATCCGAACATGATGCAAAGCCATGATCACTAACAGTTAACATGGTGGCTATAGGATGACAACATTATCTAACACCATTGGTGCAGGAAGTGTTTATTTCAGCTCAGTCAATCTCTCCAAAATTTGCCTCCGATATCAGTAAACTCCGTCAATACGATACGTCAATCAACGTGTTTAGATTTGTAATCCCACCATAAATCGGAGAGGATTTATGCATTGGTACTGAATATGATTTGAAAAAATATGACGAAAACAGTATTTTATAGTTAAAAATAATTTATAAATAAAAAAATTCTATAATAAGTAAGCATTAAATAGGTTCATAAGTTAAAGCAACAGTATACATTTTGAATATAAAATTGAGTACTATATCTTAAACATTTCTTTGTCAATTAAACAGAAAATGCTAAATACCCTGTAGCAGCGGAGCTGCGTGTTCAGACGATTTGAATCACTATAATAATAGCATAACTTGTGATGATGAAAACTAACCTTACTCATTTTGTGCTAGTAAATAATATTTCCAATATAAGTACTTAGAGTAAATTAGGTTTATAGATCATGCAATAATTAATTGTAATATTGTGCCATTAAAATATAAATGTAATATTATACTCAGAAAATTACACTAGTATTGTTTTTTCATTACTTATTGTTACACATAAATATCACCATATATACATATATGTGTAATAAAGATAAACTAGTTACTTTGGTTTGCCTTCATAACTAATTGAAATTAGTTTTATTACCATACCAGTAGAATTGACATAGTTAGAGTAGCCATAGTTATGAGATGAATCCGAGAACCCATGGTTGTGGGTTTATAAATGACCTCTGATAAAAGCGGCTATGGAGTACATAAGTTGTAAAGTTCTCTCAACCTAATATTTATGCGTTCGGAGTTCCTGCAGAAGCTTCCTCGCTATTTGTTATATAATGATCACATGCAACCTGAGCTATATAATGCTCGTTACCAGACTTGGAGTTCATGTAGCTAAAAAATAAATTAAATATATTATTAAAATCTTGAATGGCATATAATTAAAAAATAGTAAACTGCAAAGAAAATAGTTAGTTGAACTTGAGTAAAACAATCTTTGTCAAAAATCGACCCGGCTTACAAACTGCAGCTGAATAAAGCGATCTGATATCGAACTACATATGGTTAATCACAATAAGATTATGTTGCAGTATTTACATACCTATTACGATATATTTAGTATTTTAAAATTACCAATAACCTATAAAAATCAATTGAAATTTTTCAACTGCTGTTATTTCCTTTTCACCAAAATAAATAGTTTTGAGACTGTCGAATTTTTTGTTATGGTCTAAATATTATTATTGATGATAATATTCAATAGTTGCACCTTATTTCGAATGAGGTACAATACATCACATTTTTGGACACAATGTAGTACGGGCTTTGGAGTTCTATTTGAAATAAATCAAAATGTTCTTTAAGTTACTTATTTTATTTATTGTATTTAGTAACAAGAGTATAATTTACGAAGGTATTTTAAAATAAATATTCATCACTGTCATTTTGTTTCATCAATCCCGTCTGTTTTTGACAATCTAATTTTGTCTTTTCTTCTTACGCACGAATAAATGCTGAATGTTTGTAATTGAAAAAGTGATTGCTTACGTAAAATGTACTCTGTTAAAATCCATCAAACTTTTGATTGAAATTAATTTTGCATTATTAAACGAAATAAAGAACAATAAAGGGTGCATTTTCATTAAAACTATTATATTTATAGTCGATTAACTTACGTAGAAATAGTTTGTGAAAACTATTGTTTAAGAGGTTACGTCTAAGAGACTCATTACATTAATTATTCAACAGAGCTAGTCATTTCACACTTTGATGGTCACACAATCGTGCGGTAAGGGTGTTTGAAATTACCGCTCATGTAATTAATGATCTTTTGATCGCCTGTTTGTAAACCGGGTTATAAGTCTAATTAAGTATGAAAATAGGTCAGCATTGAGTAAAACCTGCATACTTTTTAAAACCCAAATATAACACATTGATATAAATTATCGGTTGGCAAACTAAACATAACATGTTAAAAAGATCAACTACAAACCCCATAAAGCAGTCTAATCTAATTTTTGTTTTATTTATATATGAATGAACCAGGGTAGCTAGCGTTGGTTGGAAAATTTGTAATTTGCAGCGAATTTACAAATCAATTATTAAATAACAATAATGATATATGACGAGTTTGAACAATATCCGTCAATAAATATAAGTTATTTGCCTATTCACCATAAGATTAACATTGGAAAGAGAAGGAAGGTTTGCTACTGTGAGAAACATTGAAAGTAGGCATTTCTAACATACAATTTCTTTTACTTTTGTCGTTTATACCAATTTGATAAATAAATAAAGGTCTATAAATAAAGGAGTTTGTTAATCATATTATTCTCCATATAATTATCATGGGAAAAAGGTATGCAGGTCAGCTGCCATGATAAATACATAAAATATAATTGTAAGCATAAATGGATAGATCTCAACCACGTGAAGTTAAATAAAAAATTTTATCCAAGATTGATAAGTAAAATATTAATGTTCCTTTATTCTCTAAAAGATTAACATTAGAGCCCAAAGTACAACGTACTGTGTTTAAATTTTTTAATATCTCGGTAACTGTTTGAGATGAGCAAAACTTTAAAGAATTAAACTATGTAGCTTTTGTTGATTCTAATGGTGAAAGAAAATTTAAAAAAATGTTTTAAATTACATGTGAAAAACACAAAAAACCCATGGTTTTGGTTTTGGGTACAAACCCCCCCCCAACTACCCTTTCCGGTTCACCGATCTGTCTCGTTTAAGAACTCATTCGAAAAATTGTAGGAATACACGTCTCTACTAAATTTAGTCCCGATCGAACCCTTTGTACGAGAGTTATCGTGTTCACACGCCCTCACACACACACACACACACACACACACACACACACACACACACACACACACATACACACACACACACCCATATATATATATATTTATATATACATTTCAACGACTATTGGTTTTGGTTTCTGGGCAGCTAAAATCGAAAGGATAACATGGTCCCGGGCTTAATTTTTGCCACGAGACCTACGGTAATAGCTTCTTCCCTATGATAAATTGACTAAAATGTAGAATACATTTGATTACCACATTTATTTGGCTAAGCAAAACAAGAAATATAAAAAATATAAATTTTTTTCCTAAAACCTCCCCAAACAGTTAATTTTTTTATACTTTGCTTTTAATTATAAAAATGATATATTAACGGATCTATTCCTTCAAAATATATACAATACAGTACAATATATGAACAAGGAAAGTAATTTGATCACTTTATCCAGTAATCAAAATGTTCCAAAGTATTACCTCGGGCATCTCTGATCAACTGTTTGAGCAACCAAGACAATCCTAATGATGTTTGTTTGGCAATGTTTAGAAGATGTAAACGAACATTTTGAAATTTATCCTTTTATTTATCAGGTTTTCCTATAAACCATTTTTGTATATTTTTTATTACGGGTATTTTCCATCACGATTAGTAAAACAAAGCTTCACGACAATTTGGGATCTAGAACTTGATGACGAGCTTGATGTTTTGTATTCTGTTTTCTGTTTGCTTCGTATTTTAGAGATTCGTAAGATTTTTTACGGTTATAAATATTTCCTTCTCAGATCTACAGTATAGGCCTACGTGCTTTGTACAGGCTAAGGCTTAGTCTAGATTCCATTACACTTGAGGGAGTGAACTTTGATTAACTAGTTATGATGGAATTGTCTGCATTGGCGATTTCAATAAAGTGACCTCAACATTACCAAGTATGGACTTTAAACAAAGAATAATCAAGCCATTTATTTTCTAATCTTAATTTTTAATCCGCTGCATGTTGGTATTTCTTTATTTACATACTTATTTCGAACACTTCTATTCACACCTTACAGGAACACATTTTAGGCTATCTTAAATCCACACTTAATACAAAGGAAATCAAGTTCAATACATAGCTTTTAGTATTATTCCTTTCTTATAAATTTATAATCTACAAAAACCAATGATGATTATTTTAATTGAAAAATGTTAAATAAGAAAACTTAGATTTTTTGACACGAGAGGTCTAATTTATTTTTGAGACGATTCTTCAAATGTATATGACTCATATAATACTACACAACGGAAGGATGAGAAGTGAATCAAATATTATAGTGTTGTATTACTCAACTTTATTCATTGTAAGAATATTCTACGATTCTTATATATCTTAATTCTAAAAATGGCAGATAGGGAAGGATCTTAGAGAGATATATTTATGTAGTTTCAGATATTTTACGTTTAAAATATGACAAAAAAAATACTATTAGACTATTTGTAACGTGCCAGAGTGGTTTGATGAAAACAGACGCCTTTGTACACGAATACACCAAACCCATCCGATCTGAATTGAGTCCACTCAGCTGTGCAGTTCAACACAATGGAGATTCTTTATGCACTTTTGTGTAACCCAATCCTGTTCGGAATCAGTTTACATGGAAAACCAATCAAACAATTAATTTCAATATTGATACTCCTACGAAATTTATTAAGTCAACGTACTTGTTTGAAAACTTGTAAATGAAAAGTAAAACTTGATATTATATATGTGAAATACTGGATAGGCGTTGTATGAATAACAATAATTAATTATCATGCATCAAAATATTTATTTTCATATAGTTAAATTATTAATTACGAAAATATGAATAGTATGTAACTAAAGTTAAAACTCCTCTACAAACTGGTATTTATTTTAAGACTCATTAAAATAGTTTTCATCAGCAATGTACTAGTATCAGCTATAAAGCCTTATTAACACACAAAAGTTATGCGTAAATATGATATACTGAGCCACTAAAACTAAGTTCAGTACAGAGATATTTAATCAATTACAGCGTTTTACACCATTATCTTATCCGTCTTAAACATTTAGTTTATCAATCAATACAGTACTGCCAAGACCTAATTCGGCATTTTCTTCAGTATTTTTATATTATCCTTCCAAATTAATTTTCTGTCTACAATCAGCGCAAGGTATTTCATGTTTTTCAACAATACCAATTGAAAACGAAATACTATAATGTAATAATAAATAAATAATAATTAAAAAATATGATAATATGGATAAATAAATATAAATCTATAGTTATGTTACACTACTAGGTTAGTTGAACGTTTATTAGTGCATAAGAAACAATATATTATCAATAAGTTAAAGGATATTGTATGGTATAGTTTAGTGTATAAATTTGCAAGTTTAAAATTATAATAATACTGTACTTTTAATAATGAGTTACTAATTAGCGGTGTGTGTTTCTTGATGCGTGATTCCTTTGAGGTGGTGATAGCTGACAGATTATGAAAGTATCCTTCATAGAGGAGGATATTTAATGTTAATGTTATAACCATGCTAGTCTGAGGATGACTAAATCATGTAGTTGTCATTCTAGTTTTTGTGCTTCCCTATTCATTACTTGTTTGATAAATTTTATATATTTTTATAAAAACAAAAACAATTGAAAAAATGGGTATGAGTCTGAGGAGGCTATATTTTTAGTTGAAAAATATGAAACAAAATATGAAATTCCTCTCAAACAGAGAACTACAAAAAAATAAAACTGCACTGTGCTTCAAATACTGTGCGTTCGTGAGCACTCAAATATAATTAAATTAAATTTAAATATTAAATAATAATTGAAATATATTGCTTAAATTACTAACAATAATGGCTCTATAGGGCCCCTTTGGATTTTTAACGATCAAACTATGGTCCAAAAAATGGATAAATATTCTAGTTCTGTCATGTTATTAGTTACTTTTTGATTGATATGATATGGTGTCACGTTAGATTTTAGCTCTGCCTTGTTGAAGAGGTTTTAATATTGTACTTAACCTCATTTATATTCACAATTGGTGTTTACCAAAACAAACCACGAAGAAAAGGTTGCAAGAGATTATCCCAGGAGAATACATCTTGAAAAAATTATGTAGGTGAGAGGTTACATGTTCTGTTGGTTTTTTCTATGCGCCAACCTTTGTACATTTTTCCCTTGTTCACCCTTGCTGTTGTGTTGTGTTTTAACCTTTGTTTATTATTTTACCCTAAATATACTAGAAAAACTTAAGTAGAAAACTCTTCAAGTAAAATAGAAAAATAACTAAAACTATATAAACAAATAAATGTTCTGGATCAAGAAATATGAATAAAAATACAACGTTACTATATTGTATTTTGAATAATCTGGTATACCTGATTTAGGTATAATGAGAAGTATGATTGTATGATTTAGTAGAAGTAGTATGATTCTACAGTTTAGTAGTAGTATGATTGTTTGGAACAGAGAACGCAGAGGTTGACCTAGTGGTGGAGACATCGGATACATCACTAGGTCACATCGAGGGAACCCTCCAGAAGAAGTCTTCTTCGTGCGGCGTTTGAAAATCAAACACTTCAGCAGCAACAGGACGACGCCAACGAGGAGGAGGCATTCATGTTAAAGAACATGCCAGTTTTTTTAAGGAAATGGCAAAGGTCCTTCTAGTTCAAAGGAATTTGATAAAGGAGATCAGTATGGCATTCCGAAGCTCCAGGATTTTCTTGGTGAAATCACGAAGAGCCGGAAGATAAGACTGCAGATGGTGATACAAGAACGCAACGTCAACAACAGAGTCCTCTCTGGCCCACAAAGGTACGAGCTCATCTGTTTCAGACCCAGACCAGAAAGCGAGCGAAGCGACAGAGGGATTTATTCGTCGTACAACCCTGGCTAAATGGATTTGGAGTCGGTGCCGAGAAGGACTTATGCTACTTTGGCCTCACAGACCAGTTTCACTCTGATCACTGACTCTGCTCCAGCAACTGCTCTCCTCATGGCCGTCCGAATCCCGACGCCTTATCCTCCTAAGGTTGTCACCCCGTCAACACCATTGGGGAATTGGGAGAGACGGTTGACGAAAAAGGAGAAGAGACAGCTGAAACGTGCCGAGGGAGCCCTAAAGAAAACTCCGGAGAAAGGAAAGAAGGCTGAAGTCTCTATGCCAGCTAGGGAGGCCCTTGGCAAGCCTGCCAGGAAGTCTGGCCGACCCAGGCCCAAAATGCCTTGAGCTGAGGTGATTTTGATCAAGCCCTTAGGGGACGATCATTCGCCAAGGTACTGGGCCAGATAAAATCTCAGGCCAAGCCGGAGGAGGCGGAGACTGTTATCTAGTCCATCCGACGAGCCCAGAACCAGGATGTTCTCCTCGAACTGGGGAAGTCAAAAGACAAGGTCGGGTTTGCCACTTCTATTAAGTCTGCCCTTGGGTACAAGGGCAGACTTAAAAGACTTCGTGTCCTAGAGCCGCGATGCTCTGTAGAGATTCGAGACCTTGGCGCGCACAGACGCCCAGGTGACCCAGGAAATAAGAGAGGCGATCCCAGAGTAGCCGGAAGAGACTGGAGGGCTGAAGGTCTAGTTGACCAAACCGAACCAGAGTCAGCATTGGATGGCATAAGCTGAAATAGACGAAAAGCATGCTCACAAGCTGCCACCCTTCAGCACTTAAAAGTAGGGTGGGTAAACTGCAGGATCAAATGGAGGGTGGTCGTCCAAAGATGTTGCGGGTGTCTTGGGTGCGGTCACTTCTCCCGCAACTGCAAGGGTCCCGACCGAAGCGCCAACTGCCTCCGGTGCGGAGGCCAAGGCCACAAGAAGAAGGACTAACTTCAGACTCTCCAGTCTATTTTGCTTTATTTGTAAGGAGAAAGACTCCAAGGAGAGTACCCTCGATCGCATGCCCGGATCTGGTCAGTGCGGTGCCTTTAGAGCCGCTCTTGAACAGGCAAAAGGCGAGGGACAGTAATCCGCATCCTGCAGGCCAATCTACAGAGATCATGGGGAGATGATGACCTTTTAGACCAGCTTTCCCAAGAACATGTTGCTTACGCGCTCTTGATCAGTGAAAAGTATCAAGACAGGGACCCGAACACTTGGAGTTCAGACAGTCTCATACTGCCGCCTTCAGGGTGCGTAACCAACAGGAGGTTGTGATTCGGTGTCACGGACGCGGCCGAGAATTCGTCTGGGCAAGGTGTAGATGTAACCTTCTTTAGTTTTTACCTCATTCCCGAAGAAGCCATGCAGCAACAAGATTAACTGCCTGGAGTAGAGCGTGCTTGGCACCACTGGGCACGTCGTAGTCGGAGACGACTTCAACACTAGGGCCGTCGAGCGCGGAATGCCCTCTACTAACTCCTGGGGAAAATACATCCTGGACTTCACTGCCAGGACCGGGATGGTCGTCCTTAACCAGAGTGACACGCCTACTTCCCAAGACTCCGGGCAAAGGGACACGATCCTCGACATAATTTTTGAATTCTGAGTTACTTCTTCCGAGGATCTCTGGCTGGAGGGTATTGGAGGATTATACTGATAGTGTATAGTTTTTAAGATACACTACACACAGAGTAAGGTGATCCCTTACCTTAGTACGCTAATGGCCAATATCTTGGGTCCTCGATCGAGCAGAAGACGTCTCTTGATGTCCGCAGTCCAGTCCTTACTCATTTATGGAGCAGAGGTGTAGGCAAACGCTCTCTCCACCGGTTGAGAATTGCTCGGGTTCAGCGTCAAGCTGCAGTCCGGGTGAGTTCGGTATATCGGGCAGTATCCGAGCCTGCCTTCTTGGTGGTCGCTGGAGTCATTTCAATCAAACTTTTGGCAGGAGAAAGAAAGGTGATTTATCAGAGACAAGGCGAGATCGGCAAGGATGCCAGAAGATCATAAGACCGCTTCCGAACCTTCCAGCAGTGGCAACACAGCTGGGAGCACGACGCCCGAGGCCGATGGACTGGGCGGCTTATAGAGCTGGTCCAACCGTGGGTGGAATGGCAGCATGGTGAAGCTCATGACTACCTCATTCAGTTTCTGACAGGCCATGGCTACTTCAAGTCGTGCCTGTATCGGATGGGTAAAACCGGTTCACTGGATTGCACTTACTGCCCGGGTGTTACCGACGATGCGGAGCACACTTTCTTACGCCGTCCCCGTCGGGAAAGGCCCCACTTGGACGCTGAACGAAAACTTTGTGTTTTCTCAGCGGACATGGTATGCAACAAGATCATTGAGGACTAGGGAAACTGGGATTGTTTGTCACGGTTCGTCCAGGGCGTCCTTATAGAGAAGAAAAGTGATCTGGACCGCGATGAGGCTCAGATAACCTAGAAAAGTGCTTGGACATGGAGTGAGCCCCAAGGGCGTAAGTCAAATTTAGCTTGTTGTAATGTGATAAACGGTTTCTGGTTAGAATCCGAAATAGTATAGGAGGTTTTTTTAGTAAGTAACCGTGCTTCTTAGGGGAGTCCTACAATACATGCTGATCACCTGCGTGCATAAAGCATTTCTTCCGTCTCTCCCTAAAAAAAAAATCAAAGTATGATTTTATGATTTAGTAGTAGTATGATTTATTTACGTAGAATTATTGAGGTCATACTTTGGGGTCATGTATATATTTAAAAGTATACTTATACATAGTATTGTGGCTAATCCTCTCGACCTCAACCAACCAATTAGTAAAAGTGCACAACTGGTACTCTTAACAATAAAGAAAATCATGACCGTGATTATTCTTATATCGATTATATGAGCAAATATTTTGTTTATAAAATAATAGTTCCTAATTATTTATATGGAAAATTGGAAGGCAGCTGAGGGGCAATGTGGTGAACTGTATGTCGCGTTCCCAGATATAATCATTAGAGCTGTAAATTGCGATGGAAGATTGTTCAGAAACTAGCATGGCATGAATATTAGTTCGAAAAGTTCAAAACATATCTACTACTCGTTTTTAGTCTCTTTACTTCATAAAACAGTTTGTTTGTTGATGGGCTTTTTCTTATGGTTGTCCCTGTCGTACATAATCCGTACTAAACCGGCATTAAGCTGAAAAGGTTTAAACTAGTCAAAAAAGGTACAAACAATATCATTAGCCAACAATTAATTACGCACGCTTGGAACACAACACGTCCACACATCACAAACACTCATAGACAACAGTTAAAGGAGTTGTTTTTGGGTGCACATTATAATGTTTTTATATTGGTTGTATATGGTTGTATTGTAAAATGTTAAAACAATTTTTTTAAATCTAAACGTTATTGAAAAACAACACAATGATAAAACTGTTATCATATGTGGTATTGAAATAATGTTTTCTGAAGTTAATATAAATACGGGTTTGCATTATTTTAATACAATGTATTTGTTTAAAATTTGTGTTTTTTTTGCAACAAACTAAATTTTAAACACTCAATAGAGTTAGCAACAATTAAAAACACCATACTGATTATCATATTCAATAAATAATTTCCTTGAATATTTTTATCCATAAAATATCCTTGAGGGAAACTGAATAGCTTAAAAGTATATGTTTGTGACATGACTTTGCCAGGCATACAATAAATGACATTTATACGGGTTGGACTGCAACCGCTGACCGGCACCGGGTCTGAAAGTTTATGACATATGTAAATGTCATTTGTTACTAGACCTTAAGAATTCATCTCTCAAAATTTAAAAACTGTTCTTCTTAGCTGTATGAAATAGCAGATTTAAAATTTTATAATTTACAACATTTGTATTAATTCATATTACTATTTTGAAGAAGTAGCACGGAAACGATTTATCTGAATAGTGAGTAACTAGTTGCAAATGTTTTTAGCTTTGAATGTACTGAATTTTCAAAGTATGATTACACTCGTAACATAAAAGGTATACTCATATACTTATATTGTATCCTATGTTCTAAGAAATAAATGAAACACATATACTCTATATCATATTCAATATGAAATACAATAGTTATATTATGAACAATTTTTTTATTATGAACATCTTTATTTTCATAGAAAACTCCACATTAATTTAATTGATCAAGCAATTGTTTTCCTCTCACACACTGTTAGGCCTACTCTTTTCAAAAATATATAGCTTCAAATACTGACTACTGATACTTCCCTTTGCTTCATAAATGGTCATAAATGGCATGTGATACATAAAAAGTTACTTATACATCTTTAAATTCTATTTTGATTACAATTTAACCCTACTCGAAGTGTGTTTTTCTAGCAAATTAGTTTTATTCCTGTTAAACTGTAAATTTTAATATACACTACGAAACAAGCGTACTTTGAATTTTGACAGATAAATTTCATTGGGATTTTAAGGTAAATAGATATAAAACGGTGATAAGAAATGTAAATTAAGTATAAAAATAAATGTTTTCCTCGTTTGATATATAATGACTGTTGAACACGGTTGGCTAGCAAGTGTGTCCGGTAGGCTAATGATGTACTCATACCCTATATGTTGTGTTGGTACAAGTAAAAATGAATTTAAACTAGTTGCTTTAATGATAAAGAATGGTTTTCGCTGTAAATTATCTTAGAGTTAATCTTAGAAATTAAAGATGTGTTGCGGATAGACCAAAAGTTTTCACATTAATGGTGAGAACAAGTGTAAAGTATCACTTCGGGAATCGGAACAAATGGGATAAAGTTTGAGTACGACAGCTGGGATATACATATTTAGCAGATGGAAAAAGTTAAAGATTTATGACCGTGGACATCCTATAACTATTTTTGAACTCTGGGGCAGGATATTATTTGAGGATTTTAATGAGTTTAAATATATACCCATTAGTCTACAATTATAGCATTTATTCCGCTTTAAAAAAGGGTTGGGTGTTGAAAAAACTCATAATCAACATTTTATACTGAAAGCAACTGGCTAAAAAACGTTTTTAAGAAATTTAAACATATATTTTGGTATAAATTTTGCAGCTTTGTATTATTTTACTATTATTCAATGTAAATATTTTGTTAAGTGAAATATTTACTAAAAATAATTGTACGTGCATGTAATTTTTTTTTTTTTTTTTTTTACGAGGGTAAATGCTCATGCACCATCAGGGAGGAAATATCGGTACACTCCCCGGTGTGTGGGACTCTCACCCACTAAAACCCCCTCGCCTCAGGCTGAAATCCGCCTTGGAAGCACCCATTAAGGTATTACATCAAGGCGGAGCCTCGTATGTGAAGCCACATGGCTACAACACCTCCTTAGCCACCTGAGGAAGGATCAAAGCTGGTCCTGATCCTCTTCTGTCTTTTTTCTCTTGAGAACGTTCTTGACGAATACCGCAATACGTCGCCAGATCTCAAGAGATGTCATCATGAGAGGGACAATGTTCTCAGGCGAGATGGCCCCCACTTCCAGTTCCACACTTCTTCTCTGGGCTGCCCACCGTTCACACTCAAAAAATGTGTGATAGGCATCATCCCGGGGAGCATCCCCGTATCGACAGGCTGCACTGTCGAACTTGCCCATCTTATGGAGGTAGTCGCGGAATAGCCCGTGCCCAGTGAGGAGCTGCGTGATAAGGAAGTTGACCTCACCGAACCCGCGCTCGACCCACACGGACAGTTCCGGGATTAATCGACGCGTCCAGGCACCTCTCGTCTCTCGGTTCCACCTCTCTTGCCATGATGTCATTGTGGCCTCTCTCGCCACTCGTGTTGCCTCCTGGATCCCAAGATCGGATTTGGTTTGAAAAACCTGCTTCCTTTCCTGGGCCAGAAGATCCACAGATATAACCCCCGCAACCACCAACGATGCCGGCTCAGAGACGGTCCGATAAGCTGACGCTATCCTCAGGGCCGTCCTTCTCTGGACCGAACCCATCTGCTTTCAATAGCACTCCTTCTTCAGCGCATCTGCCCAGACCTCGCAACCGTAAAGGAGTATCAAGTTTGAGACAGACAAAAGGAGCTTGCGCTTGTCAGCTGTCGGGCCACCGACGTTCGCCATAAGTCGGCTGAGAGCAGCCGTTGTCGTCCCTGCTCTTTCCACGGCACATCGGATCTGGTCCCTGAATGTGAGCTTGGTATCCAGCCGCACTCCCAGGTACTTCACTACCGGCTTGGCTCGAATAGTCTCCGCATTGACACGAAAGTCGCATAACGTTGGAATTCGGCAACCCGTCATCATGACTATTTCGGTCTTCTCAGTGGCGAGGCTCAGACCGTGGTCCCTCATCCATCTGGTGATAAGCCTCATCACCTGATTCAACTTCCATTGGGCGAGCTGGACGTCGCGAGCAACAATGACCGCTGCAACGACATCCGCATAACCCACGAGAAAGGAGTCTTCAGGGAGGGCCAGTCTCAATATCCCATCATAAGAGATGTTCCAGAGATCCGGCCCTAGAATGGAACCCTGAGCTGCACCGGCCGTTATAGCCCTTCTACGGGGGCCCTCCGTCGTCTGGAAAATAAGTTCCCTATCCCTAAGGTAACTCCGAAGGATCCGAAGAAGATACTCAGGGACATGGAACACGTGCTCGAGTGCATGGAGAATTACGCTCCAGCTCGCGGAGTTAAACGCATTCCTCACGTCAAGGGTGACAAGCAACGTGAGGCAGCGAGAATGGTGGTTTCCGCGCTGAGCGTTTCTTGCAGCCTCAACGACCTCCTGAATGGCTCCGATGGTGGAACGGCCTTTTGTGAACCCGTGTTGCCTCACCGACAGTCCACCAGCGTTCGCCACTGCTGCTACAAGACGTGGCTTTAGTAGACGCTCCAAGAGTTTCCCAGCTGTATCGAGCATACACAGAGGGCGGTAAGCCGATGGTGTTCCTGGGATTCCCTTACCCTTGCCAATCAGAGTCAGACGCTGGAGCTTCCATCGCCGACAAAAGACACCCTCGTGCAGACACCGATTGAACATATTCAGGAGGATTGAGGGGCAAGTGCTAGCAATAGACTTCAGCACCTCTGTTGGAACGCCGTCTGGTCCAGGAGCGCTGCCGCTCCTCATGGAACTGGCAGCCTCGCACAACTCTGCCGCAGTAAACAGGGGAACGTCACGGAGGTCCTCCACGTACCTTTCCTCTGCTCTGACTGGATGTGCCGGAAAGAGAGCATCGACGATGTTCTCCATTGTGAACGGGTCCAGCTCAGGACTGGGAACCCCGGCTCCGAGCTTGCGCATGACTAGTTTGTAACCGAGGCCCCAGGGGTTACAATTCACCTCCCCTCTGAGCTCTTCCCACTTCTCTCTCTTTCTCCGTCGGATGGCTCTTTTCAGAGCGTTCTTTGCTTCCCGATGTTCCAGAGCGGCGACGGCCCCAGTGATGGGGTTACCCCTCCTGACTCGAGTAAGACGCCTTCTGCATCGTAGACATGCCCTTCGGAGCATTGCAATTTCTTCCGTCCACCAGTAGGCTGATTTTCTGCCTGGACGGGGAGCTCTTCTCCGAGGCATGGAAGAGTCGCAGGCTTGGCTGATGAGCTGCATTGTGGCCTCGGCCACAACTTCAGCCTGGTCCTCGAGCAACAACACATCATCCTTATGGGCCTCGATCACCGTCGACAGAGTTACAACATCGAGTCCAGCAACGTTCCACCGTAAAGGACGGGGGTAGCGCGCCTGCGCGGGAAGTTGGCGTCCGCACGACCACATGAAGGTAATGTATTGGTGATCACTGCCCGTGAAATCTTCAACGACTCTCCAGCCTGAAATCGAGGGCATGAGATTTTCCGACGCGAAGGTGACGTCGGGAATAGTGCCCCTATAGCCTGGTCTTCTGAAAGTGGGGGTGTTGCCCTCATTCACGACGATGAGTCCGGTTCTGGCAGCAAACTCCAGAATCTTTCTTCCTCTGGTGTCAGTCTCCGGCATGCCCCATTCGACTGCCCTAGCGTTAAAGTCCCCGGCGACAATGAAACTGCCGCCGGCTCCTCCTACCAAGAAGTCTTCAAGGGCCTCCAGCTTTGCTTGGAACACCGCAACACGGTCGTTCGGAGTGAGATAGCAGCTCACAACAGTGAACCTATTGCCTCTCACCCACACAAAGCCTTCGCCGGCACCTTGATCCAGGATTTGAAAACTCCGGAGATCCGGAATCCAGATAGCTGCCGTTCCGAGAGTGTCACTAAACCACCCCGGGCTGTCTCGGTCGTGGTGCTGCTCGGAAATGATGGCGAGCTCAACACCCCACTCCCCGACAAACTGTGTCAAGAGATGGTCTGCCAATACACTCCTGTGGAGGTTCCCCTGCAGGATTTTCATAATTTATTTCTGCCGCTGCCGGGAGTCATCAAGAGCCTGTCGAAAAACACGACAGACACGAGTTCCGGGGATGTGCTCTAGAGGAGAGTACTTCCGCTCCGCACAGAGACAGCACTTGGCCTTTGCTGTGCAGGCGGACTTGAAATGTCCCTGCTCTCCGCATTTGATGCAGAGTCCGCTTGCTCTACGATCAGGTCCTTTGCAGACGGACTGCTGGTGCCCGTACCCAAAGCATCGGAAGCAGCGGGTGACCACGGTCCGGAGCCGGACCTTTCCGATGACCCAGCCTACCTTCAGCTTTCCGGCCTTCAAGAGCTGAGTGGCCCCCCGTGACCCAAGGTCCACAACAGCCATTTTCAGCCCTCTGCTGTTCTCGGCTGTCAGGAACACTTTGGCGCCCTCAGCGAGGTTTCCGAGGGTGTTTTTAACCGCCTCGGTCACCTCCCGATCGGAAGTACACGAGTCCAGGTACCGGACCTCGACCACCACCCTGTGTTCCAGCTGACGCACAGAACCCGCATCCCCCACTGCTGCCTTGACCGCGTCTTCGAAGGCGGCCTTATCTTTGGTTCCACTCCCGAGCTCCACCAGAACCGCGCCAGCCCTGGTTTTCCTCACGGAGCGAATGACTGCCCCGGATGTTTCAGGCTTTACCTTTTTCCGGATGCCTGCCAGAACCTCACTGAAGGAGCGACCCTGAGCCGGCCTGATAAGAACGGCATCAGGCCTCCCCTGAGGAATCCTCTTCCCCGGAGCCGGCTTGGAGGGTACCAGCTGCTTCGGGGTAAGACGCCTCTGAGAGGAGGGATCGGGGAGGAGCTTTCGCTTTTCCTCACGCGTCCGCCTCCGCTTCTCCTTACGGGACTCAACCTTTTTGAAGGGGGTCTCTGAGCTGGGCCTCGCCTTCGGCTGCAGTGGATTAGCCATTTCCCTCTGAGGCGCATCAGCACAGTCAGGAGACGCCTCCCTCAGTGGCAGGTGCTGGCGGGATAGGTTTCCCAAGTGAAGGGGACTAGCCTCCGACCCTGTCGACATCCTCCGTTGCCTCTTCCTCCCTTTGTGGCTCTTTTGCGGGGGGGAGAGTGGGGACAGGATCCTGTTTGCCGCCTCTCTTTCCTGAGCCCTCGCCCTTTCTGCCACATCCCGGCATGCCTGGATGTAACTAAGGTCTTCCTGTAGCGACAGAACCCCAGTCTTAACTGTTTGGTTCACGTTCTTTTGAACCTTAAATGTCTCCACCATGGACGCAAGAGTGACACCCATGGCCTTCAGACGAGCGTCAACATCGGTCTCAGCGTCATCGATCTGACGTCGCAGGACTTCCACGTCCACAAAGGGCTTCTCGGGACTTCTCGTTTTTGGAATACCCTTGAACGCTGGGAGAGTGGTTGGGGGTATCTCAATCCCAGGTAAGGGGTCCTCCGATCCACCTGTCTCCACGGACGCTTCTCCACCTGTTGGTGTCCTGAAAGGGGCTGAGGGTGGAGTGGTCCTAAGAACTCCTGACTTGGTTGTCGATTGAGGTGACCTTACTATCTTTAAGCTGCGGGCAAAAGGCGACAGCTCCTTCTCTTGAACTCCTGTTTCTGCAATGGAGTTCTTCGTTGATTTGTTCTTGAGGGGGTTTGGACAATCCATAATATGTTTGTACCAGTGCATCGTGCGGCAAGGGGCGGCCCAGAATAATCAGGAGCGGGTATACCCTCGGGGACCATGCCCCTACCCCAGTTCCCTGAGGCCTGGTCTCTGTTTGCCCAGCACCGGAACCCTGGCGTGCTGGGGGTCGCCCGTTGCAATGCAGAGCCCGACCTCTGCATCCATGCCGCACTCCCTGACCAAGGACCGAGGTGACTGGCTCCTGTCAACGTACTGAAGGGATCCATCGGCAGTGCAGGCACACATCAGCCCCTAAAAAACAATAGGGGCACTCCCCGGACCCTCCAGTGCGTGACGGTCGAAAGAAGGAGGAAAAGACACCCAGAAATCGGGGTCGAAGAGAGGAAGAGGTCGGGCAAGATTAGCCCAGGAAAGAACAAAGATTGCGAGCTAGGGCCCAAAATAGAGGAAAAAAAGGCCGTCGCTCTGGAAGGAGGAAGAACTGCGATCTGGACAGACAGTCTCGCATTTTGGCTAGGGTACCTTGGGGTTGCCAGCCTCTCCAAAAGGGGAGGCCTCCCGTGTAGTCGAAAGCCGACTACCCCTGAGGGAGTACGTGCATGTAATAACATGTATAATTATTAAAATAATCAAGGCGATCTACAATCCTTTTTGTTAACATAAATCAACTTTATTTGACCTTTTCATTTTCTGAATTTTTTTGCCATAAAACCAAGAAAATTACAGGTAATAACAGGTGGCAAAATAGATCCTGATAAAGATAAATGTTCTAGTAAGATATCTCAACCTGATCAAATTACCGTTGAGAAAAGAACATAAATTTATAAAAAAGTCTTTTTTGATTGAAAAAGTCTAACAAACATGTCGAATACGTTTTATTTTTTTTATAAAGCGTTGATATTTTCCTCAATGTGTTTTTTTATTAGTTTTGTTGACTTCTTTTAAATATATTTGTCTGATTCAACTTCTTAAAATAACATAAAAATTATGAAGAATTATATACAAAAAAATAATTTACAAATGAAAAATACATTTATTACATTGTATTGTTATTTAAAGCTTGAACGATATTTCTATCACACTCCTAAAATATGTTATAGCTTCCTCTAGAATAGAATTTTAAAACGTAAATAACTACTACTTATAATCCAATATAATGCTGAATAGAACATTTCAAATAAGTATATGGATATATAATAAAATAAAGTGAATAGTTTTTAATGCCAGCCAATATAATACAACGAGAGCCAGTATCAGATCCTGGATTTGAAATTCAACTGGGAATAGAGCGAGGGTGTCACTGCCACGGTTTCTGTGTCAGCGTTCCTTTTTCTCTACTTTATCGCTTTAACTCTGAAACCTTTACTATATTTGTTCTTTTTGCCATTGCACTTCCACGTAAATGTAAAGAAAACACGGACATATTTTCTTCAAAACGTCAAATGGGTTTTCCTCATTTTTAAAACTGTGTTTTAACATATAAGAAAAAATGTTAAAGATTGTAGACTACTTTAAAATAGTTTATTTTTACATTAAGCCGTAACCTTCCCTGGTTAACAAGGTCATTAAGAAATCTATTAAGTTGGTTTTAGTAAAATTTTTTTAATTTTTTTTAATATTAAGTTTTTAATACTAGTAACTGTAAATTTGTAATAAATGATAAAATATCTTTCAATGATGATGTACATTTTTATACCATATATTCAAAATTCCCCTAACTGTAAGCTCATGGTAATTTTGGTTTTAATTGATGAAACTGTAATAAGTATCATTTTTAAGTCACTTTTTCATCACTTTAAACAGAGTGATATTTTTTATATATCTAAAATTATGATTTAATGTACATGTTATTTAGATTTTCATTGCTGACATTTTCCGAAACAAAATTCTCATGGTATGCTAACTCGTAGAAAAGCTCGTAAGGGGCATTAGATTTTTTTTAAAGAATAAAATTTTAAAAATAAGTTGTTTTTTGCTCTGTAAAGTTTACTATGCACTGTAATTGTTCATGTATATTAAGAAGGATTTTAATTTGAATTCAAAAAAATAATTATAAATTAATCTGTTAGACATATTTCACCTAGATTTCAGGTTTTTGTGGCTGCCATTTTGTTTCCGGTTCTGGAGGGACACGCCCACTCATTTAAGTTGTCTTTGAGTCTCCGTGACGAGTGGATGTGTTTGGTTTCTTATGTGTGTAATGTTTAGTGAATGGTTTGTTTGTAAGTTATTTGACTGCTTAAAAATTTTAGTTTTCAGCTTTATACCGGTTTGGACCGGACTACATGTTAATTGTGCTATGTTTTAGATATTAGTTCACCTGAGGACGGAATCAGATTCCAGATCCCGATACGTCGTGAAACTTTGTTTTAGAAGAATAATGTACATATTGTATAAACATTTAAATCACTGTGCAATATTTCACTGCAATATATGTTTGTTTGGAAATTTATGTATTTATTTTATTTAGTATTTTATTATACATTTGTTTTGTTTAATGAATATCGAACCTTAGTCTAATTGGGTCCCGGTGAGGACCGTATCTTTAAATGCAGACCTTAACAAGACAACTCCAAAAGAGTGATAAGTTGACTAAAGACTACACTTCCTGTCCATAATGAAAGGTTTTGTATGTGAAACTCATATGCCCTAGTATCCAGTAGTTTGCAGGTCTGTGAGCTTTGAGAGTGGTTTGTATTTAAAAAGTGAGTCTGGTGCAGGCATGAAATAAAGATAAGGCAGGAAAAAAATTAAACACGCTATATTTCAAATTCAGTGAATTTATAGAAACGACATCGTCATTTTACAATTTTTTAGATGCGTTGACAAAGTATTTTTTCATAAATAAAATTACCACTCTGTGATATAAAATTAAATGTGAACAGTTTATTTCTATATAGAAATAATCTATTTCGAATAAGGTTCACTACCTTAGATTTCAACCTTTTCAGAGGAATACGAGCTAAATAGATGAAACTGAGATAGATGATATTGAGAAGAAAATTTTTTCTTTTTCTTATAATTTGTTAAGTCATTACGAGACAGATTGAAAATTCTCTGAATAGTTTACTTCCAGAAAAAAACTATGTAATGAGTAGTGTAATCGAATTGACCGGGTGAATTGTTCCTCGAGATTGACTGACCTAGTTCTCGACTACGGCGATAGTCAAGTAGATTTAACGTCTAACCATAAAAATGAAATACCATTATAATGTAAAATGTATGTTGACTTGTCAAAATAAGGAATATTGTCTTTATTTTTGGTGAGTATAAAAAAATTAGTGTATAACTATAATGTGTCTTGTGTTACTTGTTTTTCAACTAATCATGTTTTCAAGTAATTTTTGTAATATACAACGTAACTTAAAATATAGTAATATTATAATAGAAAAGAAAATAGTAGATTATTATTAAGTATTTTATTTTTTCATATGTACATCTACACACTAATTGCTTAGCTCACAAAACAATTAAAATAAACAAAATAATAGATCGGTATTTTTTTTTACGAGGGTAAATGCTCCTGCACCATCAGGGAGGAAATATCGGTACACTCCCCGGTGTGTGGGACTCTCACCCACTAAAACCCACTCGCCTCAGGCTGATATCCGCCTTGGAAGCAACTATTAAGGTATTACATCAAGGCGGAGCCTCGTATGTGAAGCCACATGGCTACAACACCTCCTTAGCCACCCGAGGAAGGATCAAAGCTGGTCCTGATCCTCTTCTGTCTTTTTTCTCTTGAGAACGTTCTTGACGAATGCAACAATGCGTCGCCAGTTCTCAAAAGATGTCATCATGAGAGGAACAATGTTCTCGGGCGAGATGGTCCCCACTTCCAGTTCCACACTTCTTCTCTGGACTGCCCGACGCTCACACTCAAAAAATGTGTGATAGGCATCGTCCCGGGGAGCATCCCCGTATCGACAGGCTGCACTGTCGACCTTGCCCATCTTATGGAGGTAGTCGCTGAATAGCCCGTGCCCAGTGAGGAGCTGCGTGATAAGGAAGTTGTCCTCACCGAACCCACCCTCGACCCACACGGACAGTTCCGGGATTAATCGACGCGTCCAGACACCTCTCGTCTCCCGGTTCCACCTCACTTGCCATGATGTCATTGTAGCCTCTCTCGCCACTCGTGTTGCCTCCTGGATCCCAAGATCGGATTTGGTTTGAAAAACCTGCTTCCTTTCCTGGGCCAGAAGATCCACAGGTATGACCCCCGCAACCACCAACGATGCCGGCTCAGAGACGGTCCGATAAGCTGACGCTATCCTCAGGGCCGCCCTTCTCTGGACCGAACCCATCTGCTTTAAATAGCACTCCTTCTTCAGCGCATCTGCCCAGACCTCGCAAAGGAGTATCGAGTTCGAGACAGACAAAAGGAGCTTGCGCTTGTCAGCTGTCGGGCCTCAGACGTTCGCCATAAGTCGGCTGAGAGCAGCCGTTGTCGTCCCTGCTCTTTTAACGGCATATCGGATCTGGTCCCTGAATGTGAGCTTGGTATCCAGCCGCACTCCCAGGTACTTCACTGCCGGCTTGGCTTTAATAGTCTCCGCATTGACACGAAAGTCGCATAACGTTGGAATTTGGCGTCCCGTCATCATGACTATTTCGGTCTTCTCAATGGCGAGGCTCAGACCGTGGTCCTTCATCCATCTGGTGATAAGCCTCATCACCTGATTCAACTTCCATTGGGCATGCTGGACGTCGCGCGCAACAATGACCGCTGCAACGTCATCCGCATAACCCACGAGGAAGACGTCTTCAGGGAGGGCCAGTCTCAATATCCCATCATAAGAGATGTTCCAGAGATCCGGCCCTAGAATGGAACCCTGGGCTGCACCGGCCGTTATAGCCCTTCTACGAGGGCCCTCCGTCGTCTGGAAAATAAGTTACCTATCCCTAAGATAACCCCGAAGGATCCGAAGAAGATACTCAGGGACATGGAACACGTGCTCGAGTGCTTGGAGCATTACGCTCCAGCTCGCGGAGTTAAACGCATTCCTCACGTGGGTGACAAGCAACGTGAGGCAGCGAGAGTGGTGGTTTCCGCGCTGAGCGTTTCTTGCAGTCTCAACGACCTCCTGAATGGCTCCGATGGTGGAACGGCCTTTTGTGAACCCGTGTTGCCTCACTGACAGTCCACCAGCGTCCGTCACTGCCACTACAAGGTGTGGCTTTAGTAGACGCTCCAGGAGTTTCCCAGATGTATCCAGCATACACAGAGGGCAGTAAGCCGATGGTGTTCCCGAGATTCCCTTACCCTTGCCAATTAGTGTCAAACGCTGGAGCTTCCATCGCCGACAAAAGACACCCTCGTGCAGACACCGATTGAACATATTCAGGAGGATTGAGGTGCGAGAGCTAGCAATAGACTTCAGCACCTCTGTAGGAACGCCGTCTGGTCCAGGAGCGCTGCCGCTCCTCATGGAACTGGCAGGCTCGCACAACTCTGCCACAGTAAACAGGGGAACGTCACGGAGGTCCTCCACGTACCTTTCCTCCGCTCTGACTGGGTGTGCCGGAAAGAGAGCATCGACGATGTTCTCCATTGAGAATGGGTCCAGCTCAGGACTGGGGACCCCGGCTCCGAGCTTGCGCATGACCAGCTTGTATCCGAGGCCCCAGGGGTTACAATTGACCTCCTCTCTGAGCTCTTCCCACTTCTCTCTCTTTCTACGCGCGATTTGGCGTCCGCAGAGCGGCGACATGAAAGAATGATGGTGACACTGCCTTCGAGAAATCTTCAAAAACTCTCTATCCTGAAATCGAGCATTGCAATTTTTCCGACGCGAATGTGACGTCGGGAGCTCTTCTCCTATAGCCAGGCTTCTGAAAGTGGGGGTGTGCCCTCACAACATGAGTCCGGTTCGAGCAGCAAAACTCCAGAATCTTGCTTCCTCGGTGTCAGTCTCCGGCATGCCCCATCGTCGACGCGTTGAAGTCCCCGGCGACAATGAAATGCGCGGCTCCTCCTACCATTAAGTCTTCAAGGGCCTCCAGTTGCTTGGAAACCGCAACACGGTCGTTCGGAGTGAGATAGCAGCTCACAACCTATTGCCTCTCACCCCAAAGCCCATTCGCCGGCACCTTGTCCTAGCGACTGAAAATTCCGGGTCTGGAATCCAGAAGTCTTCAAGTGTCACTAAACCACACGGTCTGTTCAATCGTGAGATAGCAGCTCAAATGATGGCCTCAACACCCCACTCCCCCCACAACCTGTGTCAAGAGGTGGTCCGAGCACTCCGGGGAGTTCCCGCAGATTTTCATTATCTAACCACCGGCTGTCCGGGAGTCATCAGATTGTCGAAAAAACACGACAGGCACGAGTTCCGGGGATGTGATCTAGAGGAAAGTACTTCTGCTCCGTACAGAGACAGCACTTGGCCTTTGCTGTGCAGGCGGACTTGAAATGTCCCTGCTCTCCGCATTTGATGCAGAGTCCGCTTGCTCTACGATCAGGTCCTTTGCAGACGGACTGCTGGTGCCCGTACCCAAAGCATCGGAAGCAGCGGGTGACCACGGTCCGGAGCCGGACCCTTCCGATGACCCAGCCTACCTTCAGCTTTCCGGCCTTCAAGAGCTGAGTGGCCCCCCGTGACCCAAGGTCCACAACAGCCATTTTCAGCCCTCTGCTGTTAGAGGGTAATAGATCGGTATCTAACAATAACATAACAATAAAATATTAAAAAATAAACTATTTTACATTTTCATATATATAAAATAAGATTATAGCAAATATCAGACTGGCTTTAGTTTAAGTTCAGCAAATAAATGCAATACTTGTAGTTTTAATTTATAACAAAATTGACAAAAAACTAAGGAAAAAAATTACGATTTTCTGCATTCAGTAAGTAACCAAAAATATTAGAAAATGGAATAAAATATTCATGCGAAGCCTTATTCGAAGGTAAATACACTAGCTATAAAAAATAAAAATGATCTTAAGCAAACATAATTGTTATATAATTGACGAAAGTATCAGATGTTACACGTGCAATAAAATAATATATCTTATGGAGTTTTAAATACCATATCATACACCGCACTTATACCACCAGGCGGCTCATAGCCCTAAATCACACACCGCACTTATACCACTAGGCGGCTTATAGCCCTAAACCGCACACCACACACATTCCACTTGGTGGCTCATAGCATCAAACTGCAAACCACACTTACGCCACCAGGCGGCTCATAGCCCCAAACCGCACACCACACTTACGCTACCAGGCGGCTCATAGCCCCAAACTGCACACCACACTTACGCTACCAGGCGGCTCATAGCCCCAAACTGCACACCACACTTACGCCACCAGGCGGCTCATAGCCCCGAACCGCACTCCACACTTACGCCACCAGGCGGCTCATAGCCCCAAACCGCACACCACACTTACGCTACCAGGCGGCTCATAGCCCCAAACTGCACACCACACTTACGCCACCAGGCGGCTCATAGAAACTGCAAAACACTTAATTAGCCCCAAACCGCACACCAACTTACGCTACCAGGCGGCTCATAGCCCCAAACTGCACACCACTTACGCCACCAGGCGGCTCATAACACTCCACACTTAAAGGCGGCTCATAAAAAACCAATTAAGACAGATAGCCCCAAACCGCACACCATACTTACGCCACCAGGCGGCTCATAGCCCCAAAATACTGGTCATTAAAGCTTATTGCAATTCATAGATACTCAAGAGCCACAGCCAAATAACGTACTTAAAAAAGAAATAGGAAAAATAACACATAACGTTATCTAGCTATTGAAGAATGTTAAACTAAAAATCTCTACACTCGAATAAGCCATTTTAAGGGAGTATGTAGGGCCTGTACATATTAAGTTCAATTGAACCCACTTAATGTACATTTTGCTACATTATATTTCTGGGATAAAATAGATTACCAATGAAAATACAGTTTTAGGTATATTTCAATATATAACCATAATTTCATATAATAACTTTACAGTAGTATAATATTATTGTTTCATTCTGAAACTATAGTATTAGTTGTTTTCATTACTGATATATCATAAATGATAACCAAAACGTTCAGCCAGTTATCTATTTTAGGTTCTGAGAAAAGTGTGACATTGTATAAAATTGAACATTTTTATGAACAACCAATGAATCTTACCTATACTAGGTGACCAAATAAACGCTATCTCTAATATTGACACACAGAACACTGAATTCACCCGTTGCCGGGTTTTATTTTAATTTAAACATTTTTACCTGAAGACTATAAATTGTCAGTTTCACACCGGGTGAAACGGGAAACAAAAAAACTGCATTCCGTCATTCTTGATTTAGTGTTACCTGATTGAAGCACTTTTATAAAAAATAAACATGGCTGCTCCCGTTCACTTGATATGAAAATATAATTATATTGTATTTAATTGATGATGAATACATTTATGTACTTAGCGAAAACATATCTTATCTCATGAAGAAATCGCATACAATGTAGTCGTCCAATATGCGATATTGGAATTAAGAAATGCGATATTTGTGTACGTTTGTATGCAGTATAAGTGGTTGTTTATTGTTTGTTGGGATATATATTTTTGTCACTAATTTATATATATATATATATATATATATATATATATTCATTATCATAGATATATAAAATTTTAAAACAATAATTTAAATAGTTAAGTGTAAAGCAATCGTTTAAAATTTTGTCTATAGTTTGCTATTCTGTGCTTTGATTTCTGTTGATTTTGATTTCTTCTTTTAAACGAAAGGACACACCTACGCACCTATGTGATGTATGTATGATTTATTAGGGCCCTAATCAGGGAAGGAGTCATTAGTTTTACCTTAATCGTTGTTGGTTAAAAATCTTAAATTATTTAAACATTTCTGATCCCCTTTGTTACTAACATTGTCAGCTACCTTTAGTTCTAGTCAGTAACCTTTGTGGACGTTTGATTTAACATTACTATTACAAGAAAGGATTGATATACTCTAAAAATAGAAGAGTATTTCATGATAGAATACAACTACTTGATTGCTTGAAAATTATTTTATTGCAATTTACATATTTTAAAAGCTCTACACACTTAATCCCTAGGTTTCTTAATCCAAAAACGTAAAGATGTAAATCGTAGCTGGAGATACTTACACCACTGTCGGCGTGACCGTGTTGGGCAAGGGTACTGGCTGGCAGCCAGTCTGCACGCATCTCCTTTATCATATCACTATTATTTATTTGTTGATTAACACCGGTTTTATTTAATATCTTTTGGTTTTTTATTTGAAACATATTTTACATGTATTAAATGGCACGAGTTTGTAAAATATTATAACTCATTTGAATGTTATTGCTGTATTTAATTCATTTACGTCTAAAAACGTTTACAAACATTTCGAAAAAAGACTTTTGGTATACTTTACTAGATTTTCTTAACACAAAATTATTTTCAAAAGTGTTTTATTCGTAAGTTTTACAATCATACAAAAGATTATATAGATTTGGAAAATTTGGCATATATTAAATAGTCTTTGCCTCGTCTTAAACCGAAAATTTTGGAAATAAATCGTAACGTATACAAAAATATTATAATACTCACTACTAATACAACAGTATTATAATTTTTTAAATACAGAATGTTTATTATTATTTAACCAGTAACAATATTTTATTATATAGAAAATTAACAGTATATAATTATTATTAATACCAACTATATGTTATATTATTATTATTGTTATACTAAAACGTATTTACGTAAAAATGAATTCTATATTTTTCACATACGAGTTTGGTTAGTAGTATATGTCATTGTTTACTCAAAATGTACAATCTGCAAGCATATGTGGTTAAACATGAGGCTTAATCTATATTTAAACAGGGCTGGCAAACTCAAAGTTGATGAGGGCACTGTAAATAAAATGTCAAAGCATCAGTAATTTGACTTTATGTTGCCTAAATGAAACGTAAAATAGTATAAATGTATAATTCACTATATTTTTAAGGCTATAAGTAAACTTAACTATATTTATGTTTTATAATGAATGTTGGGTTTAATAGTTAAGTCCAAGGTTTAATATATTTCATAAAATGAATATTTATTTTTTTCAAAATCTACTTAATGATGTATGGATAAAACGTGTTTAATTTATCTTACCGTTTCAAAATAATTGCTATTATATTAAATACTTTTTCTGATACTATCTAATTTTATTAGACACATATACCTGTTTTTAATACGCATACACAATTACATACATTTGTTTACGTCTGCCTTATTTGTATATTTCGAGGAAATCACAATGTTGGTTATGGATTGACACCGTTTTCTAGTGTTGCAGGAAATGATAACATCTAATCCAGCTGAAGAGTATTCAACTGTCTAGCAATATCACTTTTAAACGCTATAGGTTATACAGTAATTTAATTAGCTCCATAAATAGTAAATAACAATAGGTAAATATTATTGTTCGAACATATATAAACCGACTTAGAAATTATATTGATGTTCATTTATACAATTAATTTATTTATATTTAATCGGTTCAAAGTTTTAATAATTACTGTATTATACATTAAACATCATGTATTATTGTTAAAACGGGTTTGATATTCCCAGGAGATTGCTGTCATGAAACCCTTCTTACGTGCAAGTTATATTTCTTCATGATAAAGGTGCTCGGTTTCCTGTTTGAGATGTGGAGACACACTTCCGGTGTGCCATACTGGGGATACTTCCTGTTTTCAGGATACTAGTAAAGCCATATGTTACCGTCAATATTTCGTCAAGCTATATATTTATGAAAATGTGAACACGAATTATTATAGTTATTTTATTTCCTAGGATATGACATTGTTGTTGTATATGTTGATGTAGGATATGTCATATGTTGAAGACAAGAGTACATTTGGCAAACATTTTTTACTTATGCATTCACTATCAGTTAATATATTTTAATATTCATTATTATTTGGTTTTAATTCCAAATAATTTTGTTCTGATAATGTTCAATGATTACACTACCTATAATCATGATTAAGCCAGTCCAGTTGTTCCTAAACATAAATTGAACTGTCAGATACATATCAAGGCAAGCTAGAACGCTTTCAAAACCTACTTTATACCTGACCAACATTATAATACAAGCCAATGGACTGTGATGGAGGTTATATTCACAAATACAGTGGTTTTCAGGTTTGTTGGGCTGTTCACTGCTGTGTGCTGTGAACTGTGAGTCAGACAACATTTGTTTGTTAAAATTTTCTAACCGGGTACAAAAAATGAACCACCCAACACTACCAAGAGGCCATACAGAAACAGCCTAACAGAGTCGTAGTCTTGGGCTGCGTCATGGTACTTTGTTATATAGCTTTTCCCAAAATTAGCTAATTCAGTATACGTAATTTACTTACTAGGCGAATTCCTTTCTCACCGAGCTATATTTGTTACATACAAAACAAATTCGACTGATCCCAAAACACTAAATAAATAATCTTGAATTGGAGGATTGGTTATACAAACGGTTGTTGAGCTTGCAGAAGGACCTGCAAAGTTGATGGTTTTAAATATATTTATGTATGTTTTTTATTTTTTGTTTGTTTTTGTCCTCAAAATAAATAAGTATACTTGAAGTAAGTTGTCCTTCTTTTTTCTATTAATTCAGATATTATATTTTTGTTATTCATTTTCCTATGCAGAAGAATAAAATTTACTATATTTATATAGCTATGAAACGCCATATTTAGTATATTTGCGACTTAGGTCTGCGCACAGGCCCATGCCCATGCAGCCCTTTTTCCACAGGCAGTAGTAATTTTTGTTTTTAATTAAATGTAATTAATAGTACATTGTGCCAAATTTTTTATATAGATGTATGTACAACAACAGCTATATTTCAACCTCAATCACTTATGTTAAACTGTACATATTTTTTTGGAAATAAATAAATCATTCATTCATTCATTCATTCAGTTTTGAAGACTGTTTCCCCTAGCCTGTCATGTCTAAAAGGAAGTAGGATCCCCAGTCTGCCCATTCCTTGTGGAACAAACTTCAAGTACCGTTGCTCTTCTTATTTGTTTCACTCGCAATTAATTGTTGTCATTAAAGTGGCCGTCTCAGCGGTCCTCTCTCTCGTCTGAAATCCTGAAGTCACCTTTGCAGATCAAATGTTTTGCAGATAATGTGTGTATTTTATGTGTGTTCTATATGAAGACTCTACCTTTCTTTAAACCGGCCAGTATGGTGATGGGTTTTCCCTGCCATGTAATGTAAAAAAATGGCAAGTTTAATTATTTATCACATGTTCATTGTTTGTTTAATTTTTATTAAAATGCTTTTCTAACTAGTATCAATATGGTGATTTTTTGTATTTTTCTTTAATATTCTAATATCTTACTCTGCTTACCGCAACAGCAGGTGTTCTGATAAGTAAAAAGAGTAACAAGAATGATTCAAATTATAACTCAAATTCCGTCATCACAGAGAGGAGACGGATTATCCGTTCCTCTCTGTCATGACGGAATCTATGGTTATAACCATTTATATCAAGAGTTTTTGAATACCTGTAATAAAGGGTTAATTGCAATTGATATAATGTGCTAAACATTTTATTAATTTAAACAACGTGAGAATGAGAAAATCTTACTCTAAAGGTAAAAGTAAGAGAAAAGCTTGAAAGGTTCGCTTCCACCTGCAGCTCATAAGTTTCCATCCGCAATGATAAATGGCCTCGATTTCTGTTGAAGCTGTAACAAATGTGATTTCCGACCAAACACATCATTCCCATTTTTCCTGATAGCATGTCTTCTTAAAAACTGAAAACTGGTTAAACTTATTATTTAACAAATGCTTTTATTTTCTTTCCTCTAATCTCACATTTTGGTTCTCTCTTGTAAATTGTTACTATATTTAACGTTAATCTTTTAAGAGTCCTTAATTGTTAAAACTTAAATAGAGCTTTTTCAACTAATGAAAACCCAAATCCGCCGTCATAGCAGACCTGCGTACTCAGCGAATTTCCAAAACAATGCAATAGTAATACAAGTATGTAACAAGATTGATCATTCAATGCCTGTTAATAACTTAGAGTACCAAAGAAATACCAAATTTACTATAGATAAAGGGCCTATTTTCCATAATATTAACGTGGGAAAGAGTATGCAGGTTTGCCACTGTAAGGAACACATAAACTATGATTTTTAGCCTAAACGTATGTATCCCAATCACATGAAACTAAATAGAAAATTTCATCCAAAACTATTGCTTAATAAGGGAAATATTATTTTTCCTTAATAAGGGAAATATTATTTTTCCTTAATAAGGGAAATATTATTTTTCCTTAATAAGGGAAATATTATTTTTCCTTATCCTCCATAAGATTAGCATTGGAGCCCCTAAATACAATGTACTGTGTTTAGATTTTTAAATATCTCGGTAACCATTGGAGATAAAGCAAAACTAAATTTAAATAAATATAAATAAAAAAATAATAAATATAAATATAGTTAAATAAATGACAGTCAATTGTATAGTGTACTAGCCAAAGTACCCGTTCTTCGCATGGGTTTAAAAGCCTGAAAGGTGTAGGCTCTACTGATACATTTAAGTTATTGTTAATTAATTCTTCATTGTTTACAAAATGACAAAACACGGTTCAACGTAACATCTGTAAAATTTTGGGAAAGGATAAGGTTTAATGTTATAGAGACAGTCGTCGAAAAACTTAAAATTTACCATTCCACTATTTTAAATATTTCACTAATTTCGATCCAGCAGTTTATCTGAAAAATCAACTTCATTTCTTCTTCTTCCCGAACTGTCAAAATATAGTGCAAACGGATGTTGTCATTAGAAAATGTAAACATTGAAACCTAGGACGATCACGGCAGCTCTTTCTTCTTCTTCTTCCCGAACTGTAAAATTTTAGTATTCACAGCTGTTGAAATTCAAGTAATTTTATGTTTTCATTCTCTAAAAATGTAAACATTGAAACTTAGGACGTTCACAGGGTGTAGCCCGAGAGGATTTTACGGAAATGGGTATGCCTATGTGTTGTATGAGTTTAAGATCTACCTTTGTGTAAAACTTCAAACTGTTTGGTTCAGTATTTTTTGCGTTTACTTGCCACAACAAACCCACAAACAAACATACAGAAACCACCTCTTCTTTATAATATTATAGATTAAAATGATTCAAAAGCTGAAAGATGAAATTTAAAATTTTTAAAAATTACATGGGTTAAACACAATAAAATATATATTTTTGGGGTACAAAACGAAAAAACCTGGTCTGATTGACCAATATGTCTGGATGACGAACTCGTTCGAGCGAATATAGCAATACACGTTTCTACCAAATTTGGTCTCGATCGTACCATTTTTACGAGAATATTTATATATATATATATATATATTTAAGTTTTAACGACTATTGCTTTTTGTCTCTGGGCTCTTGCCATGAGACGTATGGTAATAGCGTCTTCACTATGGGAAATTCGCTAAAAAGACAAATAAAAATCTTAATTCACCTACTATTTTTTACTATGGTTTAGTTTAACCCAACTTATATAATTAATGAATGTTATTTTATTTTTCATTTCAATTCATAACGCTTTAAACAATAATTGTACAATAAGCTCAAAAACATAGTTTATATTTAACCTTATAGTAAGTAAAAGAAGCAGGCTATTATCATCGCTTTAGAAAAAACGCTGTGCCGCAAGTGCAGCCTGATGGGACCCATCCAACTGTGTGATGAAAACCACAGTTGCTCCTTTCAGAGAAATGACGGACGTGCTTGCCCACTCCATGGAATCACTCAGCTAGTAACCGTATTGATTTACATTTTAATTAATGAATAATGCTAGGGAATATTTTTAAAAGAAAGTCATCGTGGTCAATTTTATAAGCTTGCCCCATTCCATGGGATCACTCAGCTAGTAACCGTATTGATTTACATTTTAATTAATGAATAATGCTAGGGAATATTTTTAAAAGAAAGTCATCGTGGACAATTTTATAAGCTTGCCCCACTCCATGGGATCACTTAGCTAGTAACCGTATTGATTTACATTTTAATTAATGAATAATGCTAGGGAATATTTTTAAAAGAAAGTCATCGTGGACAATTTTATAAGCTTGCCCCATTCCATGGGATCACTCAGCTAGTAACCGTATTGATTTACATTTTAATTAATGAATAATGCTAGGGAATATTTTTAAAAGAAAGTCATCGTGGACAATTTTATAAGCTTGCCCCATTCCATGGGATCACTCAGCTAGTAACCGTATTGATTTACATTTTAATTAATGAATAATGCTAGGGAATATTTTTAAAAGAAAGTCTTCGTAGGCAGTTTTATAAGCTTGCCCCATTCCATGGGATCACTCAGCTAGTAACCGTATTGATTTACATTTTAATTAATGAATAATGCTAGGGAATATTTTTAAAAGAAAGTCATCGTGGACAATTTTATAAGCTTGCCCCATTCCATGGGATCACTCAGCTAGTAACCGTATTGATTTACATTTTAATTAATGAATAATGCTAGGGAATATTTTTAAAAGAAAGTCATCGTGGACAATTTTATAAGCTTGCCCCACTCCATGGGATCACTTAGCTAGTAACCGTATTGATTTACATTTTAATTAATGAATAATGCTAGGGAATATTTTTAAAAGAAAGTCATCGTGGACAATTTTATAAGCTTGCCCCATTCCATGGGATCACTCAGCTAGTAACCGTATTGATTTACATTTTAATTAATGAATAATGCTAGGGAATATTTTTAAAAGAAAGTCATCGTGGACAATTTTATAAGCTTGCCCCATTCCATGGGATCACTCAGCTAGTAACCGTATTGATTTACATTTTAATTAATGAATAATGCTAGGGAATATTTTTAAAAGAAAGTCATCGTGGACAATTTTATAAGCTTGCCCCACTCCATGGGATCACTTAGCTAGTAACCGTATTGATTTACATTTTAATTAATGAATAAAGCTAGGGAATATGCGAGCCACTTAAGAAACTTTAAATTCATTTAAATTCAACAACAATATTTATAACAGGAAAATACTATCTTTTTGGCCGTCTGTAGTAAACTAAAAAGGAATTTTATTTTTTTCAAAATAGATTTTAGGCTTATCTATACTGCAAAAAATACTCTTTGTGAAGTGTGTTAAAAAAGGAATACAGTTACATTATACTGACATAAATTATACTTTTCATTACTATATTAAACTCATTAAACAACTTATTAACCATTAGTTTATAGACATACGGATGGGGTCGTATGTTGTGGTCGTTAATACCTATGATACATGAAAGTAAAATCAAAATCGTCTGATAAATTGTGTTCTTTAAAGTTTTTACGGTGTTTTCCAAAAAAAATAAAACATTATCTTAAGATGTAGCCAAAATGGTCCCGTGCACCAAATTTCATATAAATCGGATGATCAGTGTGGCCTCTCGGGCTATACACAGACAGACAGACAGACTGACACAATAACAGAATAACAGATAGATAGACAGCAATTAGTCCAAATACAACCTTTTTGAGTTTAGGAAGCCTCAGAACGGATATATCCGCTTTTATCTCAAATTCAAAAATTTTTGCGAAAATAATACTTTTCCCATATGCTACCATGTATAAGGAATAAATTAAAAAATATTAAGTCCTAATATACATTAAAAATATGCATATTTTATTGAGTTATTTTTATGAAAATATTGCACTTTTAAAGTACTTTTAACCCCCGACAAACATATGGTATGGTAGTGGTGAACCCCCAACAATGTTATCGTATACAATAATGCTAAACTCACTATTCCTGGCCCCATGTTAATATAAAGGAAAATTTAAGCGTTAACCTAACTATAGCCTACATAGCCTTTGAGAATTTGTTCGGCTGGACAATAATAATATTGACGGTATTGCATTTAAATTGCCTAAATATCTCAATAAATATTTTTCAAAAAAAGTCTATTAATGGTTTTCTATGTATATTATTACACTATCGTTTCCTATTTGATTTTACAGTAAACATTTTTCAGCAATTTGAATGTTCCCATTTAATTGAACTTTAACAACACAAATGCTAAATATTTAAAAAACATATAACTGTTTTTCTTTTCTAAAGAATATTTGTTGTAAATAAAGCCAACAGTAGCGAAGAAGCAAGCATAAATTGTCTCATCAGCACGATTCACCAGGCCCCTCCCTCACCCGCATTACCCTTCTCCCATCACACATCACACAGTCACCCCCTCGTCACCTTTATTGTCATAATAAATTTTAAATATTGCACTGATTATCGTTGCTTGTAAGGTTTTATTCACCCCTTCGTTGAATATTAATTATTTAGCGAATTTCCCATAGGGAAGAAGCTATTACCGTAAGTCTCATGGCAAGACTTAAGCCCGAGACCATGTTATTTTTTTGTTCTTAGGTGCCCAGAGGCCAAAAACAATAGTCGTTGTAATTTATATATACATATATATATAAATACATAAATATATATATAAATATAAATATAATATTTATATTTAAATAAATATAAATAATATATATATATATATATATATATATATATATATATATATATATATATCAGTACATATACACTATATAATACAGTCATAAATTTTACCCATTAAAAATACAAAATGCGTTCGTATATTCAAGGTATAGAACTCCTGTCTGAAAGTAATGCTCATATAAAATACAGCTGGTTTCCATCAGTTGTATCGAGGGGATGCAGCGTTTGCTTCTCAGGTCACATAGGTGGATGGGTTCGCAGTCGGATGCACTTAAAACGGCCAAGCATCTCCGCCGACGTAGAAAACGTTCATTTATTCAAAGAGAAGTATATATAACCTTTAAACATACAAGGGTTTCATAAAGACTTCAATACATCATTTCAATTAACAATTGTATATGTATATCATATACACTTTATACGAATAGTATTTAAGTGCGTTAAGATTTAATACGTTTTTTGAATACTAATAGAAATAGGCGTAGGAATCAAAACTAAATTTTTTATGATCTATGCTTCATTAAACCTTGTAAAAACCTTATATATTTTATATTTTGCATAAAATGTTTCATTGTTTTAAAATTAGTCTAACATATTATATTTAAAAATGCACTCTCACTACAACAATACCAACTCAGAGCTTTTGTGACTCAGTCAAAGCACCGCCCCTTTGTTTCACGTTTTGTTTGTCAACCCTCAGAAGCCCTTTCCTTTAACATAATACTTGTTTTCACCTCTGAGGTATAATTAAATACTCTTTGACTTGGAGACAATTATGAGTTATTTATTGGGAAAATGACCAAAAGGAGAGTGAAGTTATAAGTCTATTATATTGTCACACTAATGTAAGTATTCTTTCTGTATGACGCATATTTCGTGTGATTTTCTGCTTATCACAGATGTTATGCATTTTATCCAGTCTAGGCTGGATATCTGATTTAACCTAGATCTGGTTACCGAACTGTTTATGAACTGGCCAGCCGTATTCGCCTGGTAGATCGTAGAAATTTAGGCCTATAGTTGATTTTCTGTGCTTTATTTTAATAGCAACTAAAACTTTTATTTTGGATGTTAAAATATCACCCATATACATTTTCCAAATCAGAAAATAACACTGATAATAGATATAAAAATAAAAATATGTTTGGTGTCAACACTAAGTTTTAAAACAAGAAATAAGAGAACATTATATTTACGAAAACTAATTTTTGAAAGTAGCTTCGAAAAAGTTTTAGTTTTAAAAATCTTTGTCAACACATTTTTTCAAGAAACATCTATACATTTAAAAAACCACAAATAGATAGTTCATGCTTATAGCCCTATAAAAAGCTGACAATTAGTTTTATGACAAGCATTTTGTTAAATGACTATATGTTCTATTAGGTAAAGGGTATTTAAAGTATGGGTTGTATTATGTATTACATTTTTACAAATATGTAAAACCCATAGTTTTATTTCCAAAACAGTTTGCCTTCCATAAAAGAACTAGTTAAAATAATGAAATAATCTTTACTTATAACTTTTGATGATAATATTTTTAAAATTTAAAATTTTATTTTTAAAACTTCTGATTACGCCGAATCCCCAAAAATGTGTACAAAATAGAAAAAAATATAAAAATACAAAATATAAAACTTGTCCTCAAATATTGTGCAGGTTAAGACCACTTGAAAACTACTTATTCATACTTGGAAAAATTGTTATTTAAAAATAATTGTCACATTAAGATTTATTGTTGATTTTAACTTACAAATATTTGTGTCTATTCGTATGATTTCATACACAAGATAGGCTAGGTGTAGTGACAGAACTTATTAACAGGTCCTCTATAAACCACCAGCTATGTTGAGTATAAACATGTGTTTACATACCTGTACATTGTTATATTTTAAATGAAGAATAAATCATCACGTGTACATAGACAGCTTCAGACCACATAGTTTCATTTATATTTATATGCAATACATCGTAAATGTGTTCTGCCACATCTGTTATATTATACATAAAAGTTTTTAACTTTTACCTCAAACGGCACGCTGTGTATGAAAATAACCTCTTTGTAGATCTCATAGGTTAATAACGGGAACAAATAAGAACTTTGGCCGGAGGTTGCTGTGGTGATGTCACATAAATAGAATCCTTCTGACGCGGTTGAGCGTGCATGCTTTGACTACCTCAAAATGCCAGTGAACAATGTTGGGTGACGAATAATTGTCACCGTCAAGAACTATTGATATAATATGATTATACGAATATGGTCGAAACCGTATCACGTTATTTAAGGAAAAGAAGTGTTCAATGAAAGAATTACGTATTACGAAAATATTTTTACCAGATTTTTTTATCTATTTAGGTTCAATTACGCATAGCAACCTATATACGTAGAGAGTTGATAAAATAAATACCCCAAAAACTTTCCTTCTAAACAGATTTCAAACTCCTCGCCAGAATTTTCGTAACTATGATATTCCCTTTTAAATTCATGTAAATATACTACTCATGAGTACAACAAAACTCTCAGTTGTGCTTAAAAATACCCCTTCACCTAATACATTCCATTTAAATTTTTGTAATATTCTAGTGTGGTGAAACATAGATTTGTACATTCGATTTTTCATTTAAATTTATAACATGTAAGTAGTGAAGTGGCCGCAATGTGGTTATCTAACTAGTAATATTTAATTGTTTAACTTTCGCATTAAAAAATACAATATGTGGTCCCATAGAACTGTTATAACCTTGTTTAACGTGTTAGTTGAATAACTAAAACATTACCCATCCAAACTAGCAAACCGTGTCATTTCCCATTTAATATCCGGAGTCCTGTGAATGAATAATATACTATAAAGTTTGTTATTACATTGCTTACCAAAAGGAAATTTATCTACAGCTCATATCAAACTGAATTTCAAATCGAAATCTGGTATGTAAAAACTTATACAAAATACTAGTTGGATAATTTTTTGGCTGAATATTCTTCAGCCAAAAAATTGACCCAAAACATGAATCATGCTATTTGGACGGGGTAGAGATTAACTCATTATTGGATCTATTTAAAAAGGGTTCAATTTTCAATTAACCGTTAACATAATTTCTTCCATTATAATTAATCCACATTATGGACAATTAACATTCAACGTTTGATTATACTTTACTCTTGACGAGTATAGTATATAGGTATTGCAGTATCCCAATGGAGAAAGGGCAATGGCTACGAAAGACGCGCGCGAGACGAGTGATTCAAAATTATTGTCGATTGTATCGCGGAGACGGAGCGTTTGTTGGCCCATTACACAGGTGGATGAGTTCACATTCACACAGCGGACTGACATAGCACTACTCATCATATTTGAGTAATGCTTGTGTTGAGATGCGCGCGAGACGAGTGATTCAATTATTGTCGACTGTATCGCGGAGACGGAGCGTTTGTTGGCCCATTACACAGGTGGATGAGTTCACATTCACACAGCGGACTGACATAGCACTACTCATCATATTTGAGTAATGCTTGTGTTGAGATGCGAGCGAGACGAGTGATTCAATTATTGTCGACTGTATCGTGGAGACAGAACATTTGTTGGCCCATTACACAGGTGGATGAGTTCACATTCACACAGCGGACTGACATAGCACTACTCATCATATTTGAGTTATGCTTGTTTTGAGATGCGCACGAGACGAGTGATTCAATTATTGTCGACTGTATCGCGGAGACGGAGCGTTTGTTGCCCCATTACACAGGTGGATGAGTTCAAACTCACACAGCGGACTGACATCACTACTCATCATATTTGAGTAATGCTTGTTTTGAGATGCGCACGAGACGAGTGATTCAATTATTGTCGACTGTATCGTGGAGACGGAGCGTTTGTTGGCCCATTACACAGGTGGGTGAGTTCACATTCACACAGTGGACTGACATAGCACTACTCATCATATTTGAATAATGCTTGTGTTGAGATGCGCGTGAGACGAGTGAATTAATTATTGTCATCTGTATTGAGTAGATAGAGCGTTTGTTCGCTCATTTTACAGGTGGATGAGTTTACACTAAAACTTGAATATAAAAAAGTAACAAATAACAAATGATATCTTTAAGAGACTGGTCAACTAACACTGTTTACGGCCAGTAGAGAAGGGATTAGTTTCCAAACTATGAACACACTTTATTTTAAAGATTGACTGCTAAAGTTAAGGATTTAGATAATGCCCATCTTATCCCTTGCGAAAGCACTGCTATTAATTTATTTACTTGTAACAGCCATATTTTGTTTACACATTCTTATATGAGTCTAGGATTAAATGGTACTTTCGTATTATACCAACACACCAGTAAGACAACGTAGTCGAAGGAGATTGATATAGTTAGAATCTTTGTTTGAATTCCATTGTCGGTGATGGTGGTTTTATATTATTTACATTACTAATCCATTGTCGGGGAGGGTGGTTTTATATTATTTACATTACTAATCCTTTGTCGGTGATGGTGGTTTTATATTATTTACATTACTAATCCATTGTCGGTGATGGTGGTTTTATATTGTTTACAGTACTAATCCATTGTCGGTGATGGTGGTTTTATGTTATTTAAATTACTAATCCATTGTCGGGGATGGTGGTTTTATATTATTTACATTACTAATCCATTGTCGGTGATGGTGGTTTTATGTTATTTAAATTACTAATCCATTGTCGGGGATGGTGGTTTTATATTATTTACATTACTAATCCATTGTCAGTGATGGTGGTTTTATATTATTTAAATTACTAATCCATGGTCGGGGATGGTGGTTTTATATTATTTACATTACTAATCCATTGTCAGTGATGGTGGTTTTATATTATTTACATTACTAATCCATTGTCGGTGATGGTGGTTTTATATTATTTACATTACTAATCCATTGTCGATCTATGATGTCGTTGGGACGACACTTGTGTCTTGTGTCAGTAACTGTTATTGCTTGGTTTTAGTTCTAGGTTTTTTGGCCGGCTGTAAATATTTTGGTTTTCAGTATTATACCTGCCTAGCCTATGCACTAATCTCATACGAATATAAGAATACGAGTAATATATATATATATATATATATATGTGTGTATTTTAAGATTTGGTTGGTAATAGTATTAAGATATTGATATCAAAATATATCTTAAAAGAAAAAAAACTAACTTAACAGCACAGAGCGCTGTGTGTCGGAATGAGCAATGCAACGATAGATCTTCTTTAAAAGAGAGTTGACTGAAAAATATAGAAAAACCTGGTTTTACACTGGTGTTTTATAAGTAAAATACTTGGCAAATAATATTCTCAATAAGACAAATATCCCACATGTATTGAGTTTATAATAACCAAACTTCAATCCAAATCTAAACTAAATAGTGATTGGTGAAATTAATGTAGTAAAAAATATTTTTAAGTATTTATTTGATTCAGCCAGTGTTTTCAAAAGAATTTTGCAAACAAACCTTAAAAATCCTTCAAAGCAAAACATTTCCCTCAAGAATACCCGAAATATAAGAACGGCTTCTTTGATAGTACATCAAACGACATATGTGTTGTATTCTGTCGATAAAGTTGTTCTAATTTGTTTATACAATTTTATCTCCATTACAAAATATTTTTCATTTGATATACTCTAGTTAACAAAATGTAAAAAAAATATTCTAGGTGTATTTTTCAAATCACTAAATAGAGTTAAGTAGTTAATTTAATAAATTTAATCACAACCAAAACTGATTTCTTTTACCTTTGTTTATATATTTACTTTAAGGGGGTGCTATTCCCCTCTATAATAGAGCTCCTCTCCTCCATTGTAGTTTTTAGTGTTAGGAAAATGTATTCTTCCTCTGGAACCATAAAGCTTTGCTGTTTGTTGTGCCTGAAAGGTGAGACTTTAAAGTATTCCTCGACACTTTTAACTCATATTATTTTAACGGATAAAAATGAATAGTTTAAGAGTTTTCTTTAATTCTATAAACCAGTTCTTTAGGAAAGCAAAAAGAAGATTTTCTAAAATTTAACCAAGATATATTATTGTAAATCCCTATGTTTCTCCAAGTAAGCTCAAAAAGCGCTTCAAAGACAATAAAAACGTCAAAGCTTTATCATGGTTCCAAATTTCATAACATTAAAAGATATGTTGAGAATTATTTTTTTTGTATGGTCATTGACTTAAATCGTAGTGCAAATTTTTTCCTTATTCAATATTTTTCATTGTAATGATAATTTCTATTGTAAATACCATAATGATTGTAACAATTTCGTTAAGTATTTACTTAAATTTATTCCAAATTGTATTAAAAACTAATTTTGATTTTGTTTTTAATGTTGTTAATACAAAGATATCCAGAATTTGTATGCTATAAAGGACTAAGTGTTCCTAAAATTTGTTAGTTAAATCTTAACAAATTAAGAGCCAACTGGTTTAAAATGTATGGCATAAATCATAATTATAAGTACCTGGTGACCGAGCTTTGCTCGGATAGAATAAGACATGTATTTTACAAGTTAGTTAGCAAAATTAAAACAAATTTACTGCTCAATGAAAACATTTATGTGGTTTAAATAAAACCGTTTTAATACCCCTTAATTAATATGGCATAAATACTGAACAAATATATAGCCCTCGGGTGGGGATCGATCACGCGACCTTGCATACGTGAGATCTAAGCGCTTAAGCTACGGCGTCAGCCGATTTCACGCCGTCGTTTAAGAGTTTTTGGCCAACCTTAATTAATGGTTTTAGCTAACCTTATACTGAATTTAAATGTCCATACTGTTTGTTATTATTATCCTGTGATCAACTGATTTTGTTAGAAACGGAATGAGGATTGAAAAGCAAAAGATAAATTTAATTTACACCAATTATTTGGTTTGTTACAGTAGCTTCAAGCAATACAACGAATACGTTTTCTATCAAAACACGGAAGATTTTGGAAATACTCTTTCCTGCTTTTATTTCGCACAGTTATGTTACCCTAAAGTTTTTACAAATTGTTTAGTAACCTGATAATTTTACATTTATTACATACATAAAATAAATATTTATGAAAAACCTCTATTCACATATTGTTCTTTGCCGTCTTCAATCAAGAACTGTCAAACGTTTATAAACAGCTGTTTTGGTTTGCATTGTTTACATTTGATTCTCCATAAGCGTAATGTTAAATTTTTAGATTTTTAACTTAATATTACAGTAATACACGAATTTTCTTGGACATTAGACCTATCTAGAACTTATTTTCTACTCGGAAATTAGTTATTTCCAAAATTTAAAGAAATTCCTCGGTGCCGTTTTCGAGATCCGTGTGCAAATATAACCTATATAAACCTTGCTCGTATTATAGTATTGGATAATATGATTACTAGGTACGTCTTCATGATAGGTATAAAGGGGTTTTAGATGAATCAAAGTCAAAAAATAATGGAATGTACTGCTAACCCAGCTTAAAAATTGCTTCAATATGTGTTTATACGGAAACTAAAATTGATGTTTAAATATCTAGATTATTACTGTGGTAATTTGAACTAAATAGAATGTGGATACAGAATAGTCCAGACGAAATAAATATAAAATAGATTAAATGAAAACTTTTAAGGCTAAATTCGATGGAGTTCTACTTTAGTTTGACCTAAAATTCCGAGTTTCCCTAGTAATTGTAAGTAAAATTGACGAGTTTCCCTAAAATTCCGTTGGCTATAACTCCAAAAAAAATAAAATAAACTTCCTATATGCATTGTGTGTCGTACTCTGCATTACAAGTAGTAGGCTACTCTAGTAGTAGAAATTTGTAAACTCAATTGAAACTAAACCTTTTCCGATCCTATCGGTTGAAGTGCGATAAACTGAACAAAGATTGTAAGGTAGCCATTAAATGAAAACTTTTCATTCCATACTAATACGTTTGTCCCTGTTCAGTACTTGACGCTGACTAATACGTTTGTCCCTGTTCAGTACGGTAAGCCTACGCTGACTAATACGTTTGTCCCTGTTCAGTACGGTAGGCCTACGCTGACTAATACGTTTGCCCCTGTTCAGTACGGTAGCCTCTGACTAATACGTTTGTCCCTGATCAGTACGGTAAGCCTACTCTGACTAATACGTTTGTCCCTGTTCAGTACGGTAAGCCTACGCTGACTAATACGTTTGTCCCTGTTCAGTACGGTAGGCCTACGCTGACTAATACGTTTGTCCCTGTTCAGTACGGTAAGCCTACGCTGACTAATACGTTTGTCCCTGTTCAGTACGGTAGGCCTACGCTGACTAATACGTTTGTCCCTGTTCAGTACGGTAGGCCTACGCTGACTAATACGTTTGTCCCTGTTCAGTACGGTAGGCCTACGCTGACTAATACGTTTGTCCCTGTTCAGTACGGTAGGCCTACGCTGACTAATACGTTTGTCCCTGTTCAGTACGGTAGGCCTACGCTGACTAATACGTTTGTCCCTGTTCAGTACGGTAGCCTACGCTGACTAATACGTTTGTCCTGTTCAGTACGGTAGGCCTACGCTGACTAATACGTTTGTCCCTGTTCAGTACGGTAGGCCTACGCTGACTAATACGTTTGTCCCTGTTCAGTACGGTAGGCCTACGCTGACTAATACGTTTGTCCCTGTTCAGTACGGTAGGCCTACGCTGACTAATACGTTTGTCCCTGTTCAGTACGGTAGGCCTACGCTGACTAATACGTTTGTCCCTGTTCAGTACGGTAGGCCTACGCTGACTAATACGTTTGTACCTGTTCAGTACGGTAAGCCTACGCTGACTAATACGTTTGTCCCTGTTCAGTACGGTAGGCCTACGCTGACTAATACGTTTGTCCCTGTTCAGTACGGTAGGCCTACGCTGACTAATACGTTTGTCCCTGTTCAGTACGGTAGGCCTAAGCTGATTAATACGTTTGTACCTGTTCAGTACGGTAAGCCTACGCTGACTAATACGTTTGTCCCTGTTCAGTACGGTAGGCCTACGCTGACTAATACGTTTGTCCCTGTTCAGTACGGTAGGCCTACGCTGACTAATACGTTTGCCCCTGTTCAGTACGGTAGGCCTACGCTGACTAATACGATTCTTCTCACACAACCGCGATTAAGACCCTATTTGAGCAAGTGTACTCATGATAAATTACTATTCATCCTTCAATTGAGTTGTGAGCCGTGTATTAAACGTAAGTCACAAAGATTCTAAACATTGTTTCTAAAGCTACTTTCCACTCCTTGTATACACATTTTATATTTTCAGTAATTTTATTAATTGGATTATACATAACATTTTTACATTTTATTACTAACCTTCCCTGGCTAACTCAATCAGGCTCACCGACGTCCGGAGTGGTCCAGATCTTTACAACAGCTTATGCACTCTGCTGGGCTACTACCTCCCGGCGATAACTCAATCTCTACGATCAGTGGTCCATAAGGGTCTTTACAACCAGCCTTTATGCACCTCTGCTGGGCTACTAATCTTCCCCGGCGTTAACTCAATCAGGCTCACGGCGACGTCCGGAGTGGTCCAGAAGGAGCTTTACAACCAGCCTTTATGCACCTCTACTGGGCTACTAAACCTCTCCGGCGCTAACTCAATCAGGTTCACAGCGACATCCGAAGTGGTCCAGAAGGAGCTTTACAACCAGCTTATGCACCTCTGCTGGGCTACTAATCCACCCCGGCGATAACTCAATCAGGCTCACGGCGACGTCCGGAGTGGTCCATAAGGGTCTTTACAACCAGCCTTTATGCACCTCTGCTGGGCTACTAATCTTCCCCGGCGTTAACTCAATCAGGTTCACAGCGACATCCGAAGTGGTCCAGAAGGAGCTTTACAACCAGCTTATGCACCTCTGCTGGGCTACAAATTCTCCCCGGTGTTAACTCAATAAAGCTCACAGCGACGTCTGGAGTCGTCCATAAGGGGCTTTACAACCAGCCTCTATGAGCCTCTACTGGGCTTCTAATCCTCCCTGGCGATAGCTCAATCAGGTTCACGGCGACGCCCGGAGTGGTCCAGAAGGAGCTTTACAACCAGCTTATGCACCTCTGCTGGGCTACTAATCTTCCTCGGTGTTAACTCAATCAGGCTCACGGCGACGTCCGGAGTGGTCCAGAAGGGGCTTTACAACCAGCCTGTATGCATGTCTGCTGGGCTACTAATCCTCCCTGGCGATAACTCAATCAGGGTCTCGGTGACCACCGGGGTGGATTGGAAGGTGCTTTACAAAATGTCTGTATGCTCCTATACTGAGCTTACTAACTCTGCCCAGTGCCAACTCAATCAGGCTCACGGCGACGCCCGGAGTGGTCCAGAAGGAGCTTTACAACCAGCTTATGCACCTCTGCTGGGCTACTAAACCTCCCTGGCGCTAACTCAATCAGGCTCACGGCGATGTCCATAGTGGTCCAGAAGGGGCTTTACAACCAGCCTGTATGCATGTCTGCTGGGCTACTAATCCTCCCTGGCGATAACTCAATCAGGTTCACAGCGACATCCGAAGTGGTCCAGAAGGAGCTTTACAACCAGCTTATGCACCTCTGCTGGGCTACTAAACCTCCCTGGCGCTAACTCAATCAGGCTCACTGCGACGTCCGGAGTGGTCCAGAAGGAGCTTTACAACCAGCTTATGCACCTCTGCTGGGCTACTAAACCTCCCTGGCGCTAACTCAATCAGGCTCACGGCGATGTCCATAGTGGTCCAGAAGGGGCTTTACAACCAGCCTGTATGCATGTCTGCTGGGCTACTAATCCTCCCTGGCGATAACTCAATCAGGGTCTCGGTGACCACCGGGGTGGATTGGAAGGTGCTTTACAAAAGTCTGTATGCTCCTATACTGAGCTTACTAACTCTGCCCAGTGCCAACTCAATCAGGCTCGCGGCGGCGTCCGGAGTGGACCCGAAGCTACGTAATGCAATTTACTCCATCAAACCCTGGTAATTGAATTTCTACGTGTGGCCACGTACTCGTAAACAGACTAACAGGTCAGTTTAATTGTTTGTTTTTTCAATAAAGATTAATGTTTCCTTTTAGTAATTGCAGCTAGCTGATGTTTCAATTTATTGGTTTTTTCAATGATCTCATAGTATTCATTATTAGGCTCAATAATCGTTCTTTCATTATATATATAGGTATCTATTTACAGGATATTGTATTTGAACATTATAATAGGAATATATCAGTATCATTTGTTAATTAGACTTACATTACGGTTTTCAATGTACTGGCCATGATATATAAATGAAAAATATATTTAATAGAATTTTTTACTTTTTTCTTGGAAAATTTCAGCAACACAAACTTGAATTAAATCAAATCACAATCACCAAAAATAAATTTTAAACAACAGACTGTTCTTATATTAAAGTTTAAAGTTTCAATGATATTTATTTTATTTGTACATGTAAAATAAGTTTTATTAGCTCAAAGTTTTAAAATTATTGTGTTAACGTGAACGTGATAGATGAGATGTGTAAACTTGATTTCTATCTATGTTACTATGATATGTGGAAGAAAAACTAACTGATGTAGTGAAATATAATCAGGACTGTTTTTTTAGCATTTGCAATATTAGTTGATTAAGCTGTTCTGCCGCTCACATTTTCTCTCCACAGCCATTACTATCCCTGTTTGACAGGAAGGCCGATTATACGGAAGCTACGATAACAAATCCTCTTCACTTCCTGTTCACTTCCGACCTCTTCCATAGCAGATTTACATATAATGCTGAATAAAATGATACCGAGTTCCTAAATTGTCTATATTGTAACAGAAACCCATCTCAACTCAGGAATTCAACAACTGAATCAACTTGTGAAAATTTACTAACTATTTACAGAGGGGAATTTATTGAATAGTTTGTGAGATAATGTGAACATTTTAGACATTTAATTTTAAATGTTTCAGACATAATTTACTTGTTTAAAGAAACATTATAATTTAGTTAAAACAAAAATAACTATAAAATGTATTTTAATTTTAAGTCAAAAAATAAAAATATTTTTTATAGCATATAAACACAATATAATAGATATTATATTGTGTTTGATTATGATGATTTGAAATCATTTAAAACATAAAAGGTGGGAGCGAAATTTTTGATTGCTACAGACCGGTGGTTAAGTCGCGATGATTTAAAATCTGATATATAACCATATGTATGCGTGTATACAGCTATAGCATGTACAAGATGTATTGTAAAGCTTCTACTTTCACCATAAATTTGATAACGTCCGAACATCGGGCATGGCCTGAATTCTGGTAATGAACACAAAATTAGTATTGCCACGTTCAAAATATAAAAAGAAGTTGTTATTCATGTGTGGCAAATGACATCCTCTATTTTACTATTTTATAACAGAATAATATCGTTATTCTTCCTTCCAATCTTTACAAAGACGAAACATTAATAATTCGTCTTTTATTGTTTTTTCAACTTCACCTAATGCAAACAAATTATTAAAAACTAGCCAAAGTACCCGTTCTTCGCACGGGCTAAAAAGGCTGAAAGGTGTAGGCTCTACTGATACATTTAAGGTATTGTTAATTAATTCTTCATTGTTTACAAAATGACAAATGAGGAGTGTCTACAACATTTCAAAGTAACATATGTCAAATATTGGAAGAGGATAAGGATTAATGTAATAGAGACAGTCGTCGGAAAAAAACTTAAAATCTACCATTCCGCTATTTCAAATAATTCACTAATTTCGATCCAGCAGTTTATCTGAAAAATCAACTTTATTTCTTCTTCTTCCCGAACTGTCAAAATATAGTGCAAACGGATGTTGTCATTAGAAAATGTAAACATTGAAACCTAGGACGGTCACGGCAGCTCTTTCTTCTTCTCCTTCTTCTCGAACTGTCAAATTTTAGTATTCACAGCTGTTGACATTCAAGTAATTTTATGTTTTCATTCTCTAAAAATGTAAACATTGAAACTTAGGACGTTCACAGGGCGTAGCCCGAGAGGATTTTAAGGAAATGAGTATGCCTATGTGTTGCATGAGTTTAAGATCTGTCTTTGTGTAAAATTTCAAACTGTTTGGTTCAGTATTTTTTGCGTTCACTTGCCACAATAAACACACAAACCCACAAACCCACAAACACACAAACACACAAACACACAAACACACAAATCCACAAACAAACATACAGAAACCACCTCTTCTTTATAATATTATAGATAAAGGAACATTTTAAAAAACTAAAATAACTTTTACTATACATGCCCTTTTTGACTTTATTAGAAAGTTCAGGAAATACATTCATTTGTCATTCTTATCTTTTTTGTGTATATTTTTTATATTTTTGAACTGGTATTAAAATATTTAAACTTAACGAATATTTAGTTTTAAGTCTCTACGTAATAGCTACATGAAATGTACAAAAAAATTCATTAACGCATATATTTCTATTTCAGTCATTGTGTATAATAGTTAGTAGTAGATGGTAGATTGTACAGATTCAAAATTGTGATCGATCAAATAAAACGAACAGCTTTATAATTTAAAAAAATAATTATTTCAATAAGTAAACTCATCCTATGACGGAAGCCACAAAGTTTGTCATTTTCTTTGTTGATTATTCTACTTAAAACGTGACACCCATCTTGAGATAGGGATCACCTCATGACTAAGACTTGCCATCCTCGTCGTTGCTTGAAACCCCGTCATATAAGATGGATTATAGTTCCTCTACTACCTATTTTTTCACAATTTTTATTTAAAATAGTTTTTAATAATCGGTTTCATTAAAGGGAACACACCCTAACAGTATATTAATTAGAAAGGTCCCTGAGGTCCAAGATCTAGGAGTCAGCTTTAAAGTTCTCACTTGCCATGAGCCAAATGAAATAGGAAAGACTCTCTACCCTGAATGCGGTGCCACAATTGAAATTCAAAAACGTTACACCGTTATCAAGATACCCATAGTTATAGGATGTAGGAGTAAACATAAAGGTTACCATTAAAAGCTTTTCATGCGATATTTCAAATAGTACGTGAACAGTTTTCAGGTATGTTTCATTTTGCATCCCAGACCTATGAATATGTCACCTTTTTGACATTTTGAAATTTGATTGTGGAGCTGTGTTCAATGGGGAAAGGCCTTATTATTTGATTCATTGCATGCCAATCTTCTAATGAAAACCTTTATGTTGACTTCATTATCTTAAACCTATGAATATATTGAAAACAGTCCAACCTTTACGAATTGAAGTTGCACCACTGTTTTCAGAAGGAAATGTCAGTGTTGTTTGATACGTCACACGGCAGGCTTTGCATTAAGCATTATAAAGTTGACTTCTACATTTTTGACCTCTGGGAACCTAATTTTTTATAATAACTACAACTGTTAGGGTATGTACATATTTCATTAATTCCACATAATTTAATATTATTTTAAATATAAATCGTAGAAATAATGACGGGGAAGGGACTAAACACACCTTGTATAAACACAAGATAAACACATAGAGATGCACAAAGTATCTATATCACGACATGAGAAGTCATTACCATGCTATATAGGAAATAAATAATTTTAAGCATTATAAAATATCAAAGTTTACAACGGCTAACTATTTTGCTATAGCATTCCATACACAATTTGATATTTTGTCAAATTATTGGTATATAGTTTTGATGACAAAGTTGTATTTAGAGAAACATCGATTAATTATTTAAATATTAAAACCTTTAAAACCTAATTCTGACAGGAGCAAGTAGGTTTTCTTTCAGCCCGTTACGCGAAGATGTGTGATTTAATGCTTTCACCAATTAGCTGTTATTGTTGGCCAAGTCGAGCGGGAAGCTCAATTACTCTAAACTGAATACAACAAAGCATTACGTATTCTGTTCATTTCCTATGGAAGCGTAGGCTAGTTTAATCTCGGTGTGATTGACATAGTTTGAGCACTAGGAACTAAAAATATAATAAAACGTTTATTTATTTATGAAATATTGAAGTTTGTATTTCACAGTAAATTTAGAATAATATTGGTTTGTTTCAACTATTGTAGCAGGATTACCTTTTTATTGGAGTTTATTATGAATTTGTGAGTAGCTATGATAATATATAATTAATAAAGATACGTATATTTATTCATGGATAATCAAGAACGTCATACTTGCTGGAGTATGTTTGTACGTATTGAGTTAAAATATCTGTGTTGTAATCGAGTACTAAGAAAAACCTATATTTCGTAAAAGGATTCAAGGCGTACAAAATTCGACTTTACTTATTTCTAAATAAATCCTGGTTCTTTGATATTAAACCTGATTATATAAACCGATGTATAAAAAAGGATTGCTAATATATTTTAATTTAATATAATTCAAGCTAATATAATTAATAGTTAAATAATATAATTTTAACTATTAATTAACAGAGACTAAAACTGTTTATGAATTATTTAATAAAGTAGTATATAACCTCTTATAATAATTTTAAAATTATATATTAAGATTTAAAGTTCCGTAACTAATCTAAGCAACATAACTATTATTTCTCAGTAATCCTGTGAGAGGTAAGTTCGAGATAATTGCATAGTAATATTCTACAAAGTATGCAAATCTAAATAACATACTCCGGCTAATATTGACAGGGCTCAAGCTAATTACAGACTAATGCCATGCTGGTGTTGTGCAGATTAATTAATTAACTACACCTAACCTTTGTTAAGTATTAATGAAACTTTAACTACTTCAGATTAAAATTGCTACATAGGCACAACATTATATTTAGCATGAATAGTCAATGCATATTTATCTCGTAAATCGTTATTAAACTATTTAAAAAATGTTTTCTGAGCCCCAAGGGACGGCACAGTTTGCAACTAAATAAAATAAATTAGTCTTAATACACAATAAAAATATTTTTTTTAGCAAGAAATACAAAGAAGTTATATATCAGCCTTACACAACAATATTATGTTTGCTGCTTGTGAAAGTTAAGAACAAACAGGCATGGCAGAGGAAGCACGATGAACAGTTTCAAAAGTTGAGTACATAAGGTTGAGTATTTGGACATTGCTAACTATAAACTTGTTTTTTTATTTGGGGAAAATATTTTTATTTATCTAATTTTTTTTAATCTCATGAAGCAAAAAAACCATTTTATATTTTCTTACTTGAAGTCTGATGTATATATAATTGTCGAGGCATAAATGTGGTAATGCAGTAATTTATAAATAAAATAGGTTTTGACTAATCAATTATAACTTAACTTAAATATAATATAATATTATATACATATATATATATATATATATATATATATATATATAATACTTAAATACTTCGTAATAATGTATGTAATGTAAACACCTAATAAGACCAATATTGGTTCATAGAGTTGATCCCTCATATTTTCAGCTTTAACTGTAAGACTGGTCCAGTTATTTCACTTTCATTTTACTATTGGTAAATACAAACACGTAATAATTTGACTGAGATAAAATCCAATAATCATGGTACGTATAATTAAATATATATATAAGATAATTCACATAAATAACTTAAATGGAATTTTGACTTTGGTAATCTTATTACTATTATAAATCTATAATTAGAAATATCACTACTATTTTTTTCTGTTACATTATTTAACTGTTTTTTGCTTTAGTTGCAAAGAATAAGATCAACTACGTCGTCCCGCTGAGAGTGAGAAGGGAAGTGGTCCAGTTTACACGTGCCCAAGTAGCTCGGAGTCATGGAAGACAACAAGCTACAATATACTAGGAAAGGTTACAATATACGTATTGTAGGTATATACAATACACCTACAACACGTATTAACCCTAGAACACAAAGGCTCCCTGAGCCAAACGTTGTTACAAAGGCGTAGTCGACCTGACGACGCGAACTTAAAATTCTTTAAAATCTCGTTAAACAAAGGACGCAAGCCAACACCAACCAGACCCTTTCATTAGCAGGCCAAGACCGACAGCTACACGGAGTTTTGTGGATTTTAGTGGAGGCGTCTCTCAGACGACGCCTTTGTGTTCTAGGGTTAAGCTGGAGAGACCAGATCTTCCGTACGGCAGACAAGGATAATTTGACAAACAGTTCTAGGTTAGACTCTCAGAGGAGTTTTTTTAGTGAGTAACTCCGTTTTTTAGGTAAGTCCTACACTAAAGGCTGGCTTGTGAGCATAAAGTATGTCTTCCGCCTCTCCTCCAAAAATACTGTTTGTGATAGCCATATTTTACCTATCTAAGAATATGAATTAAGCTGGTATGTGTACTAATGGAACTACGGTATTCTATGTTTAGACAGAGGTGAGTATTGAGGTGAGCACAAAACGTAGTTACTGTAATTAACATTGTTGAGGCAAGTGGATGTGAGTGGCCGCTATCCATGTGGAACAGTGTGAATAAACAAGAGGCTCCAGGAAAGCTTACTCGTGGGTGTAACCCAATACCAACTGCCACTAGAGGCTCCAGTAAAGCTTACTCGTGGGTGTAACCCAATACCAACTGCCACTAGAGGCTCCAGGAAAGCTTACTCGTGGGTGTAACCCAATACCAACTGCCACTAGAGGCTCCAGTAAAGCTTACTCGTGGGTGTAACCCAATACCAACTGCCACTAGAGGCTCCAGTAAAGCTTACTCGTGGGTGTAACCCAATACCAACTGCCACTAGAGGCTCCAGGAAAGCTTACTCGTGGGTGTAACCCAATACCAACTGCCACTAGAGGCTCCAGTAAAGCTTACTCGTGGGTGTAACCCAATACCAACTGCCACTAGAGGCTCCAGGAAAGCTTACTCGTGGGTGTAACCCAATACCAACTGCCACTAGAGGCTCCAGGAAAGCTTACTCGTGGGTGTAACCCAATACCAACTGCCACTGGTTTTGTAACCACTAGGCTAAAAACGGTCGTCTTCATGATCAGTTCACAGTTGTTCTCGGGAACTCATTATCATCTGGAGTGTTGAGCAAACATTGACTTAAAATATAGAAATAAAGCATATAAATAAATGTTCAATGCTATTTAAAGATTTAACACTTGACTAAGGTCTGATTCAACATATTTTATGTGATATGTGATTGATAGGTCATACCAGGTAACATATGTATATTTTATACGTAAGACAAAACAGAAAAAAATATAAAAAATAAACTAATGGAAGGAAATAATATCAAGGCTATCTATTTCCCCTGTGTGATTTATAAAACAAAACAATTTATAATGATTTAAAAATTATATCAAACTTCTTTTTTTCGACAAATCTTGTTTATGTGGAATAAAAAAACGGATTTGATAAATAAATTGATTATCAAACGACGTTATTCTTAGTATTAGATTAGTACTATTTGAATGAGTAATACATTAAATAGTGCCGTTATTTAGTATTAAATTAGATTAGATTCGATGATTGAAATGGCAACCATACTACAATGTAGGTATTTTAAGCAATCATCTAACACTCTGTCCTCATTCATATGAGGACAGAGTGTTAGATGATTGTGGTGCGATCTTATAATCTTGTTACTTACTAAGGCTGACATTTTTCCTAGACAGAACTGTTAATTAATAGCCGTTGGGCTATCGTCTGTTGAGACGATGACAACTAATGGACCTACATTTAAACGTGAAATTCAAACCACGGTCTCTGAATAACGAATTGGTCTGATTATGAGGATGGTCTTTGTGCCATGTAATCTATTTACGTGTTAAAATGTGCATAATTAAACACATTTTTTTATTATGCACACGTTTTTATTAACTAAAATGTATCCATGCAATTCATCTCTCAATTGTCATAAATCGAGCGTAATACACTAATACCCTGTCACACAGCATCTGAGTACTCAGCGAATTTCCAAATCAATAATATATTAATAATGATATATGACAAGTTTTATCAATCTGTCGATAAATATGAGAATGATTTGCCAATTCTCCATTAGATTAACATGGGAAAGAGTGTGCAGGTTTGCTGCTGTCAGGAACCCTGGTAGTAGGCATTTCTACCATAAACAATTTTTATTTTTACATTTATGCCAACTGTCATCAACATCTGTCCATAAATAAAGGGGTTTGCCTATTCACTGTATAACTAACATAGGAAAAGAGTATGCAGGTTTTTCTGCAAAATTAAACAAATAAACTATGATTTTTAAGCATTTGAAGCATACGTTCTCACCCACATAAAGGTAAATAACAAGTTTAAACCAAAAATATTGATTGATAAATAAAATATTAATTTTTATTTATCCTCCGTACGATTATTAATATTGGAGCCCCAAAATAAAACGTACGGAGTTTAAATTTGTTAATTGTTTTGGTAACCATTGGAGATACGAGACAAACTTTAAGGAACTAAACTGTGTAGTTTTCTAAGCTAAATTCTAAGCTAATTCTAATGGTGAAAGATAAAATTTAAAAATTCTCTAAGTTACATTTGACAAAAGCAAAAAACCCAACAAACCTCCCCCCCTTCAAACTACCTGTTCCGGTTGATCGATATGTCTGGTGTACAATCTCATCCGAGCAAATGAAGAATACACGTCTCTACCAAATTTGGTTTCGATCGAACCATTTTTACGATATTTTTCGTGTTCACAGGAACATACACACACTCACACACACACACACACACACACACACACACACACACACACACACACACACACACACACACACACACACACACACACACACACACACACACACACACACACACACACACACACACACACACACACACACACACACACAAACACACACAAACACTCGCACGCGCACACACACACACACACAAAGTGTTATATTTGTATATATATATTTTTTTAACGACTTTTATTTGGCTCTGGGCACCTGAAGACGAAAGAATAACGTGGTCACGGGCTTAAGTCTGGCCATGAGACCTACGGTAATAGCTTCTTCCCTATGGAAAATTAACAAAAATGTAATAATGATTGAGTAGTAGACGTAAATATTAATCATTATAAAAAATTATCATTGATCAAAAATTAAAATTACTATAAATCACCTATTATATATGTTTTTATGGTAGCATGTCCAATTATACAATAATAATTATATTGTAGGATAGTTAAATCGGTAAAAAAAGAATATTGAAAAGTGAAGCTCAGTTTTGTTTTTTCCCAACGTGTTACTGATAATGTGCTCTCTCAATACACCCTGATTCAATTAGCCAAGAGGACAAAGTTTATGAGGGCCGGCCACCCGCGCCCACACCCGAATAACTCACACAAAGCTCCCAGCAGCATAATTCTTGAAAACTGTGTTCACTCAACTAAAAGGCAACCTAAACTCAATACCAAAGTAGTTGCTTTTAAACATTAACAGCATGTGAAGAGATCATTTTCAATTTCTAACTTTATCCTAAATTCTAAATTTTGTCAATGATTAATTTGTTATGTAGTTACGAAGACAGTTCAAAGGATTTTTTATGCAATTTTGTGTTTTGCGCTCAGTTTTGTTGATTTTCCTTGGCTGAGTCCTATTTTCTTGACATTATGGTTTCTTCAAATATATTATACGAACAAAACAGTTAATTCTAGGCAAGAATGTAACAATTTAGAATTATTTATAATTTTATACTTATGTGTTACTAATTGTATAAAAAACTGTTTTGTTTATATTTTGATATACAACCCAATATTTTGGAGTTTACAACAATAATGTACACAGTTTATAATTCAAAATTAAAATAACAATGAACAAACAATGAGAAATATTTTTAGTGGCTTATTTGTGGAGAAATAGTTATGTAATACAAAAAATTTAATTTAGGTTTTGGTAAATATCTGAAAAATTGGTAGAATCGTCTTACGCTCAGACTGCTAAAAATTCAAATCTGAGGTAATAGGCTTTAAATATTAATATTACTTAGATCTACTTTAGGATTCATTGTTATTCAAATATGCTATTCTTGTCGTAAACGTTTTTTTAAATAAGTACGAGTGCAAAATTGTAATCAAATTTCATGAAGTATATAACAAGCTAATATTCATTTTAGCTAAATAAAATATTGACATGGATATGTCTTGGCTATAGGGGAGGGGGTGTTGGTAATTTGTAAGGTTAAAATATGTAACAGGTTTTATAGTAACTAACAGAGCTATTATATTGAGTTTTTAATATGAAAGAATGAGAACAACTGTTTAGATGAACAGAAAACATTCCTTTTAGACATATCCATTATCTAACCTATTTACCAAAGGGAAGTAAATACTGTACAGACATTTAATTACTGGTGATATACGCAGGTAAACAGAAAACATAATCTGGAAATACTTATATCTAGAGGCACAACCGTTCGTAAATAAACTGATGAGATAATTTCTAAAAAGGGGTTTTTAAATTAGTTAAAAAATAAAAATGTTTCTGTTAACAAGTAAGTAAATTTTATCGTTAATAGATAAAACATATAAGCTACAAACGAGTCTAAGAAAATATGAACCTGTTTCTAAGATATTTTGGGGGAATATACCTACCTGCAATGTTTATGTATGGAAGTGTGTTGTTCGGGGTAAAATAAAAAAAACAAATATCCTATTCTATCAAAAATAATAACAACCAATCCGATCTTTCTTTTTTCAATTAAGATTGGTTGCTAATTTTGTTTCTGAAATATTACTTGAGATATCGTGTTGTCTATCAAAATAATGCAGCTGTAGGCTACTGCCCTTGCCCTCACCACTGGATCATGCCACTGCTTGGCGACCTTCCCTGTCCTTCTAGAGTCTACAATATGTTTCAGCAGCGTGCCGTAAAGTAACAGCTTTGTTATAGTGTTGGACAGTAATACGAATATATGCCGAATGCAATCATAATGTTATATTTTTATTCGTACTATCCTATTAAACACATTTCATCACTGTAAAATCGTATATTATTTTATATAAGGAATAAATATATATTATTAAATATTAATGTATATAAGGAGTATAATCGATGGTATAATATTATTTCATTTGGCCGGAGAGTCGATTATATATATCTTATTTTTTTATTCGACATATATATTTCACATACACTCTCAAGATTTCACCATGGGTTCAGGGCCTTTGCCTATGGGAGCGAGGTACTGTAGCGGAGTAAGTCACCTAGGCTAGTCAGAGGAGACCGCTCGTGACATGAAAGCAGTTACAGGTCGCTAGTTTCGATCTAGCAACCTTTGACCTGGACAGTTACCCCTGTCAGCTACCATGGCGTGTATTTATTATTGAATAAAACCTGTTACTTCAATTGGTTCATTTACATTAAACAGTACCATATTACTTATCATATAATATTTAAAAATATGTGTTGCGTTTCATGAAAACAAATTTGCTCAGATGATAAAACAGGAAATTAACATAAATTTATGAGAACAAGTTTTCCTGCACATGATTTAACACGTTAGTCTAGGGACTAGCTAATGTATTAAAGTTAATTTCGTATAGAGTTTTCTTTTAAATACATAAAAGCGATAGTAGAAAGTTAAATTATATTTTTTATATAACATTTTTATAGGGGTTTTCGGGACTCTATCGCTCGTCCGACTAATGAGATTCATCTACCTAATCAAAATATTGAATTTTAAATACCCCCGTCGCAGCAGACCTGCGTACTCAGCGAATTTCCAAATCAATAATATAAAAATAATATATGACAAGTTTAAAAAAAATCTGTCCATAAACATGAGAATTCTATGCCTATTCTCCATAAGTTTAACATGGCAAAGAGTGTGCAGGTTTGCTGCTATGAGGAACACTGAAATTAGGCATTTCTACCATAAATCATTTTTATCTTAACATTTATACCAACTTTCATCAACATCTGTCCATAAATAAAGGAGTTTGCCTATTCCCTATATGATTATTATGGGAAAAGAGTATGCAGGTTTGCTGCCATGATAAACACATAAACTATGGTTTTTAAGCTTAAATGGATTGATCTAAACCAGCTAAATAATCTAAATATCAAGTTTTATCCAAAAATATTCATTAATATGGGAAATATTAATTTTTCCCTATCCTCCATAAGTATAACATTGGAGCCCCACAATACAACGTACTGTGTTTCGATTTTTTAATATCTCGGTAACCGTTGGAGATAGAGAAAAACTTTAAGAAAACTTAATTGTGTAGCTTTTTAAGCTGATTCTAATGGTGAAAGATAAAATTAGAAATTTTTAAAAATTACATGTGAAAAACGCAAAAAACCCCAAACTACCCGTTCCCATTGACCGATATGTCTGGTTTACGAACTCGTCCGAGCATTTGTAGGAATACACGTCTCTACCAAATTTGGTCTTGATCGGACCATTTTTACGAGAGTTATCGTGTTCACAGACACACACACACACACACACACACACACACACACACACACACATATATATATATATATATATATATATATATATATATATATATATATATATATATATTATATAAATTTTAACGACTAATGTTTTTGGACTCTGGGCACCTAAAGAAGAAAAAATAACATGGTCCCGGGCTTAAGTCTCACCATGAGACCTACGGTAATAGCTTCATCACTATGGGAAATTCGCTAATAACGAACGATATTGGTTTTACAGAATTTATTTATTTATTTATTTTGCCGAACCGTATAATAAAGACATAGTTGAGGGATTAGCGATTGTAAAACAATATACCAGATATAATCTAAATATATAAAACAAAGTCGTGTTTGTTACACGCATTATAACTCGAGAACGGCTGGACCGATTTCAATGATCTTTGATTTTTTTGATTCTTCTCTGCTCCTCCGGTCATGCTTTAGGCATGTTTAGTTTCCATAAATTCAATTAGTTTCCATTTTCTAGCGTTTTAAATTTCTAATGTTAATCTTATGGGGAATAAGTTTGTTTACAGATGATCTACAATCAAAACATTTGATTTCTTAAACCAGCTGTTTGTTTACTGTCCGTTACCAATATGCTTTACTATCCAATGTCATGTGAATCATTCATTAATGTAGAACTATGAAGTAAATATGTGCTGTACAAAATGAACAGCATTTTTCGCCACGTAATAGTTTACGGTTTTTGGGAATTATGTACCGTATTTATATTTCTTTTTTCTGTATGATTAAAAGTCACGTGTTTATATGTTTGCCAAATAAAAAATAATTACAGTGTTTATACATATTGAGTTTATTATAATAATCAGCTGTTGTATATTTAAAGTTTTCACAACGAAGCCGTAACGCTATTTGACTTCAGGACATGGCCAATCTTAAAGTTAGTTAACATGTATTTACTGTTAGGCGTTACGAAGTTCACTGGGTCAGCTAGTATGAACAATAAAATAAAATAGTCTATATCTATATTATTTTTGTTTTTTATCTAAATTTTCTTTTGTAAGTAGTATATATTGAACCATTCATAAAACTGTAGATTATCTAGTTGGAGAGAAGGGCATTCGTTGTAGTGGCAAATCAAATAAACCGGAAACCTTATGGGCTTGCTCATCCCTTTAACAAAGACAGTAAAGAAGTAAAATAATCAGCTGTTTGGATACAGACTTTCGTACAAACATTTCAAACATATTGTAAATATTGCAATGTTAATATGATTTTACAATATCCATATTTTAAACCGAATCTAATAAATTTATTTCCAGTAATATATAGCATTTTACAATGTATGGCAGTATAAAAATATCTGCATTAGTAAAAAATGTGCCTGTTAAGCGAGTTATTATTTAAATAAATAGCAAACCATTTTTTAGAATAATCGATTACAAATTAAATATACGGGAAATAGAATATAAAGATAATCAGCTATCACAGATATAGTAAGAAAAGGAGTGTGTTAATGAGTTACAAGATATATTACAAAAACTTTGGTTTTTATCTCATTATATATTAAATAAATTTAGTACAGATTTATATTTAGAGGATAGAGTATGTAAATTTTTTTATAAATCCGAGGTTATTATAATTATATTAATTTGTCTCAAAAAGTACCATTATTGGTAGCTAGTCATCATGTTGTTGGAGTCAGAACGACTGCATCGTATTAATGTAGTACGAGGTATTTGGAGCTAATGAGAAAATCAGATTCGCCAAAGCCCAGCAGCCAATTGTTAATGGGTTTTATAAGTTCTATAAGTAAAATATTGTAAAAGAAAGTTGTGTAAAATATTTGTCTTGAAATAGTTATTTTTATAAATCTAGCTGCCCTACACGCCAATTTAATTTACGGTGAAAGTAGTATTTTTACATTTACGTAATTATGATAAAATATATGAATTGTTTGAGTGAGGTATTCACGGTGTGGATTATACCGCGCTGGTCATGGAAACTAAGCTGTTGTACATCAGTCTACTTTATCGAACCAAACGTTCATATTTTATTGTGAAAGTCATATTCGTGGCTTAGTAACAAACAAATTAATTCTCGTACAAGTATAAATTTAAGAATCATTTCTGTGTGATTCTTGGGTTTAACAAATGGTATAATATTAGGACAAAAAATCATAGTATGCGTTTAGAATTTAGTAAGAAAATCTTATCTTTTAGATTACCTACCTAAGAGTCTGTGATGTCTTTGTAGCCTATGGAGTTATGGTTTGAGTGTGCGACACAGTCTGTAGCATATCGTTATGTCATTTATCGACGACATATCACATATCAACGCATCGGGGGTTTAAGAAATGTAAATAATATATAACAAAAAATGTTGTCGAAGACAACAATTACTTTCTAAGTAACATGTCTAAAATTCTTTTTGATATTTAAAACAAATAATTAAAGCGAAGAGTCAATGGTTGAGTTATAAAACGAGATCTTTTTTATAAATGCACTAGCGTATTTATTTTCACCTTGCATTGGATACTAGAATGAAGTAGACGTAATGAAAAAAATTCAACACATATATATGAATCAGGATTGATGGATCTTTTAAAATGGATTTAAAAGCACCCAGACATAGGTTAGCGTGCATCTTAAGGCATGTCGAATCACTATAAAAACATAGTGTTATCGCAGCACTCCATCTTCTCACCACTGACACAGCGACGTCCGTTCAGCGTTTCTTGACGTGAGGGTACGTGATGGATAACACTCATATAGCCTTCCTTACTCACCTTATTCACCGTTACCTCAGACGCTTCCTATCCTATGGTGTTCATTCATCAATCAGTACCAATAATATCGAAATGTATTTGACATTATAATAAATAGTTAAAGGTAACATGTTTAGTTAACTGATAAGCTACATTCAAATTTAAATTATTGCCCTTGTTACATATTACGGAATTATAAATCATTGACATGTTACAGATTTGCATGTTACCTTCTTGTTAACAACTATATTTATAGTCTTAGTCGTTAATATAATATTTATTATTAATATAATGTATCCAAGAATCAGTGTTATTTAAACAATTCAAAACTAACACTTACGTACTTATAAACCTTAGCATTTGGCCTTGCTACCGGCTTGCACAAAAGTGAAAAATTACAGAGAAAACTTTCAGAAACCAACTAAAAAACATTTACACACTCTTTGAAGGACTTTGAAAGTTGGAAATTAAATATTTTAGAAGTAAATGATGCGAAGGCTCTTAAACAAACGCAAAATGTTCCAGGTCGGTTAACACGAAGCGAACAACGCTCTTTGTTCTAAAATGTTATTCATACCAAATATTAGGCTGCTTTTACGTCTAAAGTTAAGTTTCTAGTGTAATTGTCCTGGGATGTATCAACTTTAATAGTAAATACCCTCGTCACAGCAGACCAATTTCCAAATCAATAATATAATAGTGAATAATAATATATGATAAGTTTTAAAAATATCTGTCGATAAATATGAGAGTAAGTTATTTGCCTATCCTCCATAGTATTAACATTGGAAAGAGTACGCAGGTTTGATGCTGTGAGGAACACTGAAAGTAGGTATTTCTAGCATAAACAATTTTTTTTTACAATTTATACCGAATTTCATCAACATCTCTCCACAAATAAAGGAGTATACCTAATATCTATATGATTAACATGGGAACTGAGTATGCAGGTTATCTGCCATGATAAACACATAAACTGTGATTTTAAGTATAAATGGATGGATCTCAACCACATGAAGCTAAATATAAATAATTTTCATCAAAAAATATTGGTTAATAAGTAAAATATTAATTTTTCCTTATCCTCCAATTGGTTAACATTGGAGCCCCAAAATACAACGTACTGTGTTTAAATGTTTGTATATCTTGGTAACTTTTCGAGATAGGAAAAAAACTAAAAGCTAATTCAAGTGGTGAAAGATAAAACTTTATCTTTTTTTAAATTGCATATGAAAAAACGTAAAAAACCTAAATTTTAGTACAACCCCCCCCCTCAAAACTACCCATTGCGATTGGGCGATATGTCTGGCTTACGAAGTCGTCTGAGTAAATGTAGGAACACAGGTTTATACCAAATTTGAGCTCGATCGGACCATTTTTACAAGGGTTATCGTGTTCACACACACATATATATACATAGTATATATATATATATATATATATAATTTTAACGACTGTTGTTTTTGGTCTCTGATCACCTAAAGACGAAAAAAATAAAAAGTCTCCGGGCTTAAGTCTTACTATGAGACTTGTGGTAATACCTTCTTCCCCATGGGAAATTCGCTAAAAGCAATATAAAGACATACAGTGCTATAATTGTTCATGAGTTTTATATATTGAAACTGTGTCCATATGAGATTTTTTTTATTTACAGTAGATAATATAGAGTTGTGAGCGGTATCCTGGCATCATATTATTGCTATCTTTTGAAGTCGTTTCTAAATTATCGATGCCTCCTGACACATTATGAGCCACCAGTACCCTCATACACTGATCACTTCCCGTTATCACTGATATGGTTAATATATAGAACACTATGTTTTTGTATAATATTGTTGAAACTGGATGGTATTTCACTTATTTAAATCTACAATTGAATTTCTAATATCTGTCTGTCTCCTCAGGCAAGGGTTGCCCATTTTCGTATTGGTACAACTTTCAACGCAGATAAGCGCCATCCATCATTGTGATATGTGGAGGACGCTCAAGAAGCGGACGACTGAGCCAGAGATATGAGCAAACGGTGGTGGAGGAAATCGCATTTTACCTTTTAGTGTCGCGGTGTAATGGTTCCTTCCTCCATTAATCTGAACCAGATGTTGTCATTACGTAAACTACGGCTCACTATTGTGGCACATGCTGCTAATTATAACTGTAAGAATAAACTAATTGTTTGCTTTTTCAAAGATATTTAAAGCTGAATCGTAGCAAAAAGGATCATTAATCAATGATGTGTGTGGTTTAATCATCATTGCAATATAGTAATGTATTTACTCATGAAAAAGAATCCTAAATATGAATATGCACAGCTTGTGGTGAAAATACTTAAGCTGTCTAGTGTTGTTGAGATAAAATATATCACTATTTACAAAGGGTTCCTTCAAAGATATAGCTCATCAAGGAGTTTTCTCAGATAAACTTTGTCTTCATTTAAGATAATCTCGCGTCCAGCGAAGTCGTTACCTTCGATCCAAAGGCACCACAATCAAGGACAAAGGTTACGTAAAGCTACTAACGTAATTGGTGTATGATGAGTAATGTTTACATGATAATTTTTATGTTTTTATTTACGCCTCTGGTGCCAAAACGATCATTTATTTGGAGGTAAGTTGTTTTCCGTGACCCATACTCTCTTCAGTGCTACAACTAGAGTAGTTGTCACATATTAACACACGTTCAGTTAGCCACATCAGAGTTATTGTGGCGGTGCCAATGATGTCTGCGTTATAACGTCGTGACTCCGCCGACCGTTGGCCAACAGATAAGCGTTAATGACTTCAAGATAACTCTAACTGCGACGTCGTAGGGGGTTGCTTTAACCTTGGCCGCCACGACATGTGCACTGTGCAGTCAGCTAGAAACTGCTGACATAGGTAAAAACTTCGTGGACCCTAGCCAGTGTCACCTCTCCAGGGGGATAATTTGTATATAATACATAATTTATCACAATTAAATCGACATATTATATTCTCTATTCCATCTACATGTTAAAATGTTAATCACAGGAGCGTATGTGACGAATAATATTTAAATGCTCTCAACTGTTTTACTATGCATATTAAATAATAAATTGGTAGCCTAAACTACTTAACTACTTATTTCTACTGTAAGTAATCATTATATAAAACTGCTGCATTAAAATAGTCATTTCTGCAAATGCTGCAAAGTAGTCATTTCTATAATTGTTATCTTAACATTCACCAACATCATCCATACACAACATCTGTCAACATCATCAACATCTGTCCATAAATAAAGGAGTTTGCCTATTCCCTATATGATTAATATTGGAAAAGAGTATGCAGGTTTGCTACCATGATAAACACATAAACTATGATTTTTAAGCATAAATGGATAGATCTCAACCACATGAAGCTAAATATCAAGTTTTATCAAAAAATATTAATTAATACGGGAAATATTAGTTTTTCCCTATCCTCCATAAGATTAACATTGGAGCCCCAAAATACAACGTACTGTGTTTAGATTTCTTAATATCTTGGTAACCGTTGGAGATAGAGAAAAACTTTAAGGAACTTAATTGTGTAGCTTTTTAAGCTGATTCCAATGGTTAAATTAGGTGAAATGGTGGTAATATTAGAAATTCTTAAAAATTACATGTGAAAAACGCAAAAAAAATCCATTTTGGGGTACAAAACCCCCCCAAACTACCCGTTCCCATTGACCGATATGTCTGGTTTACGAACTCGTCCAAGCATTTGTAGGAATACACGTCTCTACCAAATGTGGTCTCGATCGGACCATTTTTACGAGAGTTATCGTGTTCACACACACACACACACACACACACACACACACACACACACACACACACACACACACACACACACACACACACACACACACACACACACACACACACACACACACACACACACACACACACACACACACACACACACACACACACACACACACACACACATACTCACACACACACACACACACACACACACATATGTATATTATTTTTATTGTTTTTAGACTTTGGGCACCTAAAGAAGAAAAAACAACATGGTCCCGGGCTTAAGTCTTAACATGAGACCTACGGTAATAGCTTCTTCCCTATGGGAAATTCGCTAAAAGACGTTTAAGTTTCCCAATTTGTATTTATAATAGTTCATTCGGTACATTTATTGACTAAGTGGATTAGTATTAACTTTTCATAAATAAATCTGCTTAATATGGATATTATGTTTGTATGGAATTAATGCTTGGAGATCCAAAGGGCTAAATGCGATATAGTGCTCAAGGATCAATGCTAGTTAGAATAATAAACAGTCCATTTAATAAGAACATGCCAAAGTACCCGTTCTTCGCACGGGTAAAAAAGGCTGAGAGGTGTAGGCTCTACAGATACATTTAAGTTATTGATAATTAATTCATAATTGTTTACAAAATGACAAAACAAGTGTCTAAGTATATATCTAAACATGACAAAGTAACATATGTCAAATATTGGGAGAGGATAAGCATTAACGTAATAGAGGCAGGCATCGGGAGAAAATTAAAAATCTACCATTCCACTATTTCGAACTAATAATTCACTAATTTCGATCCAGCAGTTTATGTGTAAAAATTAACTTTATTTCTTTTTCTTCCCGAACAGTCAAAATGTAAAGTAAACGGATGTTGACATTAAAAACTGTAAACATTGAATCCCAGGGTATTTACAGCAACCATGTCTTCTGCTTCTCGAACTGTCAAATTTTAGTGTTCACAGCTGTTGACATTCAAGTTATTTTATGTTTTCATTTTCTAAAAATGTAAACATTGAAACTTAGGACGTTCACAGGGCGTAGCCCGAGAGGATTTTAAGGAAATGAGTATGCCTATGTGTTGCATGAGTTTAAGATCTGTCTTTGTGTAAAATTTCAAACTGTTTGGTTCAATATTTTTTGCGTTCACTTGCCACAACAAACCCACAAACCCACAAACATACAGAAACCACCTCTTCTTTATAATATTATAGATTAATCTAAAGAAAATAAAGTGGATTCAAGTAATATATACGATTTAGTAGCTTCATAGCTAACTGGCCTTGATATTACATTCCACCGTGATCGTTCAAACAATGCATACAATGTAGTGTTCACTGTTCACTATGTTCACTAGGCCACTCACTAGGTTCACTAGGCCACTATGTTCACTAGGCCACTATGTTCACTAGGCCACTATGGTGGTCTTAATATCGTTACAACGATGCTTAATCTGGCAAGAGTTAAACTTCAATACAGATTGTATGTTCTCATCATGACCCGACCTATAAGATAAAGTGTAAGGTAAACATCTATTGAACAAAATGTATTATGTGTTCCATAAATTATTTAGCTTCATCCGAATAGTTCCAATAGTTATTTTTAAGGAAAACTAAAAAGAAGAGTTTTAGGGAACCAATACCTCAATGCGACGTGGATAGTAATGCAAAGAGCACGAATTCATTCACTTTCGTGAAGTATGCTTACATTCCAGTTTGTAAACAAGATACTTCAACAAAGTGGCGCGCCGTGTTAAACACGATTTGTATTTGCTCTGCAAAGTTATTTGATAAAATTGCCTCTAAGGTAAAATTGTTAATATTACTTCTTACTGCATTAGAAAACCCATTGAATAACAGATTTGGTTAATATGTTAAGGCTATTAAAGGTAGTGCATATGTTGAATATAATATTTTTATAAAATTATATTTATAAACTAGCAGTAAGCCCGTCCTTCGTACGGGTTGTAGGATTCACTTTGAAGAAGAAAGATCATCATACCAAAATATATTACAGTATTTAGCATTACTTTACAACTAAATAGATTAGAACATTTATACCATTATTATTATTAGTTATACGTTAAAATAATTTTTTAATATAGTATGATTTCGAAATGGGTTTAAATCAATGACCAATACAAAGAAACTAATATTGATTCAAGAGCTGTTTGTTTTTCTTTCTATTAAATCTTTAAACTACAATGATAGCTGATTATTGCCAGTAGGCTATTCATTTAGCGAAATGTAATCGCGTAAATAGTTGGTTTTTGTTATTTAATTTGCAAGGGTCGGCGAACACTTTTAAGACTTTAAAAACCTTCTCTGAAATGAAGAGAATGTATGAAATAAGTTTCACTTAAGATGATAAAAATAAACTGAATCATAAGTCAACAATATAGTGGGATTTTATCACAGTATTCTCATAAGTACCGAAGTATTATATTACATATTGTAATAAAAAATTAAATAAATTAAATTATTACATTATTTCATAATGTAATAAAGTATTGTATTTACATGAAGTATGTGTACTTCATAAAAATAACAACGTGTGAATGAAAATAGCTTTGTTTCCATGAGGAGTTTAAAAAAAATTTTTTAGATGCATTAGTCAACTAACTAGATTATGATAAGATGATGTATAAGAAGTTTTAACACAATATTACAATTGATAAGGAAGTTTTATAAATTTTATTATTCAGCATAATTCTAATATGGGGGGTTTGTATGAAGGAATTAGTTAATCTGAAACAATTAATATATGTTAACGGTATAAAGGGACCAAGTTCTATCAACAGATTAAAAATAATAAGCCGTATACAAACATTTCCTCCCTTAATATTAATACAAGAGATCGATAAGAAAACTGACTCTACGAGTTTCTACATCTCAGTAAGTGCTTAGCATATACTGACATAGAATACGTGGTTTTTTGAGCTGTTGTCAGTGGTGCTCTTCACCTTAAATTTTTGATTAAATTATATGTAAAACTCCCATTCTCGAGTAACATTCCTCACCCCCTAAACTTTCGGTCGGATATACCACCTAGGCTGCTGTTCAAACATTATCCAACCAACAAACTGTGTTTTGGGGACCTGTCCATGTCTTGTTATGACGACCACGGTAATAGCTCTATTCCTAAAGGAAAATTTACTGAAATATAAATCGTAAATTTTTTAAATATATTATTTATCTTACAGGTTTAACATTTATTAAAACTGTTATGGTGTTTTAGATACACTATATAAGATGGCAAAAATAAAATCTTTTAGAAGATGAATTCAACAATGAAAGCTCTATGTTAACGCGCATCTTTATTGATAGTAAACAATTCATGCTGTAAAGTTAAAATTATAAATTAGTAACTATGAAAATAATAAATATTATAGCCTACTAACGGTTGATTTATTTTTAATTCATAAAAAGTGGTTTCATATTTGGCAAATCTTATACCCAACACAACTTGACATATGACATTTTTATGACATTTTTACCTTATTTGTGTATGTGTACTTCATAAAAATAACAACGTGTGAATGAAAATAGCTTTGTTTCCATGAGGAGTTTAAAAACAAATTTTTAGATGCATTAGTCAACTAACTAGATTATGATAAGATGATGTGTAAGAAGTTTTAACACAATATTACAATTGATAAGGAAGTTTTATAAATTTTATTATTCAGCATAATTCTAATATGGGGGGTTTGTATGAAGGAATTAGTTAATCTGAAACAATTAATAGATGTTAACGGTATAAAGGGACCAAGTTCTATCAACAGATTAAAAATAATAAGCCGTATACAAACATTTCCTCCCTTAATATTAATACAAGAGATCGATAAGAAAACTGACTCTACGAGTTTCTACATCTCAGTAAGTGCTTAGCATATACTGACATAGAATACGTGGTTTTTTGAGCTGTTGTCAGTGGTGCTCTTCACCTTAAATTTTTGATTAAATTATATGTAAAACTCCCATTCTCGAGTAACATTCCTCACCCCCTAAACTTTCGGTCGGATATACCACCTAGGCTGCTGTTCAAACATTATCCAACCAACAAACTGTGTTTTGGGGACCTGTCCATGTCTTGTTATGACGACCACGGTAATAGCTCTATTCCTAAAGGAAAATTTACTGAAATATAAATCGTAAATTTTTTAAATATATTATTTATCTTACAGGTTTAACATTTATTAAAACTGTTATGGTGTTTTAGATACACTATATAAGATGGCAAAAATAAAATCTTTTAGAAGATGAATTCAACAATGAAAGCTCTATGTTAACGCACATCTGTATTGATAGTAAACAATTCATGCTGTAAAGTTAAAATTATAAATTAGTAACTATGAAAATAATAAATATTTTAACCTACTAACGGTTGATTTATTTTTAATTCATAAAAAGTGGTTTCATATTTGGCAAATCTTATACCCAACACAACTTGACATATGACATTTTTACCTTATTTGTGAATATTTGTTGTGAATAATGTTATGTTAAATGATACTCATATAATATACTGAAAATTCACTTCAAGTCTAGGCTGTTATCAATTTAATGGAAACAAGTACTACAATAATTTAAGGTGACTCCATATGCAAAATATTTTTGAAAATAAAAATAATGTACATATTGTTAAAAATTAGTCTTTTGTTTTGATGTAGCGTAAATTATACGCGTATTTAAAGATTAGTATTGATGTTTAATTTCCTTCTGGTTCAACAAAACCTGTTTCTTCAAACTATAAGTACATAAAAAGGAAAAGCCCTTGGATAATTTTACACAAACGGATAAGTTATAATCCTGATTATTTCATTATAAAATTTCACATCATTAAAGATGTATTAGACGCAGTTTTAAAAGAAAGTAATCCATTATAAACTATTTCTAAAAATCATAAAATATTCTCAAACGCTCTGTACCTATGGACTTTTATCCGTGATTAAATCTGCCCCTTAGAACTTGGTTAATTTATTTGAACGCTAAGCCACATCAATGGCAAAATTGTTTAGTGCTTCATCCTTTGAAGAGCATCCTTGGTTTGGGGTTTGTATCAAACTATGTGATTGTTTAGAAATATTACAAATACTGACAGTTCAAACACGTTTATTATTACACCTGTTTATTCAAAAATTTTAATTAATACCGAGTGCCACAATTAGTATGATGAGAATAAAATCCTTTCTTCTGTTAATTATAAATGGCTACGATAAAAATTTGATGGATGAATAATGTAATTGTGACACAAAAGGCCAATTATCCTTTATCGTTGTTAATTGTTTTATGGCGCGATTTGAAAATAGTTTACGTCTATTTCCGTAGAAGGCATTAATTTTCATTTAGGTGATATGTTGCAACTTATTACACAAAGTCCTTTATAGATCCATCCCAACGCTATTTTATATTTCAGTGGGGAGAACTGGCATAATTTATAAGTGACACACACACAAATATATAATATATATATTACTGCATAATTATCACTGCATTCCCAATAAAACATTATTGCTTGAATTAGTGTACGTTTAATTTATGTAGCCATTTTAAATAACTAAGTAGAAGTATATGGCAAGTGGATTGCCATTTTGAATTATGAAGGTGTTTAGGTTGGGTTCCCAGTAATAAACGTGGAGCCGTTACCAAGACCGAATAACAGATGCAGTACCCGACAGACAAATCCACCTGCTTATCGATTCTTTTATTCGACCTCCAACCAGAGGGAAATTTCATCCTTAAAATATTATCAACATTTTTAGTTTTAAAATAAACTTGGGAGATATTATAGCGTCGTTTAAATAAGTTGTTTCATTTTACAAATAAATAACAAATTAAGTGTTATTTTAGTTTTACACATATTTTATACATTTCAATGTCAGATATACTATAATAGCTCATTAGAGACTAACTTATTGAGTCAATTAACTGAAAGTTATTTAGTATAATTGAAAGGTTAAACAGTATAAAATAATTGGTATAAAAGGTATATATGCAATAAAGATGTAGTTTTTAAACATAATAATAACCTTATTATATTAAGCAAAAAAATTTAGTATACCTAAACCACATTTGTATTTATTAAAAGTACAATTATTTTATTTAGGTTTATTTTATAATAAGTAATGAAATACAGTAAAACAAACCTAAACATTTTTTTGTAATTTCAGGTGAGACTCTTAATGCTGGGAGAGACTGTACTAACTAGACAAGTAAGTTGCATTTAGACTACTGGATTGTTTTTATATTCAAGATCAATAAATTGATTATTGAAATTATTTCTTAACATTTTTGTAATGTCATTAAAATCGAAAATATTTATTTAAGAACCTATCATACATTACTATCGTGTTTAATAATTGGTATACTAAATTAATGTATCCATAGTAGTTTTTATCTTCTTTGACATTGATATCCTAATTACAGTGAAATCAGAGATTGTGTATTTGAAGAATAACAACTGTACGTAGTGTCTGTTATTTTTCGTTTTCATTTTTTTATACACGAAAGACATTTAACAATATTATATTAAAAAACCTCAATTTGTAGGCTACATATATGTATTATAAACTAGCTGACCCGGCGAACTTCGTAACGCCTGACAGTAAATACATGTTAACTTTAAGATTGGTCATGTTCTGAAGTCGAATAGCATTACGGCTTCATTGGGAAAGGTTATATATTCTGGGTCGTGGCATAATGAATAACAATACTAAAACGATAAGACATATTAATAATATTCCCATAAAATAAATAAATATGAATCGATTAGTTCACAGTTTTCAAATTCAATCCAAACCCAAACCAAACCTTACTGTAATACGGCTTTTATAGGAAAGATATACAACAGCTGATCCAGCATTCTGTTTATTTTCAATTAATAAACAAAATAATTCTGTTAATCAAATTAAAATGTCTATTTTCACAATTTTATTATTTTACAATTTACAAAATATACAACACTCTTTTTATGTTCAAATATCTCACCTGTAAATAAGAGAATTGTTTAGTTCTGTGAGTTAGATAAGGCTGCCAGGCTAGGGTCAACGGTCAACTTGGAACTCTTCCAGTCCTACTCTGCTGCTAGTTCACAGACAGTGATGGTGGTGTGGTAGAAACTTTTGTGATGTCATGTGCAATGAAGGACATTTTCATCATGTAGCCGTGAGTCGAACATTCATATTTTTAAAGGGTCATCAGTATCCCTGTTTCACATAGACATTTCATTTTGAGGGTCATCAATATCCCTAATTATTGCAATTGGTTATACATAACCTGTCTGAACAATCTTACTTGACTCAATTGCACCACCAGCTTGCCCGTAGAAGTACAGCGAGGCCATTGCAGCCTATCTCCATCAATCAGCTCTGTGATCAATTGGTTAGAGCATTGGACAATGGACACTCATCCTCAAGATATCTGGTTCAAATCTTCTGGCAGTCACTGAACTTTTTACATCTTGAATATTTCAAGGAATATTTTTCTTTGTATTTTAAATAGTGAGATCATTTTATGTAACTTGAATATTATTTTGTATCAATATATTAATATTTTCACTCATTGTTTACATTATTTTATTAAATTCTCAATCAGTCCGAATGAATCAGTATAATTTAAATTAGGGATTTTAAAGTAAGGAATTTATTATTTGAAGGTTAAAAATTTATCTTTCGCCCCATAACAGCTGATTATTATAATAAACGTAATATATATATATATATATATATATATATATATATATATATTATTATTATTTTTTATTTGGCCAACATATAAACACGTGACTTTCAATTAGACAGAAAATAAAAATATAAATGCATAGGCACCAAAAACCGTAAACTATTAACCTGGTGAATAAAGCTGTTTATTTTGTACAGTATTTACTTACTTCATAGTTTTACACTAATTAATGATTCAGATGACATTGGATAGTAAAGCATATTGCCAATGGAAAGTAATCAAACAGCTGTAGCTTAAGAAATCAAATGTTTTTATTGTAGGAAATTCGTAGACAAACTTATCTATAATGTTAACATTAGAAATTAGGAAAATCTCTAGGAAGACTCCACTTAGAATATGCTTCTGTGGTATAGTCTCCTTATCAGAGAAATAATTGCGAGGTCATTGAGGTACCTGAGGCTGATAGGTGTGCGTCTTGGGTTCAATTATTTGAATTTGCCAACAACTGATCTCCAGAGGGAGTTAGTATTTTCACTGGAGTTAATTAGAAATAAACTGGAATTTTCCTGTTTTAATTGTGTGAACAATGAGACTGACAGTCCAGATTTGCTTAAACTTGTTGACCTGCGTACACCGTCAAGGGGAACAAGGTCCCAGGAACTTTTCAGCAGAAGACCAACGAGTACTTGGCACGGTCACCACTGTTCTGTACCCCAGATGCTGAGACTGGGAAATACTATTTCTGCACAGGCCTGCTGCTTTGGTTCTACCCTACTGGTGTTTAGAAGGCAACTGGATGACATACTGAATACTGTAGTCAGATCCAGTGGTCATGTAACTTTGATTGGTGATGATTGTCAGCATGTTTAAAGCATTATTTGTTGCATGTTTTTGGTAGTGGTATGATTTATGTCAATCAGTAAATTACTTTTCCGTTTTATGTAGCATTGCATCTTAAATTATTATTGCTTGTTGTTTATTCTTAAATGCAGATATTTTTTGATGTTGACGATTACTGTACTTTAATATCTCCTGTATATGTATAGTTTGGTTACTGTTTTGCGGTATTCACTTCTATTTATTTTCTCCGTAGCTCATAGAGTATGGGGTTTTACTATAAGTGTTTATATTAGGTTTTTAAGTTGTATGATATATTTTTTGAGCATCTAGTATTAAGGCATAGAATAAATAATATACCTTATCATATATTTTTATACATTATTTTTTGTATGTATATAGATTCTTGTAGAGAATTGATTTTTCATGTATTGTTATGTTATAATGTATCGTTTTTTTAGTTTATGTATCTTGGATATATGTAGCCACTGTAAATAGCTGTGTCTGTTAGGAAATAAATAAAGAATGTAATACAAATTTGCCGAGGATAAGTCGTAGACAAAGACGGAGAGTGTGACAAAGAAATAACCCCTTCTTATTAGCCCTGCCTCATGTGCATTTAACGGCTTTTGTGTTCGTGGTTTCATTACGATGTTGCCTTAACATTTGCCTTTGCTCATGGAACACTGGTTCTTGTCGGTAACACCGTACTCTTACCTACACCCACTAACAGTCGTGTTTCCTTTTCAAACACCGAGTTACATAGTTGTATTCAAAACAGTTTGTTTTAGAACATGTTAAAAATATGGATATTTTTAGTCTTTTATATTTCTGTAAAGTAATGTTTGAATGCTTTACAGAAGGTCGAGGATACAGACAACTCAACAAAATTATTTTTACATTCTTAACACTCAGTTTTTCACATCAGTAAACACGTAATAAAAAACATTTCGTTCGTTTTTTTAGTTAGAGATATATTAAAAATAAAGATTGATTGTAGGAACAGAAAACATATTTTGTTCCACAACTATTCTCCTACAATACATATTTGAAGAAATATAATTATAAATATTTTATAATATCTATTCTATAATATTTGTTTTTCATGAATAAATTATAACTAAATCTGTAGTAATTTTTATAAGTTAAAATATTTATACTTTAAAAATGTTCATGGATAAAGCAGAAAAAACAATATTCTTTTTATTTACCACTTAGATGCCGGTTATGATTGTAGCCACATATGTCATGGGTAACTGGTAGAAATTCCATTCCATAAGGGTTAATTTTCTTTAAGATATTTGCGGAATGGAATTAAAAAACACTGTTGTCAGAAAATAAGTGACACAGCTATTAATTGATATAAAGAGCACTTTAAAAACACACAAATCTTACCTACCATCATCACTTATATTTGCCTATGACTTAAAGAATTAAGCTATTGAAAGTTAAAAATTGCGCCAATCTGTTTCTGAAACGTCAGACTATAAACAACTGTATTTAAAAAAGTCAATTTTAAAAACATTTTTTGGGAAGGTTTTTTTCTTTTAACTGACGTTCCATGTTTCCCATAGGCAGACACGGACATTCCCCGTTCCGTCCCTTTAAAGTGGAAAGTTTTATAAAAATATTACATATTACATGATACAAATAAATAGAAAGTAACTATGATATTATTTCAAATACATTCCAAAGATACACAAACAGAAATGCCAACTTATGCCTTACAAAAGTGCAATTTCAATACAAGGTTGCAGCTAAAAAGCGTTGACATTGAAAACCCTAGTTGAAATGACAATCCCGCACAAGGGCTTCGGGGGCCCTTCGAATATGAAATATGAATAAATGTGATTCTTGTAAGATTATATCCACTATTTATATTTATACAGGATTATTGGAAGTTGGTGTGATAATTTTTTTCTGGTAAGGTATGTAAGTAGAGTTCATATCCACAACATTTTTGTTTTAACCTGCCTAATTTCGTACTTATGATTTAATTTTTTTTAGAACAAAGTGAAGTAGCTATGGAATAGCTAACATCTCTTCACTTCTCTATTGTTTGGTAACAGTATAGAATTTTCTGAATGATGAGAAAATAAAACTTAGGTACCCATTTTCTAAGTTTTTTTAATATAAGAATATTGTATTTTCCTTTGTCCCTGGTTTTAAAATCAAGCAATTTGCGGAAAAAGGGGTTAAAAGGTTTGCTGGGAAAAAGATGTTGAATTATATTCAAGTAAAAGGTTTGTTCACTAACCAAAGAAATAAAAGTAAACCAGTTATTAAATTACGATATTTGGACGGTTTGCCTTTTCGGAAGAACCTAAATGATAAAGTAACGAAACTAATTGTTATAAAATAAATCCCTCATTCCTTATCACATAGGGTTGTAAACCTTAGCTGATGGAAGCACAATTCAAGTATATTTGTATTATGCAGTACACAAAATACAAATAATACAAAAGTAATACCTAATTCCAATACTCATATTTACTATTTTAAACACCAATTTCGCCACAAAAACTATTGACATAAAACTACCTGAACCACATGAAAATTTGATCTGCTTTCAGAAAATACTATTAAAAATACCATCACATAAAATAAAGAGGAGAAATTTTAGCTTTAAAATAGCCACTTGAGTTGTTTCTGAAAATGGGTAAGTAAAAGACCACGTAGGATAGAACAAAAGTAATTTTGGATATGAACTTAATTTATTACATAGTTTACCTAAAAATACTGCCACACTATGAATATATCAATCACTATGTATAGACAGGTTATTGATATCTTAGAAGTTTCAAATCTGAGCTGAGAGTGGAAATCCAGTTTGAGGCTCTTTGAATCCAAAAAGGTGGTTTTCAAACTGAAGTCTGTCTTACGCCTCTCTGTGTAGTGACCTCAAAACAACACAAATATTCCAGTTTTGTGAAATTTTGTACAAGGGTGTAGTAAGCAACAGCCTGAGGCGGGATTTTTCACATGTTTTGATTTTTATTATTTAAAGGTCGAAGTAAAAAATCACGTCTCCCAACAATACATAATATATTTATACTTATATTGTAATTATACACAAGGCGGTAAATAAACACAAAAGGTGTTAAGTTAGCGAACGATTTCATTCAGTCACACCAGACATCATCAGGCCCAAACGGAGGCTGAGAGAAACAAAATGGCGTCCATGCTTGGATACTATTGGCTGCCGGAAGTTCCTGTCATGGCGTCGGATGTAGCGTTTATTGGCTGGCTGAGTTCCGGAAACAGATTTCTATACGTCCTTGCTGAATAAAAGTGTATTTGTTTATTAATAATTTGGCATTATATTTACAATTTTTTGTATAAATATATAACTTTTCCCCTTGCATTCATCCCATTTTATTTTATGCAGTTGATGATCTTCGGTTGAGGATTTTCATTTGAGGTCTTTATCGATTGTTGATAGGTGATGTTCTTTTTCTAGTAAGTGTTTTGTGACGTTTGATCCGTCTGGATTTTCAATCTTCTATGCTGAGATAATTTTTGTACCATTTGATAAAATTGATAATCTGGCCTATGTAGATATTATCTAACAAATACACTTTTGCAGCCGCTTGGGATTAGTTTACTTGACGCTGCCTGCTGTTTTAGTGTCAGTTGTTGAGTAACTTACCACAAATACGATAGGTTATAACTGTGCAAGGTTTTGTTGGGTGCTGTTTCATTTGTGAAATGCGTGTTTTTTGCTGTAGGAGTAAAGAAGTATGTATGTTTAAGTTTTGATAGCCATTGATTAAATTATGTCACTAATTAAATTGTGCTCATTCTAATTGTATCGTTGTTGTAAACTCTAAATATAAACAGTATGACCAACTTAAATGTATGATAAATTACACTAAATGGTTATCAAATTGCGTACTGTTTTATACTTTGTCGTTCTTTTGGGTTGGAAACACTGGAGTACGAAAATAAAGACTTAGTCGTGTAAAAAGGAAATGACTTTTTGAAAAGTCATCTATTTTTCGCTCGCTTACCTATAAAAAGCTGTTTTACGATTGAATTGTACAGTACAGCGTAAACTAACACTTCTGACAACAGTTTTAGGAAAAACATGCTACGACTAAATTTTTATCATTCGATTTGTAAATTTTTTTTAGTATAAAATGTTGCAATTGTTTGATTAAATTTATACAGGGAATTTATGATTGGAAGTTTTTGCGACAACACTTTTTCAGATAATCTATGTAATAAGTCAAGTTCATATCCACAATCACTTTGGTTTTATTCCGCATAGTATCTCACCGATAGTATATAAAAATAACTGTGTATAATAACTCGACTTATTAGTCGAGTTTACCTGAAAAATTTCATACCAACATCCAATCACCCTGTATATGTATTTAGAAATAGTTATGAAAGTAAAAACTTTAAAGAAGATTAATATTATAGTTTTACAAAAACATTAAAACTTCACGTAGTCAGACGTGATTCAGGAGGTTCGTGGAATTGGTGTCCTGCGGTGGGGATAACACGGCCAGCTGACATTTACAGCCGTTCTGTGGATTTGAACACGACACTTTATCACTTTGTATCATCGTTTGGGTTGGATACTTATTGTGAAGTTCAAGTACACACTTCTCCTACATATTTTCCAGTCTCTTTTATAGTAGTAACTCACAGTTATAATATTAAACTACGACTATCGTATTTGGTGAATAATCTAGACATTCTTTAAAATAATTAACAATAATAAAACCTACCATGAGTATAAAATAATGAAAAATCCTAACGGGCCATCGTTAACATTAAGCTATAACTGGGCAACCCTAATTCAGTTAATATAACAGGTTAGGTCAGGTATTGTAACACTCTGTAGTAGGTACTGGGATTTGCTTGGACATAATGTAGGACCACCCCCAGTCATGTGCTCAATCAGTTCGAGTCAGGCACTTTGAACTGTAAGAACTGGAGTACTAGGTACTGGGACTAGTTCAGCCAGTCATAGGAATATCTCCACTCAGGTACTGGGTCAGTTTAAGTCATGCACTTGAATACCGCCAGTACTAGGTACTAGCTTGTTCGGTACTAAGGTAGTACTAGGTACGTGGATAGGATCGGTTATTCTACAATGCACGCTGGGTTTATGAGACAGACTGTCGGCACCGATCAAGTCGGACTCAGCGACTCCTAGTTTATACTGAAATGGCCATATTGCACCTGCATAGTTTCTGCGCGCAGGCAGTTTCAGTTTGACTCATATTTATACCGGAATGAATTGTTCATTCTGGATTCAGACATCCTGCTTCTTGGACGTTGGACTTTACCAGTATAATTTTAAATAGCTTTAACATCAATGATTAACAAAAAATCAGTATTCAGTATATTCAGTATTCACCACAATCTGTCTGATTGGATTACATTTTGCTATATTATCATCATTGATTACCTGTTTTTATTTGTTTTTATGGTTGACAAAATTAAAGTTTTTTCTTAGATTTTACAACAATTATTCGTTAGCAAGGTAAACCCTTTGTTTGATAAATATAAGATTAATATAATTAGAATTTTAAATTCTAATTTAAGTTTAATCTGTTTATTTCTTTTATTGATTTCCTAATATAATTATAATTAGTATACTGTTTTTTAGTAATTTTTTGCTGTTTTAAAAATAGTTACCAAATTCAGTGTGTTTTCTATAGTAACATATCAATTAATTGTAAAGAAGATAAACCGTTTGGTTTTAAATTCAAATTCAAAGCATATTTATTTACTTCAACGTAACATAAATTCTTTGAGTTTACCAGGAGTTTTATGGTTATTCGGACAGGTTTTGATTGGTTTGTTTTTCAATTTTCAACATATCTAAATAAGAGTCCGAAGTTCATTCTGATTTATTGTAAAACTTATCTTCATCTGCAAGAAGTTGCGGAATATATGTTTGTGTTCACCTTTAGTACATCTTAACTTATTTATGGGGTGTATTTCCATTCCAATATGTATAGAGTGTGTCTAGATTCGGTTAGGTACCGCTTACAACCTGCTTGCATTATGGCCAACACACCAGAGCAAGATACTAGGCGTCAAAAATCTGAATCTAAATACCAGCTTGCATTATGGATGTACCATTAGGCACAGGGATATCTCACAGGGACGGGGGGCTCAGTCGGACTAGAACAGGTAAATGCCACGTCCCACGGCCACCGGTTAGTAAATACTAATTTTATATAATTTTATGTTCTAATAATGTTTACTAAAATATAAATATTTTCTTACGTACAAAGATTATAAATCTCCCTTATTTGTAAATATACCTTGATAATATTTACCTAATATGGCTAATTGTATAATCTTATTAAGCTGGGATTTATTTATCTTAAGTAATTATTAAATTAACGAAAACTTTACAATTACGCAAGTCTGCTAAGGGGTATCCTCTTTAATAAATGTTCCATTCTGTTTGGAATATTTTGATGATTATAAACACATATAAATGTAATAAAGGAATAGCTAATTCGTTAGAATTGAAACAAAGCAATGCCCTAAAGAACAAACTGTTAGCTCAGAAACTTTGAGGATAAGTTTGCAGCTGATGTTTCACATTGGAACCGAGGGCGATCAAGTTTGACTAAAGTACCATTTGAAACTAATTAAATCGATGTAATTATTTTCTAAAAAAAATGATATTGAGTACAATACAAGACATATGATGCGATTCGACCATCTCATTAAACATAAACCAAAACATAAAAATTATATAATGATTTGTGTTGAAACAATGTGAAATCCCATTAAAAACGTTCCTATTAAACGTTTTTCAAACTCATCGACCTAATAATCTTCTTTTAATGTATACCGTAAATAAATTGATACTTTAAAGTTTCGTAGACAAATGAAAACACCTAACGAATATCAATAAAATAAGTTCAATATTTTTTTAATTAAAAATTAGGGGCAAATGGGGTTATATGATGGATACTGTTTAATGACAACTGAATATCAACTAGATGAATGAAACTAGAAGGCCTGCGCTGTCGCTGTGTACTATCGGCTGCTACAAGCCTCACACCAGAGTCGTCTCTGCCTTAGCTGCCTTATCGTTGCTCACGCTTGACGGAACCGTATTACCACACTTCCTCTCCATTTACGCTCTTTGCATCTCCTTTTGCTAGTTCGACGATTCATCATCTAACAAGTTTCAAAACACATACTATTTTTAAATACATTCAGAAACGCGTATGGTTTTAAAATGAACACCCTTTTAAGACGTACACTAAAACAACGAATCACCTAAATCTTAAAAAAGATTAAGATTCATGAATTTGAATATTGTCCCCGACAATTTATCACCGTAAATTGTTTTGTAATATAATGGAACGACTTAAAAACTATTTTTTACATTCCCCTTCAACTATGTTAGCATTGTATATCGGCACTATATATGCATCAGTGAGCTTGATAAAGAAATAAAATAAAATTACTACTATAAAAGATATAACAATTAAACTTGTAGACTTACAATCCTACAACTAATTATGATTACAGGGAATTGTTAATTAGTGTATATTATAGTATGTTAATTTTAAATACATTACGTACCATAGATATAAAAGTGATTATAATTTCATTTATTTATAAATATCGAAGCTGTTATAACTTAGTTTTTTGTAAAATATTCCTCAAACACCCATCACCATGGACATGCTAAATAAAGAATGCCATGGTGAATAAAGGCAGCAAGACACACAAACCACGAGCCTAATGTGTAAATTTAATTTTTTAATTTTTTTTGTTGGGGAGTGACACGGGCTAGTCCATGTACACGTGCATACGTGCATACCAGCCACTAGAAATCTAAAATAAAATATCCTCAAAAACGGCTCAAACGATTTATTCAAATTTCATTACGTATGATATTGCTAAGGATCCCAAATAATATGAAACTACCTGCATGTATATGAAATGATGGTTTAAATTTGAAAGCTAGTAAATGTTAAAAAAGGTTTATTTTATTAAAAAATAGCTTTACTACTACTATGCATAGTAACTAAAACAAACAATAAAAACTCATAATAAATACTTTATAACTAAACAGATTAGTATTATTCTGTTCCATTCTCATCCCAAGTCTTTTTTATCTAGACTATCGCCCTGAACCGTTTTATACATTACTTTAGGATAGACGTAGTGGGTTGCGACATTAATATTTAGCGAAAAGACATAAGGTAATAGCAATTTTTAAAAGATTTTATTTAGCTGGGAATGCGACGTAAGGTCACATCAACCGATAATACCCAAGCTTGTTCAAACTAACAGTTGGTTTTTACCTTGAAGGAGTGGGTTAGTACAACACTGTTCGACTTTCAGTAAAGGACCTAAAACTTAATTTTATGATTATGATTAAGATTTTGATACACCGTGATATCTTAATACACATAACGTACTGTGATATCCGTTTTAATAGAGGCGTGCATTATAAGTTTACTTCTAAGAGGAGAGGGAAGTACGAGTCAGTTGACTGATACCATTTATTTTTAGAGGGTGATCATGTATTTCTTCACTTGTAACAGCTATTACACCTACGTTGAATCGGTTTACTCTTATTAAATGTGAAAAAGTTAAATTGTAGTTTCAATAAAAAGAATTGTTCACTAGAAATGAAATTAAATTAAATGAAATCTTTATTGATCCAGTAAAAAATCAATACATAATACATCAAATGATTACAGCTTTATCATAATAAAAACTAAGACAAACTGAAACTATAAAAAATGGAGTAGAAACTCAAAAAGGATCAATAAATGTTGGTCCTGAGGTTGAAACCAATGCGGGAACATGTACAAAAACAATACACTGTCCACTCAATTTGTAGGTTTACGGTCGACCGGTCTGATTAATAACATGTTAACAACAATCTTAACTGTATTTATAGATAATGAATATTCCCTTATTCAATATGATGATTATACCAAAAACAGATCAAATAATTGTTTTCAGATACATCATTAAAAGTAATTATTACATAACTAGGAAAAAAAGACAGATAACATTACTGATCAAATTGATATACTATCATAATTATCACTTCTTCATGTACGTCTATCTAACTGTGGTGAAAAAACTTTCTATATTATTATGATTCAGCAAATAAGTTCTTATTAATTTGTGGAAACGATTTTCGTTAATTTCTTTAAAGTTGTCTGGTAATCGGTTGAAAAATATTGGTGCCAAAAAAGAAAAAAGTGTATATGGTAGATTCGGTTTAGGCACTAAAACATAGAATCAATTTCTAAGGTTCTCCCTAGGCCTATGTAGTTGAGCTTGTTACCACATTTACAATAAAAAGCTCGTAAAACTTTAAAAAAACATATAAGTTCCTGAGAGGTAAAAAATTGAGATCCTTAAAGACTAACATTTATAAATTTTTCGATGCTTAAAATTACTATAACAATTTGATTGAGAAAGGTAAATACGATTCATAATATAGAAAATACAACTTAAATTCTATATTCTATTTCGAATGAATAAATATACTAAAACATAAATACAATTTTATAAGTATATTTTTACATAAAGGTGTTTAAGCGTACGGTGAAGTTTACAGTGCTTGCAATAAAGAAACAAGTTGCCTATATTAATCCTGCCGCATGCTATTAACGGCTTTTGTGTTGGAGGTTTCATTATGATGTTGTCTGAACATTTAGCCTACATCAGGAAGAGTACTTTATTTGTAATTAAAAATTAATTCTGTATAAAACGACCACGTAAAAAAATGTTTTGATTGCAAAATGAAAAAATAATCTTAATCAAAATTTTGCAAATCATGTGCCAATACTACTTCGTATCAGTTTTTGTGTTTTTATATATTATATTTATTAGACTTATATTTTCAAAAACAAAACATAACAAAAATTTTGTTAATTCATTGTATTGTTTTTTTTATTTTTTTTAACCTATAAACAGATTAAAGTTTTTACTAAAAAAACTAACTGAAATAACTGTATAATAAATATTAACATTGATTAACCTTTTAAGGATTACTATTTATAAAATCTATTAAAAAAAAGATTTCAGCGATTACCTAAATTTTGTAAGAAATTTTTTTTCGTCAAAGCATTCATTACAAAATTTACTCATATAGAACTGAAAATATAGTAAAGGCTCGAATAAAACTCACAAAAAAATATACTAAAAATATTCAATAACATGATAAGCAAAAAGTATCATAATATGATAAATTAATTTATTGTAATATATAATTTAACTAAAAATTGACTAAATATTCTTTATATTTTTTAATTTAGATCACTACAAAAGTTTCCTTCTTATTCTTAAATACACCAGATTTAAAAACAACTAAATAATTTTTTAAATATGTGTTAAGTTTGGATGTATATTAATGATTGGTATATCCGCAAAATATGTATATAAATAATTTACGTATGAAAGGTGTTGTTAGTGTTTAAATTAAATATTTTATTTTTTGTTCATTTTTTGTTTTTATTTGGTTTTCTAAAGTTTAAATGTATATGTAAAGAAAGTTAATTTTTAAATAAAAATAAGTGAAACCTACAGTCTAAACAGCTTAAATATCACCTTCAATTGTTGGATTTTAAATGAAAAATGTTAGATTATAATCATTAGTAATATATAATTTAACTAAAAATTGACTAAATATTCTTTTATTTGTATGGAAATTTAATTTAGATCACTACTTAGATTGTTTTCCTTCTTTGATGCTAAGGATCTTACTGACTAATACATAGAAACAACGAAGCGAAAGCTTAATTACATGTAAAGGGAAAATAGAGAAGGTGCGTAAGTATCAGAGTACAGAGGGAAATATCCGCATGCCGCTGTTATAGCTCAAAATGATACAGGCTGATATATCCGCAAGCCGCTTGGTAGAAATACTGTATATGTAGATATATCCGTCATACGCTGGAAAAGGATGTAGCTAGTATAAAGAATCAAAATAAAATCACAAACACAGGACCATTCAAAACTACTTTTTCGTTCAGGTGATAAAAACCCATTTATAAATACCATTTATGTATATATAGGCCTATATGTCAAAGTTCCCAAAATGTTTTATTGAAAATTTTCACAGAACTGTAAAGTGTAATTTTCTCTACGTGCAATAAAAATAAATTCGTGAAAACCTACGTAAATACTTTTTACGTAAATTCATTATTTCAAATTGTTGAATTTGAATTACTGCACATAAAAAACGTAACATTTTTAAAATAGGTCATGTTATATAATTGTTGTACAAAATACAATAAGTTATTTATTAATATTGACCAACCCTGTTACTTTATGGTTCCGAAAGAAATAAATGTATGGTAAAAAATATAAATTTATATCATGCATGTAGCGTGTTGTTCAGTTTTTAAAGTAGAATCTTTCTTAGCTATCGGTTTGCAAATATAAAATGCACGTTTAAAAAGGTGCTCACGAGTTATAAAGAAACTGTTTCAACTCAGTTATGTCCGAAAAGCAAACAAAAATAAGAATTTCTTGTTTGCTTTGGAGGGCCAGCCAAGTTCTAACAGGCAGCTGTTCCGTTCCCAGGGGAGTCTGCACGAAAATGAGTTTCATTTGGTTTCTTTCTCGTGATTTTAGGATTACATATATTTATATAATGTATGGATATGTAACGTGAATATTTTCAAAATCACTATAAATTTTCATAAAAAACATATTACTCGAACCTAAAAAATTATGGTTTTTTCGTATTTTATTTAATACAGATAAGTAATACATCTAAATTGTTAATCATGACTCTCATAATATATTTTTTGATATGAAATAATAAGTGGATAAATAGTTGTAAGGATAAACGTAGTTAGAAAGAAATCTAATTAACGCTGGTAACCTTCCGTCATGTCGAAAGAACTAAATTAAAAACAAAGACGATAGTTTTTTTTTAGTTTTAATGAATTGAACTTGGAAGAAAAAGATATAAATAAAATCTAAAAAATTAGTAAGCATTGGATAATACCAAATGTTGAGTTTGAATTCTTAGATCAAATAGAACTGAACAATTAAAAACAACCATTTTTATAACTCTGTAGATTATTGGTAGCATTAATGTTGCCGATAAAAAATTCTAATACATTTACATAGCATTAACATTACATACATATATAACATATACATTAACATTAACATTACATATATAAGTGATATATCTGTGTAATGTCTCCCGATCTCTCGCGCTTCCACCATGTACAGTCTTGTCTACTGAGATAGTGTTTTCACTCGCTAGGCAGGTGAGGATGACCAGGATAGGATACCAATTTACCAACTACAGAGCTATTATTATATTTTTATTTCTTATGAAACATGCAATACGAATTAATATATATACATAAACAATAAAGAGAGTGGATACATAATGAGGGTTTGACTTCAGAATCGACACGTTTAAGTCGTTTAAGTCGCCTTTAAGTTTAACTCGAAGATGTGAAAACATTTGTGTCACGTTTCACACGAGCTTTACATCTTTACATGTTCATTTCACATATTTGTGTAAAATGGATTTGTGGAATTGTGTGATTTTACACAAATGAGAAAATTACACTTTACAGTTCTGTGAAAATTTTCAAATATTACACAAATGAACATGTAAAGATGTAAAGCTCGTGTGAAACGTGACACAAACGTTTTCACATCTTCGAGTTAAACTACATACTTACTCTGAAAGTGAAAGTATACAACAAAACTATATAGAAAGACACTCGACTATTAGTTTTTGATTATATAAATTGTTCAAATTTTGTGTCCAGTTAAAATTTCCTATTTCGGTGGACGGAAATAGAAATATGAACTGCGTCTGCTGCAGTTGATCATACATTAAAATACATAAATATAAAGCTTGTAAAATAGCTACAGCTAGTCAACATGTTATAAATGCAACCAAGTGTTTAATAATCGTATTTCAAAAATAAATGTCTAAAACTATCTTTCTATGTGATCAATCTGAATCAGTTCTGGCTATAAGAACAACTTAACAACTAAATTGAATATCAACTTGATGATGTCAATTGTTCACTCGCAGTGCAGGTAAAGCCCATTACACTGGCGAATTGTTTTTTGCAGTCACATTCGACATGGTTACTAGAGAAGACACACAGTACAAGTACACATTAAGCAAAATAAACAAGTATATAGTAATTTACAGTTATCCTTTAACTCACATTTAACATGGTTAATATAGAAACAACAACAAATGACAACAGTGAATTTAATGTATTATGATACTTGACAGTTCTCCTATAACTGACAAAAACGAAAGAAACTAGCTGATTGAATGTAGATATTGTATTTACAGTTAATTGAGGGAATTGTAGAATGGATTATTTACATTTGATATCAGTCTTCTAGTAACCCTGGGACTCGTTGAGAGTCCACATCTTAACATTAGGCTATTGTAAGTTTGATAACAAAAACTATAAAGCACACAAAGAAATACGTTAGTGTACAATCAATTAATAATGTGTAAAAATCTTTTTTAATTGCACCCCACTTGTTTTGTAGAATAGTACAGCATCTTTAACTCACATTCGATATGGTTACTAGAGAAGACACACAGTACAGGTAAAGCTCTAATGACACTAGTGAATATAGTATTTTACAGTAATAGCAAATTAGGACTAATGTTTAGGTATGAAATCTCTAAACATACCCAAAAGTTATCATGATCAATAACAGTAGTCTTTGAATTGGTTTGTTAGTTTGGCCACCTGATCATTACTTATATGGGGGTATAAAGAGTGAAAGGTGGAACTTATTCTCATGTCTGTCTTCTCTTTGGTATTATTATTGTTCAGTCAAAATTAGCTTACTAAATCTATTTAACCAATTGTATTCTACGCTTTCTGTGATGATTAAAGTACGGTAACTGAATTCTGAGGATTAACACCCTTTATCATCCTCTAAGAAGATCTGAGAAAGTGTAAATCTCTAGACATACCCAAATCATAATCCTATAATTCACATACAACATGATTACTAGAGAAGATACACATAGACAGTACATATCATATTTACAGTTCTTTTATAATTCACTTACAACATTCAGTAGAGAAGACAGGGGCACAAGTAAACATGAAACAACAAAAAAACACCAGTGAGACAGTAGGAGGATGGATTATTTATGATAGATTTCAGTCTTCTAATAAGCCTGGGACCTGATGACAGTCCATTGTGTTCAAAGTCAATCTTAACACAAGGATAATGTAAGTTTGATGGCAAAATCGATAAAGCATACCAACAATAAAGTTAGTGTACAATCAGTGATATGTGAATAATGTGAATAGTGTGTAAAAGTCTTATATAAATTCAATTTTGTCTTTTAGTATAGTACATCATCTTACATAAAAAAACTCAAATTTCATGCATATAAGATTTGTCTGAAGCTAAATGATCAGTACAGATCATGATTGTGAGAGGATAACACTAAAAATGTTAGGGAGATAGATCATCGATTGACTTTTTGTATTTATGACATGTTAGCATACAAACTATATTTTAATACCATAAGATAGTCATTTCTTGATACCTCTAAACTGGACACTTTTGTATATTTCAATTGCTCTCTTGTTCAACAATGCCTTTAGATACATTGAGAAAGGTACATAACATTATATTTGTATGTTTTAGTTAGGTGAATATACAGCCGAAAACATATACAAGTACAAGTGAGGAACTCGAGTGAATGCATGTCGCATGTGCATGTAGATCCTTTTTCTATGAGAAGAATGTTCAACTGGGAATTTTTTAAAACCTCGAATTGTCTGCTTTAATGTTGATTGAAAAGTGTATAAGGACAATAGGTATGAAACTAAATACTGTCAAAGGCTATATATAGGAGTCTGAGTCAATTTTAAGAAAATAAGCCTGAAAACAAAAAAATTAAAGTGGAAGATATAAACATGTGTCCAATTGATCTAAGGAATACAAGTTCTAGAGGAAGAATTATTAAAGATTTATTAAACAGAAAGGAGAGTTGTGTGTTAAGTGGTAAGGATTTCTAAGTAGGTCATCGATTAATGCTAGTGATGTATTGAGAGAGATGGACACTATTGCAAAAATAATAATCATACTAGGTGCAGGTGTTGATGCTGGTGGTGCATGGTGTGAGTCTTGCAGCGGTGTCATGGGTGGTAGCACGCGTGCATTTAAGAATAGAAAATCTTAGATATCTCGGAAACTAAGAATCTTTTGATATCAACACTTCCTAATTATGTCCGATCTCACCAAGGCGCATCGATTGGCACACTTTTTTTCTGAAAAATACTAACCCAAAATTATTTTGGAAAAAACTTGGCTGTTTTTATAACAACGGACTTAGAGTATGACGGGCCTATGTCTCGTGTATGTGGTTTTATTTTGCATAAAAATGATGTTGTATAATATCAGACAGTAATATATATGTTGTATAATAATCAGACAGTATAAGGGTCATTTTGAACTGTCCAAAAAACATCTATTGCAATCGTTTGAAAAGCAATATAAAACATGTTTGATGCGCATTACAGAGATCCCTACCTACATTGTCGTCAAAGAATGAAGAACTTGACTACAACATCAACCCTCCTCAGTGGCATAATTTTTCATTTTCTTGTTGTATGTTACAGTTATATATGGTTGAAAACCTATATGAGTATAAGTGAGGAACTCGAGTGAGTGTGGATACATGTGTGATGCATGTGTATGTATATACTTTTTCTAAGAGAGATAAGATTAAAAACAATCCTTCTAGCTGGTGACAAGAATGTTCAACCTGATAACGTTAAAGAATTTTTCAATCCCTTGTGAAAGAGTTAATATTAATCACTATCATACAATTTCTACTACTAAAACTGCAATTGCAGACAATTTTCTGCTTCCAAAATTGATTGAAAGGACCAGGTGTAAAAGTAAAGAATGTGAGACCTAGAGATAATATAATAAGAGGTGGATTTTATAATTATGAATTATTAAAGACGAAATATATGGACTTATTTAGTGGAGAAAGCGATTAAACAGAAAGGAGAGTTGTTGTGTTTTAAGTGGTAAGGATTTCTAAGTAGGTCATGGAAATAATAGTAAGATAGATGGACTCTATAGCAAAAATTAATAGTCATGCTAAATGTAGGTTTGAGTCTTGCGGCAGTGATATGAGCAGGTACGCGGCGCGGTGTGGTGCGCGGGACTTGGGATTTTAAAACTCTGTAAGGTATGTGCTTTGTGAAATTTTGGTTTATTTTTAATGAAAATGATGTTGTATAGCATCATACAGTAGATTGGATATGAATAAAGGCGGAAGTTTTACAAATTGTTTGCTCTTGTAGTGTGTGTCAGTGTTATGTACCGCATCGATTTTCGGACCCTGTAAGGTGTGTGCTTTGTGAAATATTTGTTTATTTTTAATGAAAATGATGTTGTGTACCATCATACAATAGATTGGTAATGAATAAAGGCGGGATTTTTACGGATCAAAATGAGAAGCGCAAAAATTGATCCCCATAAGAATAACATGGGAAAAACGTGTCGATTCTGAAGTCAAAATTTTCCCATATAAAATGCATTGGGTTTATTTCGTGAAATGTAAGGTTTCACTTTTTCGCTTAAAAATACGACTTCCTAATGAACTAGAGACTTGAAATGTTTTGTGAACACTCCTAAGAGGGTACTTTGAATAATCGTGTAAATGGATTTTGTAATTTTTAATTTTTACTACCCCAAAAAAAATCTTAAACTTTTTCAAAAAACGTTTTCGTTTTTCGGCTATATAACTTTAAGGAAAGGTCCTATCGGAAAACGGAGGGCACTTTGCTTCGTTAACTTTTTAAAACCTACAACTTTGGTCCTTTGACATTTTTTCATATTTTGCCCCCATAACCCATAAACTGTGTTTCTTTTCTGAAAATTGTATTTTTTCTGCTTATTTCTATACTGTGCTAGATTTTTAATGTATTTTGTTTTGAAATTTCAATAGCACATACACCACCACCACTATCAGTTAACACACCAAAACAAGTTTATTTTATTTTCTTTTATTTCTGGCACTTCTTATATTCCTTAATGGGGGTTTGGGACAGTTATGTATTACAGAAATAAAATCCTTCTCAAACCATTTGTCCCAAACTCTACCTCTTCCTCATAAAAACTAGATATTACGACAAGCGATTCTGCCGACAACTATTACGGGGGCCTGGGGACATGAAAAAATTTCACTATATATAAAAAGTTGCATCAAATAAACAGAGATGGTAAATAGATTCATAAAAAAATTGAATTTGAATAAATTGTTTAGAATGAATTGATTGATCTACTATATTATTTATTTATTTTATATCCGAAAATCAAATCAGATTACTGATACAAATTTATGTATCACAAGATTTCTTACAAAATGAGGTCTACAACCTTTTATAAAATTATAAAGAGCCAACCTTTTATAAAGTTAGGAGATTGTCTCTTTGAGGAAGTTGAGGTTGGTCTCGACGAACGTAGAGTGGTCTTCTACCGGTAGTGTCGGGATCCGCTCCTGCCGCTCGTTCTCTCGTCCTTTGCCTCTTCCCAGGTCCTCCATGCTGCAACGGATGGAAGTCAGGCAGTCGGATGATGGATCTGGATATAAAGGGGAACTACTCGGTCCACCCCCTATCCAGTCCTTTCCTCACCAGGGTTCCTTCCACACTGCTTGTCTCTTCGTTTTCCCTCCGAAACTTTTTTTCTCCCCCCTCCAATTTTGAATAGTGACCACCCGTTAGAAATGCATGGTCTGCCTTTTTGTTTTGTTGTAATTCGTGGCTGGCCTTTGCCAAACGTCCGGTCAGTATCCGGTCAGTCCCCCTTGCAGTATTGCACAGCAAACGCTGAGTGTAACTACCGGTTTCGGGTGTCCACCGCGGATGTCGAATAATTTACAATGAGGTTTCCATATGACCTATACATATATTAGTTGACATTTGTATGTTCTTAAATAGTATATACATATTATAAATAAGGAAGAATAAGGAAAGAAGGAAGAAATTGATTTTTAATGTTCTTCTTAAGAATAACAATGGGCGCTTTCAGACAACGTACTGCGTTTATCGTGGACAGTAAATTTAACTAATCTCTGGAAAAGTTATACGACTAACAACGTATAAAAATAGCTCAAAATACAAATTTGTTTAGTTTTTTAAGCTGGTTTCAATGGCACCAGTTAAGTTATACTTTACTTTTATTCTTTTCCTTGAAAATTTTAAAATTAGATTTTTTTGACATTAAAGTCTCTCAACTTAACTAGGTACCGTTACTTAATAACTAAGTTACTATATAACTTTTGAACCGTCAATTTTACAGACATGCGGGTGGTGTCAAATTATTTAGTACTCTGTGCACTATAAACTATCAAATTTTAATCAAAATTGTCAAAATCATACCTTTTTCTATTACTGGAGCTACCAATTGCAGAACGATGTATAAACAGTTTAAAGAATTGGTTATTTCTAGAGTTTTCCACTAAAGGAAGTTATAAATTGTTGGACATCCTTTCAAAATTGATTGAAGAATATAATAATCGAGGACATAGAACAATACGTATGAAACCAAATACCAAGAATGCAAAAACATCTATGGCTATAAATAGGAGATTGAGTTAATTGTATAAAATTTAAAGTGGGAGATGTCAGGGTTTCAAAACATGAACATCTGTTAGTAAGGACTATACACCCAATTGGACGGGTGAGTTGTTCTAATAGCAAAAGTAAAAAAGACAAGACCTATTACATATATATATATATATATATATATATATATATATATATATATATATTGAACGATAATAGAGGTAATATAATATAAGAGGTGGGTTTTTATAAAGAAGAATTGTTAAAGACAAAATATAAGGACATATAATAGTAGGGGAAGAAATTAAACGAAGAGGTGATATTTCTCCTCGGACGGTTTATTTCAAGTGATTAAGATTTCCGAGTAGGTCATGGATCAATGCTAGTGATATAGTTAGATGATTGGACAATTTCTAAATAAGGTGCTGGCTGATACTTATGTTAATCCGCGACGATTCTGAACTCATTTTTTGGTTCATTTAGAATTAAGTCTCCACTGGCAGCACCCGAATATAGTTTAGGCTTGGACATAAAAAGTCTCTGCCTCCCTTCCATAAATATACTACTCATAATGTATGGTTTTCCATATATGGTCTCCGCCACCATTTTTCTATATATATATATATATATATATATATATATATATATATATTTCTAATATGCGAATGTGTTGCATGAGCTTAAGATCTATTTTTGTGAAAATTTAAAAACAGGCAGTTCAATATTTTTTCCGTTTACTTGCCACAACAAACAACCCTCCAAACAAGAAAAATAGAAATTACCTCTTGTTTCTAATATGATCTCATAATTTAGATATGCTTTCTTATTTTATGCTGGTTTACCATATTATAATATAAGTATAATTTAAAAATTTTAGAATGAGGTAGTAAACGATTAAGAAAATGTTTAAATGAAACTGAAAGTGGTAACGAAAATAATCAGCCGTTAAAGAGAAACTGTTGTGATTTATATTGCAAATGATAATGAAACTGGCAATAATGAGAATGAACAATGTGAGGAAATAGAGGTTGCAGTGGGACTAAAATTACCCGTGGAAAATTTGGATGAAGAGACAGAAATATGAAGAAGCGGAATACACATGTGCGCGCGCGCGCGTGTGTGTGAGTGGTAATATATGTGTGTGTAAAAGGGTTAATTTAGAATAAAAGCTAAAAGTATGGCTATAATGCAATGAAAGCTCAAGGTCTGGTATGGTTTAGTTGGTCCGGGTTTGGAGGTCCATTATCTTTAAACTGGTCCCGGAGCGCGAATATGCTTTTCATCTCATCTCCTTGTGCAAACAACCCGCAAGTATTTATTCTACAATTATCTCTCTTCTGTTATATTTGATGTAGAAATTATCCTACTTGTTAGGCATACTAGTTTACTATAACACTTTGTACATTTTCCATTCAGAAGTGAAATATATTTTTTTAATATTAACGAGTACTATGGAAAGCCTCAATTTTAAATCTTACTTTTTTAATTTACACAATTATTATATCCGATTCCTATCAATCTTAGATGCCTTAGAGTATTCATAAATGTACTAATATTTAATGGAAAATGAAATCGCAATAGTAATAGGTAGGACTACCATAGTTTAAGTTTCTATACTAAGTTAAATTTATACTAATAAATAATAGTATTTATACCACTAATTTCTGTAGAACCTTTAGAGTTTTGTCTATTATAGTAAAAAAAGGTTTGTTTTAAATTAAGATATGTTTGATTATTTTACGTTTTATAAGTCGATATGGGTCTTAGCTCAATTTTTTCTGTCCGTCTGTCTTTGACTAACACCAAACAAGGGATTTGATATTTTCCACAAAAATTAAAATACCCAATCTATGAAAACTATTTATCTTTTCCCATTACTTTTGGAGAAGAATTTTTTACTTTAAACCAACTCACGCACTATGAAAATAAAATAATATTATTACGTTCTCAAAATCCCAGTTTTGTTAAATATTAGAAATTTTTAATTTTTTACAGAACATGTGATATATACAGGGTGTTCATTAAAGTTGGGGACAAACTTCGAGGGGTGATAGTACTCATCAAAATTAACAAAAAATTTACTATATACACATGTCGAAAAATCCTTCGTTTAGCCGCTAGCCACCATTTTGTATTTTATACAAAAAACGTTATATATAAATAATTATTTAAGATACAGAAACCAAACTTCGCACACATATTTGATGGCTAAATAAAAAAATATTCTCAAAGTATCATTAAGTTTGCTTTTATATCTTCAAAATTACGGCGGTTAAAATATTTTAATATAAATAACAAAAAACCATTAACTTTAGGAACCACCGCCATTTTGAAAATATAATAGCAAACTTAATGATACTTTGAGAATATTTTTATCTTTGGCCAATAAATATGTGTGCAAGGTTTGGTTTCTGTATCTTAAGTAGTTCTTTATATATAAAGGTTTTTGTATAAAATACAAAATGGCGGCTAATAATAAATAAATTGCTGGAAGGTCTTAATGTTTCACTTAATTACTGTACATAAAACAAAGTTTAAAATAAATACTAACACACCTTTGAAGTAAAATATATCTAATTGAGAACGTACTGTAAATAAAATATGAAAATAAATCGTATAACTATTATGAAAATATCATATATCTCGCAAAATAACTAGTAGTACACTGAGAAGTTCGTGTAATTGAATGGAAGAACTGAATAGCCCCCGCCGTCGTCAAACTGATTCTATTGCATATCGGTAAACAAGAAGAAAAAAACTGAGGCACCAAAAGAAATAGAACCGGAGTAGGCGGCGCGTCAAGCCAAACTTCGTTAGCACAATATCAAGACAACGCTCGTTTGCCTTTGCCTTAACTGTACATATGAGGTGATTTAATGATTTTTAATAATCTTAGCCTTTAATGGAACAAAAGAATTTATATAAGTATGCTGTTCTGACAAACGGGAATTATTTGCTACACAGTATCTGCTACTCTCATTCAATTTAAGAATACTAAAATAAACGTAGAAGAATATATAATAATTTCATTGCATTTCAGGTTTAATGAAACAATAGCACTTCTGTCATTTTATTACTTATTAGCATATTTATATTTTATATTTATCAGAAGCAGTGGCCAACATATATTTAAATACCCTAATGGAAGTTACAGGTCGTTAACTATTTTCTCTAAGCCAGCTGGTCCTTTCCGTTGCAACCTATTGTCTGCGTATAATAACCAGCTGGTTTAATATAACACAAGACCAATAAATTTTTGACTTGGCCTATGAATTGAATGAAGCCAGGGGAGACTCCCGTCCTACGCCAATATGGAGGCGGGCCCATGAGTCATCCCACTTGCGAGTGTCAGACACTGCTGGCTCACTGCTCAGTGCAAAAAAGACTCTGGCCTCTACAAATAACTTTCTCCCCTGTGATGTACTGTTTGCTGTTTATATTAATAGTGCAAAATTGATTTTACTTAAAACTTCGGTAATGCCTACTAACCAAAGTTATTTATAAAAGGTATTTCCAGGTCAGGCTACAACATAGTTCCAAATTATTAACCGAGTCATTACGCAAAACCAAAGTAAGATATCACATGACAAAAACTGTACGGTTTGAGGGTCAGTGACCCTTAAAATTAATTAAAAATGTTCTAAATCAATTAATTATTACTTAATAGAGTACAATGTTTGTATTTAAATGCTATTATTGTTTATTCATAATTTTTACCGTATTTCGTAAACAACTAAAGGTTTTTCTAGGAATTAGGAGCAGTTTTTCAATGCTATTCAAAATACAAATTAAAAATAGGTTTTATAAACAAGTTTAATTTTATTGTTCATTCATTTTATAGTTCAATACATAAACTATATCTATAGTGCCAAATGTATATCATCGTATCTATTTTGTAAGATACAGTAATATATATTTGCTAGTGTTGGTTCGAATACATTGTTGTATGTTAGTTTTGTTTACACTTGATACTAAATATGAGCTCTGTAAGATGTATATTGATTAAATAAACAACTTACAGAGGTTAGATTTTCATGAGTTATGTTTCGACGATATTTAGTCCTAACAAAATCTTCTATAACAGAATATTTGAGTTTTACATATTCACTGACATAACTTAAATGACAGAAATAAAGGTAACGTAATAATGCGCATACATTTGAAACGTACATTTGCTAATAATTCTTGTACGTTATTTTTGTTAACATTTATTGACAGCCATGAATTAAATTCTCAACACAGAAAGATGGGCAATTTTATCAAAGCTTGATATTTGAGACCTGATATACCCCCTATCACTATATAGTCGTATTTTAATCACAAGTCTTGCCACTTGGTATCAATTAGATACTAATTTAATACTTTAAACTATCCACAGATTGTAAAGTGCATTTGGTAATTTTAACATATCTATAATTGATGTACGAACTAAGTAGTACATCTATAAATCGTTTTGCTTGTAGATAGCAAGGTTAAACTTGTAATAGTATCCGCCGGTGTGTGTGTGTGTGTGTGTGTGTGTGTGTGTTTATGAATCCATACATCTACAGGTACGAATTTGACTACCTACAATTCTGCTCCGATTTCTTAAATTTCTCATTGGTTATTAATATAGGATAAGCGATAAAAATGACTATTCCTCTGGATGGTGATCCAAGACGTGCCCAAACTGTGTCACTTTCAAATAAATTAGTTTTTCCCTAGCATTTTATATTTTACTTACATAACTGTAATTACTTTTAGATTCGAAAAAAGCTTTTTAAAACTTATTTTAGAATGGTTATTGACAATAAATCCCTTTGCTGCTTCTTACTGCAATTGGTTAACTAACATAAAATAAAAAACCCCTTTAATTTTAGTATAAAAATACTAACGAAATAATGCATATTCTTAAATTCTTATAACCTAGAATCAGAAGTATCATTCTATTATTAATGCATTCCCCGGCGTGTATTTTAGTAGGTTTAAATTTCAGAAGAGCAATGAGCGTCATGAAGTTAAATAATGCGCGTTTGTTGCTACAGTATAATACATTTACGACAAATATTTATTCCATTATTGCAAAACCATGGTCGTGGAAAATCATCTTCTATGTACTGTACCGTTAGAGACACCTTCATCGGGAGCTACTGTTGTGTGTGAGAGATTCAGTGCCTAACTATAACGCAGCCTCCTCGGGATCGAATACATCCTAAGAAACAATTTTGTATGGTGTTTTTGGTTTATTGTTAAGCAATGCGAAGTTACCATGCCTAAGTTAAGGATTATTGCCATTAAATTTAAAAGTTTAAGTGAAATTAACCAATCAATATATTTCATGGGTTAGGAATCCATATTAATATATGAGTGATAACTATTTTTACTAATGTAATGTAATAACATAAATGGAGCTATAAATGACACGCACCACAGTAAAAGAGGGACGGCGCGAATCCTAAACCGAGGGTGAATCGATACAGCAGCTGATCCGCCTAGCAAACTTACAGCTGCAGTCCGTGTTGTTTTCTTATTGGGGTCAATTTAGTGGTTTACCTACGAATACTTTACCGATGGAATTAAACATATATTAAATAAGTTGACTAACTAAATTAAAAAACATCGATTATGTACTCTTTGTAAAATGGTTTACAGTTTATATAAACCCTTAAATACACATTAATAAATAAATGATTTATATTTAAAATTCTATTCCAATCGGGTTGTTGTTTGATAGCATTTAAGGAATGTTAAATTTATTGTTTAAAACTTCGTTCCATATGCCTACTTAATGGTGGGCGTGAGTAGGAAATGTTTCCGGCAAAACTACATTTTTAAACAATACACAAAACTAAATTTAACTATTCCTAACACCGTTTTCTGTAAAATTTAACTTAACGAAATATAGCTATCCTTTAAAAAATTAACATAAAAAATTATAGTTTATGAATTTTACAACGAATAAATAAACCCAATCTGAATCAGTGGTTTTAGTTCAAATTGCAGCTACAGAATAGGTCCATAATGATAACATAGACACTTTGAAGGGCTTTTGAAGGGCAAAACCTGATTTATTTAAGCCTCGAGATCTACTCCAATCGGTTTCTCGTGTTTAAATACCCCGAGATGCACTATCATAGCTCCTTGGACAGAAAAAGATTGGCAGAACAGTACTTCGTTTTGAGTATAAGATTAATTCACCCCCGTAACCTAAGTCCCGTTCTTCGCGCGAGTAAAAAAGGCTGAGAGGTGAACTGATACATTTGAATTGTTGTTAATTAATTATTTATTGTTAATACGATTGCATAACCCAAGTGCCTACAGTAACGAAAAAAAGTACGAGCACCTTTCAAATATTGGGAAAGGATAAGGATTAACGTAATAGAGGCAGGCATTGGAAGGCAACTTAAAATCACCATTCCACTGTTTTGAGCTAATAATTCGAACATAAATTTCAATCCAGCAATTTATTTGTAAAATGAACTTTGTTTCTTCTTATTCCTGAACGGTCAAAATGTAGTGTAAATAGATATTGACATTAAAAAATATAATCATTGAAACCTAGGACGGTCACGGCAGCTCTTTCTTCTTCTTCCCGAACTGTCAAATTTAAGTGTTCACAACTATTAACATTTTAAGTAATTTTATGTTTTTATTCTTTGATAATTAAAAAAAATTAAATTTAGGACGTTCACGGGGGTAGCCCGTGGGGATTGTAATAAAAAGAATTTGCCTATGTGTTGCATGAGTTTAAAACTTTTGTGGAAAGTTTTAAAACTGTTCAGCATTTTTCGCGTTTACTTGCCACAATAAAACCCACAAACAAACATACAGAAACCACCTCTTCTTTATAATATTATAGTTTTACACTATATTACTTCTAACAATACAAGTTATTCAACGATATTCAAGTACGACTATTAAAGTACAGTGCAGTATTCGAATAAGATTTTTTATTTTAATCACCAAATTTCTCTAAAGCTCTATGGCTCAATCTCCTTACTAATTTTATTCATAATTATTTTGCTAAGTTTACAGTCCTTAGATTTTGTAGTATTCGATTAATATTGTATTCGCAACAGCTAGATTTTAATCTATTTTATTGTCTTTAATGTCACTCGTTATGAGTGATAATTAACTTAAGAAGGTCACTGATAAATTATTTTAATGAAATAACAATATTCATTGCATTTCATAAGAACACGTATTGAAATTATATTATGATAACTATTCATACGTTGAAAACAACTATTTTTCTATTATTTAGCTACACGACACATTACAATTTTAGTGACAAAGAGTATTTTTACCTTAGAAAAGCTCGTTGGAAAGAGAGCACCATCACCTAATAGATTCTTTTGGGTGGTGGGTCCTTGTAATTTGGACGAAGTAGAGTAAAGAGAGAGAGGGCTTGGAACAATGTTTAGTGTTGCTGTGATGAAGGAGGCTTTTAGGACTAATGTAATAACTGGAGAATGCTTGTAGGTATTAGTTTGTGTAACTGTTAATTTGTGACTGTTACAGAAACATTGTAAGGTTTACAGCATGCAGGTAACCTTATAAAGAATTAACCTTTAAAATAATGTATTGCTTGTTGTTGTTGCAGTTGTTTCATTTGGAGTGATTTATTTGTATGAATCTCTAAACAGTGAAACTTGATTCAATCTAAAGCAAACAGTAGAGTTTTAATATAAAACTAAATATAATTTTACATGATTGTATTCCAACAGTTCTTGGATTTTTACTATTTGTAGGACCCTAAAAAAATACTAAAACATAGTAAGTTAAACATGTTTTAAATAATGAACTTTTTGAATTTTTAAATGTAATTTAAATAAATGAAATACCTTAATTATAGCAAACAAATCATATTTCCCAATAAAATGTCACAAAACACTATTTGTAGACAGTAATCCAAAGACAAATTCATAGAATTTTTGTTTAACACACTCACCACTGCCAGTTTCAATAATTATTATTTAAGATTAAAATCCAGGCATTTTATTTCAAACACCCGATCTGTGCCAATAGGACACGTTCGGAAAGAAAATAATTATTATTATTCCTTTTTAGGAAATATTAATTACTAGCTGCCCCGGCGATCTTCGTAACGCCTAACAGAAAATACATGTTAACTTTAAGATTGGCCATGTTCTAAAGTCAAATAGCACTGCAGCTTCGTTGTGAAAGCTTTTAATATTCAACAGCTGATTATTATAATAAACCTAATATGTATAAATATTGTAATTATTTTATCTAGCAAACATATAAACACGTAACTTTAAATCACACAGAAAATAAAAAATATAAATACATTATATAATTCCCAAAAACCGTAACCAATTATCGTGGTGAATAATGCTGTTCATTCTGTACATTACATATTTACTCCATAGTTTTACATTAATGAATGATTCAGATAGCATTGGATAGTAAAGCATTATTGCTAATGAAAAGTAAAACAACAGCTGTAGCTTAAGAAATCATATGTTTTCATTGTAGAACATTTGTAAACAAACTTAGTCCCCATAAGGTTAACATTAGAAATTTAAAACGCTATAAAATAGAAACTAATTGAATTTATGGAAATTAAATATGTCTAAAGCATGACCGGATCAGAGACGAATCCAAAATATTAAAGATCATTAAAATCGGTCCAGCCGTTCTCGAGTTATAATGCGTGTAACTAACACGACTTTGTTTTATATATTTAGATTTGTCAATACCATGTCATTATATCTCTCCTCTTTCTCCATCTATGAATATTTTATGTGAGTTCTGATATTGTATCCATCACCAATCGCAATCTTTCTTATTATTCATTGGGTTTTTTTTATAAAATCCCATTTTAAGGTATAAATTAAATACAAATATATAAATCTTTTATTAAGATATTAGCTATAATGCGTCTTGTTTATGCATAAAATATATTTACTTTGACGGTAAAAAGTTTATCGTATAACGAAGGAAATCAAAGCTTTAAGATTCCTTTCAAGATTTGAAATTGCATTTGTGTTTACTTTTCAAAGTCAGAGGCTCTTCAAAGTCGTCAGTTTGGATTGGAATCCCTTAAGGTAATTCGATAAAAAGGAAACAGTTTAAATGAATCTTTTATTTATTTTGAAATGTATTAATAAAATTACATAACTAATTATAACTATTTTATGTACAATTATTTAGAAATTAATCCACACGACAAAGCAACTAAAGACATTATGTAAAATACAACCTTTGTTATTAGGAATTTAGAAAATTAGTAATTGCGAGCTTATTATCCACGATCACCTACTGATGTCTATGCTGTCTTGTTTCATGCAAACTGCTAGTCCCATTGTGAAATGGCATTTGTCTTAGTTCTGAGGGGAGGATATCGCAAACAATCAAACAAATTTGAAACTGAAGTGATGTCATATGGTTATAAGGACAACTGTTTAAAGGGACATAAAACATTCCCTTCAAACATAACCACATTTTAATCTTTATCCCAGAGAGAAGTAAATACATTTTTCGGTAGGAAATTCGCATTCTATATTTTAATGTCTACTCTTTTTGATAGCTATTTACACAGGTTTCAAATATATGTATATTAATAATTTATGAATCCACGTTCCATGTTCCAAGTTCTGGGAACCTTTTAATTATATTTATACATTTCCGAATAACAAAAATATACGTTCCAAAAGGTAAAAGTTTTATCATTAGTATCATTTCATTACAAAGTACAGTTACACATTATAGTTAGTTACTCAGTTAGTTTTAAAGTACATATGTCGTCGCGCTGAACATTCTTCCTTATGCAAGCCACAATAGATTAAATTCTGTTCAGTTCACTCAATCTATATATTTTCATTGAAATAGCAAAAATGTGTCTCACACGGTTACGTTTGTTTGTAGATTCCAAATAAGAAAAGGTATGTACTTTTATTTCTACTGTTAAGTGTAATTTTACTAAGTGTATTTTTTTCTTAAAGGTACAAATTAAATTTATCGAAGAAAACGTTCTCGCGCACAGGCCAATATCGGCCCATGCGGGAACTTTTTTTCCGTTACCTGTAAAATTATACATTTTGTAAAATTGAATGTATATTTTTTGGAAATAAAATGGATTTGATTTGATTTACTCGAGGGCAATATAAAGATGCGAAAACTTAACCTTAAGATATATTAGGAATAGTATAATAAATTCTTAGGATAATAGGATAGGTTAAAAGTAATGAAGGCAGTAATAAATTACACCTTAGTTACTACAGTTTATGATATAAAGTGTATTTTTAAAGTCTCTCCCCCCCTATTTTTTGTCTACAATCTATATTTAGACAGGTCTTTTTCAACATGAGTTTCAATAAAAACGAACATAGCCCAACGTATAAAGCTAATTAAACAAATGACAGTTCAAAGTGATCCAAGATGTATTAGTCAACGTTAAAATTCCTTATAAGAGGCTTGTTACATAACATATTTAAAATACCCCCGTCACAGCAGACCTACATACTCAGCGAGTTTTCAAATCAATAATAATATATAGCAGGTCAATATCTGTTATAATTAAGAGATTTTGCCTATTCTCCATAAGATTAACATGGGAAAAAGTATGCAGGTTTTCTGCTGAGAGGAAAACTGAAAGTAGGCATTTCTACTATAAACTATTTTTATTTTGACCGTGTATTCCAAGTTTTATCAAGCGGCGGCAGGGGTCAGTCCAGGCGCTCACACGCTTAATATGTTATGGGCTTAATTATTTTGTATTTGCTCGTAAAGGAAATTTATTAAAAACAAAATACCAAATACAATGTACTTTATAGGTCCTTATCAACATATTGATGTGTTAAACTACCAAAATTAAGGTTTAGAAATTTTTTTTTAAATTTGAAAATTAAAATCCTATAAGGATTTAACAAAACTAATTCTGTTGTATTATTTTTGTTTATCAGTGGAAAGTTTCAAACTTTGGACCGAAATAAACTTCACATATTCATAAATAAAATGTATTGAATAACTTTTTGTATTTGATTTGCTCCTTGCCATAATATTTTTTTTAAGTGCATTAACTGTTCACGCACTTCAGTTAACACAAATTCTGTGGGTAGAAGCTGGGTAAAAAATCTCTCCAATTCTCAAATTTTAATTGGGAAAATTGTAATTGATACAAAAGTTAGAGTATGTACCTATTAAATAGATCTCATAGTTAAAAATAAAATATAGATCGTAGAAAAATTAAGTGGGAAGGAAATTTCAAACCACCATGTATGTTCAGCTCTATGCCCATCACTATTTACTATTATAAATGATATACATGTAGTCGACAGGTTGATTCGTAGTTTCTTATTCACTTTACCGTTGAAATTCATTGTGGTATTCTTTCTAAATCGGATCAATTTTTATTAGTTGTTAAGCTGATGGACAATACAGTACGGAAATAACTAGAAATAGCATACAAACAGACTATTACATAGCTTACAAATTATTCGTATCATTATTATAAAATTAAATTTGTCCTAATAAAAACAATTACGATTCAAACATATCCTTTATTCTATGCCGGTTGTAAAAATACTTATTATTCTTATAATAAAAACCTTAATGAAAAACTATTTTTTTATAAAGGAGACCAATATCGGTTTAATAGTTGGTTTTCAGTTTTTTTTTCAAACAAATCAGTCGAGTTTGCTGAACGTAATCTTGCACATAAGATTTTAACTAAGGTGGAGCCAGGGATCTTCTTGGCAAAGTAAATCAATACGACCACACTTGAGCGGTATTGTCGCTGGGCCCGCAGGCCCTTGCCCTCCCACGTCTACATCCTACAATGTTAATGGACCGATGGTTAGTAACAGGATACATACAGTAATTACTGAAGATTAAGTTTTAGTATAGCTATATAGTTATAGAACTAAAGCTAAGTTATTTATGTTTAGGTTTTAATTTTGTAAAATATGCTTGAAACAAGTTAGCTCAATTATAAATACCCCCGTCGCAGCAGACCTGCGTACTCAGCGAATTTCCAAATCAATAAAATAATAAAAATATATGACAAGTTTTATAAAAATCTGTCCATAAACATGAGAATTATTTGCCTATTCTCCATAAGATTAACATGGGAAAGAGTGTAAGGTTAGCTGCTGTGAGGAACACTGAAAGTAGTAATTTCTACCATAAATAATTTTTATCTTGACATTTATACCAACTTTCATTAACATCTGTCCATAAATAAAGGAGTTTGCCTATTCCCTATATGATTAATATGGGAAAAGAGTATGTAGGTTTGCTGCCATGATAAACACATAAACTATGATTTTTAAGCATAAATGTATAGATATCAACCACATGAAGCTAAATATCAATTTTTATCCAAAAATATTCATTGGTATGGGAAATATCAATTTTTCCCTATCCTACATAAGATTAATATTGGTTCAACAACGTACTGTGTTTAGATTTTTTATATCTCGGTAACCGTTGTATTGTTGTTGTTGAGTTATCGTGTTCACAGACACACACACACACACACACACACACACACACACTCACATAATATATATATATATATATATTTATATTGTATATATAAATTTTAACGACTATTGTTTTTGGACTCTGGGCACCTAAAGACGAAAAAATAGCATGGTCCCGGGCTTAAGTCTTACAATAAGACCTACGGTAATAGCTTCTTCCCTATGGGAAATTCGCTAAAACGATTTGTATATATTGCATCCTCAATATGCATTTCTAAATCATAATATTGTAGTAGTTTTAAATTAAGCTAATATCCGTATTTCCAAACACTACATCATTCTCACGTATCGTTGTTTATAATTTTATGATATGTGAAACAATATAACAATCAGTATTAATAACATCCCAGAGTATGTATTATTTAGACATTAACTAGATCTAAATGATTTAGCTCCGCAAAATTATTGAGTTAAATCTATTTAAACTTTATTAAATAAATTGAATTTTGCTACAAAAGTGTCCCTAATTATAATACTAAAACTATAAGTAAAAAAAAACTCATGACAGGTTCAAAATAAACTTAAAAGGTCTAATTAGTTCTCGGCTATCCAAATATAAAATACCCAGTAGTTAATTATAATTCCTACAATGGTGTTTATTTAACAACATTAACCTCTAAATCAAATTGTCTGTGTTTGATAATTTTTAAACCATTTAGTTCTTTATTATTATTATCAATTTAGAATTAAATACATAACTTTACATATTATGGCATTTCCTGCAGGAAATTAGCTTTATTTGTGGTTATTAGTATCAGATCTGAACGCTGGACCAATTGTTCGTTTTTTTTGTACCCAGATGCAAAAAACACCATTGGTTCTATGATACATATTATATTTGAAAATACATAACACTCCGGTGCTCGCGTGGTTTACTGGAACGCGAGCGGTCGCGTGGAGTGCCCCTGCACTCCACTTGTTTTTGTTGTTTTTCTTAATTAGTATGAATTGTTTTGACGATGTATTGGCATTTTATGTTGAATAGACACATATAACACAAAATTTATGTGATTGGTGATGTTATAAAACACATAATTTAGACAAAAAATAATTTTGCAAATTGTACAATACAATAAATAAATATTGATGCATGGGAAAATTATTTTAAAAATCGTTAGGAATAATTTTTCAAACAACGCAATCTAACCCTAAAACCAAGTATGACAACATACTTTGACAAATGCACCTAATTAGCACGCTCTGCACACACTCTTTTCAAACGATCAAGGTATACTCATTTGTTACACTTGAAAATTTAAGCAAATTTTACAAAAACATAAATAAATATTGCTGCATAAAAGACTTAATTAAAAATGGTTAGGGATAATTATTTAAATAACGTAATATTATATATTTCAAGTTCATCAGGATCTTCGTCACTTAAGACACTCTCGTCATCTTCCGTTTCAGCTAACCAATAGGCCTACCATAACTATTCTTGGTTGTCCATTGCTCATTCATTAGTTAATACATGCACACACTATACAGTTTTCATATAAAAATAATGTCAACTACGTGAACTAAAATCCACAACATATGTCACTACGTGGAAAAAACGGGAACACAAATACTCGCGTGGAGTGCACCTGCACTCCAATCGTGCGACACCACGGGAAAAAAATCAATTAAAAAATGGTTTATCCCGAATTGGTAGCTGTCATTATACTGACAGGTTCCAGGGGTGTCAGAGGGAAGGTATATGACTGCTCAAGGTCACAAGTGCTGTCAAGTGAGTTTTATGAACAAAACAAAATGACTGGAGTGCCACTGCACTCCACGCGAGCACCGGAGTGTTAAATTATACTGTGACATTAACAATTAATAAAACAAATAAAAAATTTCAATTATTTTTCTATGTATAAATGAGAAGAGGTAAACAGGTGCACAGATGTCTGCGCACACTCTACATTTTGCATAAGACTATAATTGCCAAATTAAAGCAAAAGGAAGAACATTCAAAAAATCTATCTGAAACTTTAATTAAAATAATTTGAGTTTGGAATTTAATTCAATGAGTATAAAGCCAATCTAGTTTTACTGCATTTGGTTTTAATGAATTCGAAATTTATTGTTTGTGGAATTCTATTCATTTTTTATAGTAATGTGATGTAAACATTAGCGATAGTTCGATCCCCTCTTTAAGGTGTAAAATAATTGATATACTTACAAATTATAAACTTGAATGATATACACTTCATTTAAGACCTCGTCTACATTTATTAGACAAGTAAATGGTCACAGAAGAGGCCTGTGTGAGGTATTTGTGATACACCATAATCCTTCCTCAGTGCCGGAGATATGTGGCTGCTTTGTGTCCGCACTGGGGACGGCCACTAATACCGCAGTTAATTGTACTCCAACCTAACCAGTAAATAAAGGGATTCGTGAAAGCATACTATTGTATGAAGAAACATTTAAAACGATAACTTTTTATTTTATATTTTTTTATGCACTTTCGTGAATAATTAATTAGTAAAATAGGTGCCTTTAAGTTCCTTGTGGGCGAGCTATGGGATGGCGAGTTATGGTTTTGTTACCTATAATGAAGTTATCAACTCCTCAACAAGTTTAAACTTGAATGGTTATGAGCCGATATGATAGTCACGTTATGACCAAGAGCCATATCACATATCACATCACAGAACTACGACGAAAACTCGATACCCAAATATGTAGGTTTCTCCAAATAATAGATGTTTATTGCGGTTCATCATCAGCTTTGTCTTGGAAAGGATATGTATCCAAAGTTAGGGGGCCGCTTATGGCATAATAAACATAATAAAACTCAATACTCTTGCGATTGTTGCACTAATGCAAAATAACTATAGTTAATAAGTGTTTGGCTAGGTTAATTAGCAATTATTTTATTGATTGATAAATAAATCTACTAGATCATTAATTTCGAATTTAGTTTTTCCTCTTAAAAAATAAATCAATGAAGGACAAATTATTTCAAATATAATAATTTGTAATTGTAAATATATTGTAATAAATTGTAATTTGTATGGATATTGTACATACACTTATACACATAAATATAGGAGTATGGAATATTTTTTTCTATAAATCACTTATAATTTTTTATTTACAAATATTCTCTTATATGTCACATAAATCTAGTCATACTTACAAATAACTTTATAACATAAATTAAGATACCTATCAAGTTACTTAACTTTTTAAAACTCTATTTTCATTATATATATAGTTTAAAAAGAAATTATGAAATCGAAGACGATGTTGAAGTCAAGACGAAGATTAACATCGTCATGTTTAAATATTAGGACAAGCAATGAATAATGTAAATTTAATGATGGAAAACCTTCTTTGGTCTTTAACAAAGTAACTTGTCTTAGACTATCCAAACGTCTTGCCAAGAAAATTGAGTTTGAAATGACCGTTGTGCTTTATCATCATAATGAATCTGTAAGAGAGTATTCTTTACTTAAACATGCATTGTTTACATTTTTAATATTATATTCTGATGCTAGAACTGTAGAGTAGGTCGTAGCTTCGACCTACTCTAAAGTTAATCACTACAGTGATAAAATTAAAATACGTGTTGTACTACTTGATCAGTTAAATCAAATTTCAACTGATAAAGTATAACAACGTTGAATGTTGAAAATTATGCCAAATAATTATAAGATAATTTCTTTGTTAAACTTTAGAATACTTTTGATTTAAAATGTGAGTTTAAAAATCTAAACTTTTAAAACCCGTGCCATTGTCACAGAGTTATTTATGTTTGTTAAATATAGTATATTATCAGGAAATAAAGTGACTGTTTATTTCCTGACGTGATCCGAGCTGAACCAGGCCGGTACGGGACGGGACAAACATTCATGCCAAATGCTATTATATTTACAGAGAAATGTCAAAAGGCTCCTCAACAACAGTCCCCACCCACACGCACGCTTCCTTAAAATACTTGGTTCATTTTTAATTTACTTAAAACTTCCATTATATTTTATTATCAATTTATAATATAGTAAAATAATTGTTAGTATCAAATTATTTTAAATTTGGAAAAATCGTAAAAACCAAAGTGAACGTTTGTAGATGATTCCGTCAATTCAATGCAAAAGCAATGACTAGGCCTATTGATTAATAGATCATCACCCGATCATTAAATATCACGTATTTTTAACAAAATAGTATCGAAGTATTTTATTTATTGAAGGTCTGTAAATTGTAAACTTCTATGCCTAACTTCAAATATATAATACGATATAATATTTAAAAAAATAGTTACTGTTAAAATTTTATCTGAACAATCACAACATGCATGTTTTATTGATTAAGAACCCTGGATAATGCAAATGAGTTTCAAATAGTAAATTGGATTTTTCTAAAGTGTGATCCCTGATCATAGATTTGTTGTTGAACTACAGTAGTAGCTGATAGTGTCATTGTTAAGTTCATACAATAAATAAATAAATAAATAAATATATATATATATATATATATGTATGTATATATTTATAAATAACATTATATTATAGATAATGACTACCTATTAAGTTTAAGACACCAGGTGACCATAATACTATGTTCATAATTAATATTTACTTATGAATCCAAAACTTTTAATAATTTATAAATTTAAAACTAAACTGTAACAGGTAAAACTAGGCAAACTAAACAAAAAAGAGAAGAAATAATGGAGTAACCATTAACATTTAATCATAAATATCGTAGAAGTATGAAAGACACTTTTCCCTTAGCCAGACAGTTTTCGGAGTTGATACCAAGCTCTTAAGAGCCTTTCATTAAAATGATGGAGGACTCTGCGAACTCAGATTAACATCTTGATGGCTTTATTCGTTACGAAACGATTCCTTCTAAAAATATCATTTTTTCTATATAACCGTATTTGATAGCTAAGATGGTTAATGTTTATTTTAGCCATAATAATTTAATATACTTTATTATGCCAATAAGATAATTAGTATTATTCTGAACGATAAAGTTGTAATGAAAAATGGTAATTCGACAGTTCATCACAGGCTATTGTCTTTAAACTATCCATGAGTCCTAGGAATATTGAGAGCTTGTTTTTACATCGTATAGTGTATAAGGGTTTTATATTAATAATATAATGTTAAGTATCATAGCTTATTTGTTTATTGAGCAGTCAATTACCATTTATATACATAAAATTACACCGTCTGTAATACTGTCATGAAACATTGTAATCCAAACAAAAAAATAAACGGTACCAGTGGACTGACACATACTTTCTCCCTTAAGTAAATTAAAAAAAAGACAATCTGTAATAAAACTATTGTGTTCTACAAAGTTAATCCAAATATCATTTAATAATTTATTGTTTCAAAAATAATCATCCAATTTCTAAAAATAAAAACAAGAGAGACAAAGTTAAATTAACTTTTCAAATTGTATGGGGGGGACACCCCCCCCCATAACACCAAGCTTTTTTGAGCTGGTTTTGTTCGGTGATTTGACCTTACGCTTCATACCAAGTTTCATGGAAAACGGTTGGAAAGTAAGGAAGAAATTGATTTTTTCATATTCTCCATAAGAATAACATTGGGCGCTTTCAGACAACGTACTGCGTTTATCGTAGACAGTAAATTTAACTTTTCTCTGGAACCGTTAGTCGTAGACAAATAATTCTAGATACTAATTTGTTTAGTTTTTTAAGCTGGTTTCAATGGTACCAGTCAAGTTATACTTTACTTTTATTGTTTTCGCTGAAATATAAAAATTTGATTTTTTTGACATTTAAAAGCCCATAACTTTTGAACCGTCATTTTTACAGATATGCGGGTGGTGTCAAATTATTTAGTACTCTGTACACTATAAACTGTCAAATTTTAATAAAAATCGTTAGAGCCGTTTTTGAGAAATTTGGATTTTTCACGTTTTTTAAGGGTTTTTAGGGGTGAACTACCCTTAAAAATCAAAAATTCAAAAAAATGAAAAAAAACGCCTGGAGATACCGTGAATATATACATACATGCCAAATTTCATCTAAATCGGACCAACGGGGTAGGCTGTGGCACTGTACACATCCAGACACACACACACACGGACGGACAGACATCACGTCAAAACCCACTTTTTTGGATTCAGGGGACCCCAAAACGGATATATCCACCCTCAACTCAAATTCGAAAATTTTGACGAAAACAATACTTTCTCCATATACTACGTATAAGGGGAGAAAGTAAATATATTATCAATCAGCTTGGAAAGTAAATAAAAATTTGTGTAATTATGAATTTCATGAACAGATCTTTTTTGTGTTCCAAAGTATACACTTATACTAAAAAAACGCATCTAACATATACAAATGTTATAATTATGTAGATTAAAAGATGTTCCATTTTTTAACTACTACTAAAACTTTGCTTTAATATGCCTTTTTCTAATTAAATATTATAGTAATCATTGGTTGAAGTATATTTATAACTAAATACAAAATATGATAGGGAGGATCCTTAAAAAGTACACGATTTAGTTTAATTTAATAATGTTCTCAATCTATGATGTCTCCATTATGTTGTGGTTTACTCGACGGAAAGAATCCTTTTGATGTTTTCCTCAAAAGGCAGCGCACAATCGTTACCTAGCATTAACTTGATTAAACACCGCCATTAAACTTGTTTTCATCTTACTCAGCTAAATTTCAGAAGGATCACTTTTGAAACAAACTCATTTTTACGTCAAGCTACTCTTGTGTGGCTTCTCAATTGCAAGGAAAATGACAAAAAGAAAAATAATCTATAATTGTGTATTATTGATTAATAGCGTGTATGAGTAGCAAATTTTAGAATTTTATAGAAAAATCTTTAACCAATTTGCTAACAATATGTGTTCTAACTATGGTATGGATCTATAATAATCTTTCTTTGAAGTTAGCTAAGAATAAAATAATATAATTTGTTCATTTGTGCGAAAAATTTGTGCAAAATGGGAAGCAATTGAGAAACATTCGAATAATAATAAAAAATAAGTGCTTGAAGGTCATTTATATTGAAGGATAATAATTATCCTTAACTTATTATAGTTTTTACCTATAATTATTAATTTAATTGATTTTAACGAATTGATGCGTTAAAATGCTTACTACAATTACTTACTACAAAAAACCTTTTTTATTTTGGAGTAATTGCAAGGAAATTTGTGAATCAGATTTTAAAAATAAAAATGATTGATTTTAAACACAAATAGATTAATTGCATAGTTTAATATGTTTAAATACATATGTCTATACTGTATAATTATTTGTATTTAATTAATAATTTATCTTATAGTTACGAAAACTAACAATAGCTACTGCAGACTAAGCATTAAACTCCACTCTAAATTATCACCTGGCATGAGTAGTCTGAAAGGTTTTGAAAAACACGATGGATCTGAAAACTCGCTGAAAATTGTATTTTATGAGGGATCATAATAATAAACTATATCGAAAGTATCGGTAGTATAGTTTCGTTTAGTACGTAATAATTTTATTGCTGTTTTCGCTTGATATACACAGTTTTGTTGAGGCTCATCATTATATTAATGAATTGCTGGACCGATTGTTATACTATTATACAGAATAATTAAATGAACATTGATAAAATTAAATTAATGTAGGCTACCTACAGTTGGAATAAGCAAAAGTAACAATTTAAACATATGTTTTTTCATTTAACGCTAGAAATTTTTCTTGTTTAATAGTCTTATGAAACTACTTTAGTGTCCCCAAAATAAACTATTTACTATTTAATTAAATTTGGAAGGTAGAATAAAAAGAAACACTAAACTACAGTTCGCATTTAATGAAATAGTATCTGGTGACCGAGCTTTGCTCGGATAGAATAAGACATGTTTTTACAGGTTAGTTAGCAAAATTAAAACAATTTTACTGCTCAATGAAAACATTTATATGGTTTAAATAAAACCATTTTCATACCCCTTAATAAATATGACATAAATACTGAACAAAAATATAGCCCTCGGTGAAGGATCGATCACACGACCTTGCGTACGTGAGACCTGAGCGCTACTAACTGAGCTACGGCGTCGGCCAAGTTGTGGTCGTCGTTTAAGAGTTTTTGACCAACCTCAATTGTTTTAGCTAATCTTATACTGAATTTAAATGTCCATACCGTTTGTTATTATTATCGTGTGATCAACTTATTTTGCTAGAAAAGGAATGAGGATTGAAAAGCAAAAGATAAATATATAATTTACACCAGTTAATTGGTTTGTTACAGTGGCTTCAAGCAATAGAATGAATACGTTTTATTTCAAAACACAAAAGATTTTGGAAATAATTTTCTCTGCTTTTATTTCGCGCAGTTATTTTACCCTTTAGTTTTTACAAATTGTTTAGTAATTTGATAATTTTTCATTTATTACATACATAAAATAAATATTAACGCAAAACATCTATTCACATATTGTTTGCCACCATCTTCAATCAACAACTGTCAAACGGTTATAAACAGCTGTTTTAATTTGTATTATTTACATTTGATTCTCCATAAGCGTGATGTAAAATTTTTAGATTTTAAACTTAATATTACAAGAAAACAAGAATTTTCCTGGACATTAGACCTATCTAGAACTTATTTCCTACACAGAAATTAGTTATTTCCAAAATTTAAAGAAAATCCTTAGTACCGTTTTCGAGATCCGTGTGCAAATATATATATATATATATATATATATATATATATATATATATATATATATATATATATACAAACCTTGCTCGTATTATATTATTGGATTGTTCATAATGAAATATAGGTAACCAAGGGCATCGACGGCGGGCAAATACAAGGCATTTAAAAATACTGTTCGCCCAATTTTGTTTAAGTGTGCGGCCGTTATTTATGTTGTGCGTTTCTTGTGTTAATATACGGATTTTACTGCATTTTAAATGCACCTTAAAAACCCTTCATTGCCTTCAATGACGTCTATCTCAATGTATATGTATATGGCAACAAAGAATGATGTTTTCACCTGACGACCACTTTAAAATCATACAAAAGTATTGTAACCGGAATAATGGAGATTACCAAGTTGGACTGATTAGAGAGGTTATATAAAGCACTTTGATATAAATATTGACTGTACGATGTATAAATGTTTGCAGTGCAGTGAGTCCCATTGTCACGTAGTCACATGACGGGCCTGATTGTATCGGTTACTGTGCCGCGTCCTCGTCTCCTCTTCCTAACTCTTGCAGTGCAATGAGTCCCGTTGTCACGTAGTCACATGACGGGCCTGATTGTATCGGTTACTGTACCATGTCCTCGCCTCCTATCGTGCCTCTTGCAGTGCCGTGAGTCCCGTTGTCACGTAGTCACGTGACGGGCCTGATTGTATCGGTTACTGTGCCACGTCCTCGCCTGCTCTTCGTGATTCTTGCAGTGCAGTGAGTCCCATTGTCACGTAGTCACGTGACGGGCCTGATTGTATCGGTTACTGTACCATGTCCTCGCCTCCTATCGTGACTCTTGCAGTGCAGTGAGTCCCGTTGTCACGTAGTCACGTGACGGGCCTGATTGTATCGGTTACTGTGCCACGTCCTCGCCTGCTCTTCGTGATTCTTGCAGTGCAGTGAGTCCCATTGTCACGTAGTCACGTGACGGGCCTGATTGTATCGGTTACTGTACCATGTCCTCGCCTCCTATCGTGACTCTTGCAGTGCAGTGAGTCCCGTTGTCACGTAGTCACGTGACGGGCCTGATTGTATCGGTTACTGCGCCACGTCCTCGCCTCCTATCATGACTCTTGCAGTGCAGTGAGTCCCGTTGTCACGTAGTCACGTGACGGGCCTGATTGTATCGGTTACTGTACCATGTCCTCGCCTCCTATCGTGACTCTTGCAGTGCAGTGAGTCCCGTTGTCACGTAGTCACGTGACGGGCCTGATTGTATCGGTTACTGTACCATGTCCTCGCCTCCTATCGTGACTCTTGCAGTGCAGTGAGTCCCGTTGTCACGTAGTCACGTGACGGGCCTGATTGTATCGGTTACTGTACCATGTCCTCGCCTCCTATCGTGACTCTTGCAGTGCAGTGAGTCCCGTTGTCACGTAGTCACGTGACGGGCCTGATTGTATCGGTTACTGCGCCACGTCCTCGCCTCCTCTTCCTGACTCTTGTCTTCCCTAACTGTTTTCTTTGGTACATTTTAACATTATACATATTACAATGGACAGTGTCTTGTTCTTCTTCATTTTTACTAGACAATAGATTTATTTCTTTTTTATCATAAAAAGCATCTAAGACGTTATACAACTAATTGTAAAAATAAATAATACTTTTAACGAATATAGATTCATTGACAATATATAGTATTTTATAAATTTTACAATATATTTAAAACTTTTAAAATAAAATACACCCGTCGCAGCAGACTTGCGTACTCAGCGAATTTCCAAATCAATAATAAGGCAATAATAATACAGTCATATGACAATATTCATCAATCAATACCTGTTGATAATTTAGAGTATTTGCATATTATCCGTAACATTAACATGGGATAGATTATGCAGGTTTGCTGCTTTGAGGAAAACTTTAAGTAGGCATTTTTACCATAAACATTTTTTTTACTATGTGTACCAGTTTTCATCAACATCTGTCCATAAATAAAGGAATTTGCCTATTCTCTAAATGATTAACATGGGAAATGACGCTGCCATGATAAACAGATAAACTATGATTTTTAAGCGTAAATGGATGGATCTAATCCACATGAAGCTAAATGCAAAGTTACTTAAAAAATAGATTGATTAGTGAAAAATTAGTTTTTCCTTGTCCTCCATAAGATTTATGTTGGAGCCCCAAAATACAACATATTGTGTTTAGGTTTTTAATATCTAGGTAAACGTTGGAGATAGAGCAAAACTTAAAGGAACAAAATTGTGTAGTTTTTTGAGCTGATTTCAATAGTGAAAGATTAAATCAGAAAATTTTAAAACGAACTCGTCCGAGCAAATGTAGGAATACATATTTCTACCGAATTTGATCTTGATCGGACCATTTTACGAGAGTTATCGTGTTCACAGACACACATATACAAATATATAAAAATTTTAACGACAATTTATAAAATTTTAACGAAAATTTTAACTAATCTGAAAATTTTTAAAATTTTAACGAAAATTTATACAAGTTTTTATAATTTTAAAATTTATAAAAATTTTAATTTTAACGAATTTTTTGTTTTGTTTTTGGTTTCTGAACACCTAAATACGAAAAAAACATGGTCCCGGGCTTAAGCCTTACCATTAGACCTACAGTAATAGCTTGTTCCCTATGTGAAATTCGCTAAAATATTTATTTTAATAATAGCGAATTTCCTATAGGAAATAAGCTATTACCGTAGGTCTCATGGCAAAACCTAAGCCCGGGAACATGTTATTATTTTGTATTTAGGTGCACAGAGACCAAAATCAATAGTCGTAAAAAATTATATATGTATATATGTATATATATATATATATATATACATATATATATATATATATATGTATATACATATATACATATATAATTTTTAACGACTATTGATTTTGGTCTCTGTGCACCTAAATACAAAATAATAACATATATATGAACTTAACATAACAATAACATAATATATATGAACTTGAAAATGGCCTTTAAAGGTTGAAACATGTTGTTTAAATAAAATAATGTTTATCAAGGATACTCAGTTAATTATTTTTACTTTACTTAATATATATATGCATATAAATCTACATATGTTTGGGGAGCGTGCTGGTCTAGGGGTAGAGCACTGGGCTTTGGTGCCCAAGGTCCCAGATTCAAATCCCGCCAATCACCAATGGCTTTTCGCTATGTGATAATGCCGCAACCAAAACAGGGATGCGCAAGAAGCCGATACGGCTGAAGTGCCTTGCGAGTAATCCGCAATATATATACACACACACACCTACACACACACACACACACACACACGTATATGTGTGTGTGTGTGTGTGTGTGTGTGTGTGTGTGTGTGTGTGTGTGTGTGTCTGAACACGTAACTCTCGTAAAAATTGTCCGATCAAGACCAAATATGGTAGAAACGTGTATTCCTACATTTGCTCGGACAAGTTCGTAATCTAGACATATCGGTCAATCAGAACAGGTAGTTTGGGGGGTCTCGTACCCCTTAAATGGGTTTTTAGCGTTTTTTCCGTGTAATGTTTTAATTTTCAAATCTTATACCATTAGAATCAGCTTAAAAAACTTCACAATTTAGTTTATTTAAGTTACTTAAGTTTTCTCTATCTGCAACGGCTACCGAGATATTAAAAAATCTAAACACAGTACATTGTATTTTGGGCCTCCGATTCAAAACTTATGGAGGATAAGGAAAAAATAGTCTTTCCCTTACTAATCAACAATTTTGGATGAAACTTTGTATTTAGCTTTATGTGGTTTGGATCCATACGTTTATGCTAAAAATCATAGTTAATGATAGTTTATGTTTCTAACAGCTGAAAACCTGCATATTCTTTCCCAAGTTAACCTCTTGGGGAATAGGCAAACTCCTATATTTATGTCTAAATAATGATAAAACTAGGTATATGAACAGAAGAAAAATAATTCATAGTAAAAATGCCTACTTTAACTGTTCCTCAAAGCAGCTAACCTGCATACTCTTCCCCATGTTAATGTTATGGAGAATAGGCAAATACTTTAATTTTTATCAGGTATTGATTGAGTAATCTTGTCACATACTTGTACTATTATTGTCATATTATTGATTTGAAAATTCGCTGAGTACGCAGGTCTGCTGTGTATTTATACAATTTTAACGTTTTTGGTTATACTTCACAAAATCCTCTTCACTCATCACACCCAAGCATTCCTAACATTTGTGTAAATCTACCAAGAAGAGTAAAAATGAGTGTAACGTTTTTTTTTTAAATAAACATTTAGTTTATATAGACGATGTTTAATAAAATGTGTAACATATAAACATTTTGTACATTACCAGAGAGTAAGTTGAACGCCAATGTACTATCTTCCTTGTATACTGGGGCAGTACTATGAGGTCAGATGTAATCTTGTTATTTTATTGCTTTCCATTAAAATCTCCCCCTTTTTGTAAGACATTCAGACAAAAAGATTCAGACATAAAGACATTCAGTCCGCTTCGATAGATGTCAGGATTATATAAATTTGGTGTTAAACATAAAACAAATTGTACATGTTCTGCAATTAAAAATAACATGAAGAAAGGCCTGTTAACTTGACGATAACTTATAATATGACAGTCACGAATAAGAACAGACTGTTTTTTCAACGAATAGAATCATACTAAAAACTTGCTCGTCCCCCTCCCATTTCCTATACAAGACATTTTACTGATTTATAAATAACTAAATGATATCAGTAGACTGAAACGTAATTTAATAATTAAAAATGAACCATTGAAGGCACTTGTAATATCACAAAGTATTAATGTTCAATTTCATAATCAATATCTCCTAATAATTTTAATTCTATTTCCAATAACTTATGTTGAACAAAAATCACCAAATTTTTCACAATCTCTTATTTTGGGCTTACATTTTTTCCCACCGGAATTCCACCCTACACGGTAAAAATTAATTTTCCTTAGATGACTTATTTTGAAAATTTAATCAAAACGGTTAACCCGGGAGGACTCACTTTAAATTGTAACCACGACGACTCACACAAGGTCTTTTCGACCAGGATTAATAAAAAAGATTTTTTGTCATGAAATTTGTGTATTTTGATAAATAACGATAAAATATATGAATAAAATACGCTATAATTGAATTACATATAATTATAGCAATAAATATTTTTTTATTTTACACTGAACAAAGTACGAAACATCTTTTACTTAAAACCAGTAATAAAGTAATCGAAACAAAACATTTTGTTATTTATTACATAGTTTGTATAATATTAGTAACGAATGAGCACATATAAAATGTATTTAAAATACTGAATTAGTTTTATTTGAACTGAAATTCGACTAGTGGGGTCACTCACTCACACACAGTTTAACTGTCCAGTGCTTTACGCAAAAGCAAACAACACTGAATCTAACAACGGGAAGTGATTCAGGCTATTCCTAGAAAGAGGCACGTGAATTACGTTTGTGATGAATATTGTCGTCAACCACTAAGTACAAGTTTTCCTGAAAATAGTACCAACCCGGACGTGTCAACCGGCATGTGAGTTCTTCCGGGTTTACATTGGACGCCTACAAACAATGTATTGCATTTATATTGGTCAGTTTATTTAACTTTGCTAAACTGTTTGTTTACCACAGACTAATAATTAAAAATATTAAGCTATTTAGTTTTACCTGATTCTAATGGTCACAGTAAAATATTTTTGAATTTATTTTCTGTAAAATCACCGTTTAAAATTTGGAAGCCTATTTATTTGGAACGATCTATTGCGCATATTTAATTTTTTATTTGTTTTTGTATTAGGCCTTTTTACAAGACATTTTAATTACTCTTAAATTTTGATCAGTTTTCAAATTTTTGGAAAAAATATATTATTACACTTATAAATTTTCATAATTATTGTCATAGTATATTGCCAAAGCCCATCCTGAGGGTCGTAACACAGAGAGACAATAGATGAAAAAGCTAAAATTTCCAATCTCAACGCAAATTACAAATGTTTGACAAAAACATTACTTTATCGATAAACAATCTAAAATGGATGGAAGTAAAAATAAAGCCTATCCAGTATTATCACAAATTTCTTACTTTGCTTTTAAATTACAAAAAAGTTCTAAAAACTCAGTTTTTACAATCATATACATTATAAATAAGTTTCAATGCTGCCTTATGAAGCAGGTTGTTGATGTTTTCACACTCATTATTTATAGTGAAATAATTATTCGTAAGAGACATATGTGTTTACAATAACTACAGTATTTATACATATTGCACATAAATACATACGTACACCCCATATGTATCATTATGTTCATATCTGTTAACTTTCATCGTTTTGAGGTCAGGTGGGAAAATATGTGTCAAGAATAACTAACAGGGACGTTAGATCTATGGCTACCTGTTAACAGTATTGTCAGCGGGATTCGTTGAAAAACAAACAATAGGTCGCCTAACTGCTCTTTTGTTTCCGTTGTACGGGACCACTTCAGCTTAAATGAACGTTTGCTTTGAGGCCAATTGGTACAAAAAATAAACTGTTTAGGTTCTAATAAAAAGTAGCCATTCGTCTGATCAAATACTTAATTAGCCTAAACAGCATCCCGTTTTCATTTGAAGGCAAAATTATTGTTTCGCTCCCTCCTATTACAGGAATGAAACTCTTGTAAAAGGAATCTTTGTCAAACTCTAGGTATTTCCTGAAGTTTATACAAAACCCTTGAACTTGAGGGAGGTCCTTGTTAAAGCAATGATTTGAACGACAAATTACCTATTGAACGTCTAATTAATTTTGGGCGACTAATAGCTAATTAAAATTAGACTTGGACAAAGACTGGGACGTCCTGTGATTCAGCTACTTGTAGGTCACGGATCGTGGATAGTTGTAAGCGATTCGCGCTGGGTGTAGTCTCTTGTGTGGATTAACGTCCGCACTATTGAATACTACGTTAATCCGCAAAGACCATCCTCATAATTATACCGATTCGTAATTCGGAGGCCATGGTTCGGATTCCACGTTGAACTGTAGGTCCCTTAGTTGCCATCGGCTGCCTTAGTCAGTAACAAGACTACAAGATCGCGTCACAATCATCATACACTCCATACACTCGTTTCTCATCCATACTAGGCTTAAAATACCTACCTGTAGGTAGGTATTTACCTGTAGGTTGCCATTTCAATAATCTTACCTAATCTAATATAAAAAATTAATTACTTATTGAACGACTAATTGCTTATTTTTTATGATATACTAGTAATTAAAATTGCATTCAATCTCTATACATGAATTAACTATAAAAAGGGAAATTTTTATAAGACTTAAAGGTAAATATTGCCGTTTAACTGTTTCTAATCAGTACAGAACGTTTCATATCTTTTATGATTATAAAATCTACTTTTAAGAATACTTACTGAAGGTAACTAATACCTTAAAAACATAACTGGTGACCTCACATAACTTATTAAAGGTTACAAATGGAACATAAAAACTTTTCTTTTACACTCTTTTATAAAGGATGCCGTCAACAACACATAAAATATCCAGTAGAGGTAATAGCATTTCCACTAAGTAGCCACGGATGTTTTATTTTACTGTAATGTTTTGTTGTTGCAAGTGATGGAGTTTTATGGATTGTTTCAAAATGGAAAAAATGCTTTAAAATACAGTTATCATAATATTCATGAAATATTTATGGAACCTTTTTTCTAATGCATAATTTATTTACCTTGTGATATGTAGAAGTGGCCACTGAAAAATGGTAAACAAAGGGTGTATTATTTTGTAGCTCCAATTTTAGTTCTACGGGGAAATGTTTAAAACTAATATCGAGAAAAAAAATTTAAGTACATCTGTATATAAATAAAAAGTAATAGTACATGTTAAAAATATGAATACAGTAGTGTTGTTCCTTGGGGTAGCAAACTTACTCACTCATTTCTCACGTTATTCTTAAAGAGAACAAGTAAAATTGACAGATCTTCCTGATCATTTATAAAATTTTTATAAAATTTATTTTTGTAAAAAGCTTAACTTCTTTATGGTGTATAATTTATGTAAAACTCATAGTACTGTAATACAGTACAATGAGTTTTACCTGACATAGACAGGTTATTAACCTGTCATAAAACCGATTAATAACCTGTTTTAAGACAGCACTCCTACTTACTTATTTATCATGTTGTGCTTTAAGAGTATATGCAAATCTATCTAGCTTCCTTACTAAACATTTACGATGACCTTTCAAAAGGGGTTAGTGTCTGTCAGACTTCTAAAGTCATAAATGAACTTGGATATTTGCAGAGTAAGCAGGTCTACTGGTATGGGGTAGTTTTATTAAACTAAGAATCTAACGATGAAGAATTTTAAAGCTAATTAATGAAACAAATTAACTACAAAAGTATAATTTTACTTATCAAATGAAATAATCTATAAACCACGTTTTAATAGTCTTTATTGAATTATTAAAATAACTATCAATAAAACTTAGGACGACATTTTTTATATAAAGTCATTTGATGATTGTGAGATTTAAGCTGTCAATGCTTATTTTGAAATATGTATTCATGTTGAAACATAATAATGGCATATTCAGACTCTTTAATATAACTCATTATACTAAAGAAACTTTTATTTACGGGCGTTATACAAGTTATATTTTGATCATAATATGTAACTGATAATTTCTTTAGTTATACTGTAATAAGTAAACGGATAAATGGAATTAGTCTTTGGATTAATAAATATAGCCGTTCTTAATTTTCATAAATATTTCACTGTAAATTTTAGATTTTATTTGTAGACATGAGAAAGTTCACAAATGACTTTTCAAAAAACTCAAATTCTATTACTTTTTGTTGACATGTATTGTTGAATGATCACTAATATATTCTGATACATACTTATGAAACTGGAAAATACTGTTTTTAAACAATTAAAACCAGATTTGCCATTTTCTCTGGCATCAGTATCACCGATCTCATTACAATATGCGGATCACGCGTCAGCTTAAACGGCACGTGACCTCACGTAATAAGAAGTCTTCAGAGGTTGGTCGCCCGAACACAATTATATTTGAATTCATTACAGATAGTATGTAGGTTTTATAGTACCTCAATTCTTGCTATTATCTGATGCTCTCAAAAGCCTTTTCATACTGAAAATGTTAGTGGTTGTTAAAATAATAACTATCATAATGAAATAATCTATGACATAAGAAATCATGGTGAGATTTATTATGTTATTATTTTCTTTCATTACAATAATGTATGTTTAGATTTGAAACCGTCATTATACGACATAGTTTTAGTTTTAATTAATTAGAACTTTTTTAAAACTAAGGATGGTAATTTAATTAATTATATACATTTTTATGTTACTGTATTTAGTTTTTGAAAATATATTAAAATATTATGGGTCCTCATTATATTTTACTTTTTTTAAAGGATCTTCACATTTCAATACCAATAATAGTAATTCATTAGTTTTAGAACTAGGCCTCCCAGGACTGATCCCTTGACCACCTGCACCGACGTCCATGGCGCTATTTATTTATTTATCGTAAATAATCGCTAATCACCAACCGTTGTAGTAAAATAAAAAATAAAATTGCTCTCTGCCAAAAGGCTTTCACTGATGTATAAAACAAAATAAATCCTCAGAAACATCGAATTTCCCTCCAGAGCCGAATCAAGCTGCCCAACCTATTCAGCACTGCATCATCGTTATTGTGAATGTGAACTATTCCTGAGCCTGGCAGTCGTTAAATATGTGGTGTATTGTTTAAATCTAAGCCCCACTGATCTAGAACCTGTCCCCCACTTGATTTTCCAGGAATTCCTTTTTTCCCACATTCGTTCGAAAACCATTTATCAGGATCCACTTCTTACGTATAACTGCATTCTATCCCCTACGTTAGTCGGGTTGTAAAAATAACAATTAGTTTCTGCCATTGAATGAACCCCAAAATATTTTACAACATGGATTACATATTCATGTTGTAAAATATGTTGTATCGGAGTTAAAATTATAGTTCAGCAAGTGGTAGGCCAGTCTGCGGAAGTGGGTGTTTAGACTTGAGGTGGCCTCTTCCACATCGGAAGTCTTGCAAAATATGATTAGTCGGGTGTTGATAAGATATTCTTATATTCCTTTATCAATGCCTCTTGCAGCGTACATCAGACGGACAATTATGACTCAATACCGCAAGCCAGTTGAGATAAGTGGATATCAATGTCCCTCTTACTATCCTCATAGCCTTGTTTAGAGGGACGCCAACACTTTTGTTATGCTCACTGTTTAGTCAGACGAGAGCATAATACTCGGCTGCAGAGAAAAAAAACTAGGACGGTTCAGAGATATGCATGCAAGACTTGTTCATTGGTTGCCCAAGTTGATCCAGCTGACCTTTCGGGCAGTTTCCTCTAGATTCTTAAAATCGTGTGTGTAGTACAAGATGATTTCCAAGTACCAAATGTGTTCATTTAATAGAGCCAAATCCCTCCAACACTAACATTCAGTTTATAGTTTTGCAAATATGCTGTTAAGAAGGAAGCAGGCTACTTTCATCCTACTTGGGTTACAATTTAGCTTCCACTTTTAAAAGTATTCTTCCTGCGTATTCACTGAAGACTGAGTTATCAGTGCAATATCATCTGCATATATGAACTTCCTTGATGAAATATTAGATCAGCAATATATACGTTGAAAGGTAGGGGGTTGGTACTGATTGCTGTAGCAAGCCATATTGGAACTTCCTGAAAGAGCTTTCGTTTAGTCCAAGAGAACTCTGAAATTCTGCCTCTTAACATTGAGTTCATGTGAGAATCCATGTGATTATAAAGCATGGGAAAAGCTTGTAAAATGTATACAAAATACCCTTTCTCTTATGTGTCAAACGTTGCTGTTAGATTAAGAAAAGCGACTGATGTTTTTGTTTTCTTGTCCAAACCATCCTCAATAACAGAAATGTTGCAGCAAGAAACTGGTTGCAAAAACTATGACCAGCATGTTCGTCTAGTTTGCTGGGATGAAGCATGGATGACAATCAAGCGTATGCCAGTTTTTCCAGTACCATATTGCCACGCCTTCCGTGGGGTGTGAGGAGGTTGGTAGCTCCGAATAAAAACTCAAACCATCTAAAGAAATCTCCCGTATAATGTTAAGAAAAATACAAATTAAGACGTTACACCTTCTATTTAACCTAAAACACTGAAACGGCAAAACTATCTTATCTACAAGTAGCCCGTTATTCTTCCCCGTCACTCGCTCTTGTGCCCGCTCGACTCCGACTGCCTCCGTGTCTGCCTCGGGCGTTGTCCAACCACTTTCCTTTTTCTTGTATCAGATGGCAGGAAATAAGTCCTTACGTCAAATTATAACAAACACTTAGGTGTAAAATGCGGCAATAAGTTTCGTTCCGTCCGTTTCCTTTTGTGGCTTTAACACTACTATTATTTCAGAAGATGTGTAGCTTATGACAGTTTGCTGTTGTCAATAGATTTATTGAGAGCCAGGTGCCAGGATTCTATTTCGGGGAAAGAATAATTTAAGAACTCCGGAAAATAGCATCTAACCCGGTGGCCTACCCTTTTGGCAGAGCATTAATTGCCGTTCAAATATCCGCCTCGGGGAAGTCTTTCAAACCTGCAGAGCAGCCTGCTGACTTCTCTCTATTTCGTGAAGCACATAATAAACGCATTTATATGATTGTTGACGGTAGAGATTGGATAAAAAAATATACCTTTGGCTATGGCTGTGTTTGGCTTTGGTTGTACACGGCAGGATGGCTTAAATCCTTCCTAGTATTCACAGAGAGATTCCTCAATGGAGATCAGCGTTTATGTCTGGTACGGGGGAAAATTCTGATAAAATAGATGGTTTTACCCATCTATTTTCTTCCCAGTATTCCCAAAAAGATTCCTCAATGGAGACCAGCGTTTATGACTGGTACGGGTGAAAAGTCTGATAAAATAGATGGTTTTACCATACAACAGGACTAAGTGAGTTTTCTACAATAACGAGCCAAACAACTATATTTTGAAAATAAACATTATGAGAACTTAACTACGAGAAGCTCTATACCAAGTTTTACTATCGCATTTTAATTATTAAGAATTTTTTTATTGGTCATTTTATATCAACATTGGGCCTCCATAAAAATACGTACTGTGTTTATTAGTTGTTATATTTCAGTAGCAAACTTGTAGAAAAAATCACGAAACTATTTTTAACAAATTATAAAATATCTATGCTACACTAAAAGGTTTCTAAATATTGGTAAAAGAACATTGTGAAACCATACAAACTACTTTGAAATATTATAAAAAAACTTGAATACGTATGAAACTGTGACTAGTAGTTTTTACCACAGGTGAAATATGAGCTCATTACTTAAATTAAAAATAATTATCTGGTAAGAAGTGGTAAAGGTAAGTCGGGAACCTCTGCCACTTTCAGCCATTGTCTAAGCTACAACAAAAGACGTCATTTGAAAGGAATAAATCACAGCCGCTGTATTCCACGTGGTCTTGTAATTCAACGTTTCTTTCATTGTAACCGTAACAGTTTCATTGGAATTTCACTATTAGCTTTTATTCTGTGAGACATCATTATGTTATTTCACACGATGGTATGGTTGTTCTATTTAATATACCATCTATCATTGGTAACCAGTTATCATTATTTTATCACCTCTATTTCATCATCAGTGAATTCAGTATTATGAAATAAACCAGTTTTTAAATATCTATATTATAGATTTTAAGCTATCAGATTGATCATACTAGTTTTTCATTGCCCAGCCATTTTTTATTTTAATTTAAAGAGCTATTATACCTTAAAAACATTTCTATTTAAGGGAATATTTCAAATATATAAATGCGATTAGTAAATAAATAAAGCAAAATAATAAATATATTATGGATACTAGCTTATGTCAAAGGAGCTATACAAATTTAAAACAGAGTACATGTTTTCCAAAATATGGTTATTAGATTGTGGTTTAATGGAAAACAATGCGTGTAACAAAACTTTGGAACAAAATTGTTAATTATCCTATTGCACTTTCCAATCTATCCTGAAAATCAATTGAGTATTGAGAGAGAGAGAGAGAGAGAGATTTGAAATATTATAAAAAAACTTGAATACGTATGAAACTGTGACTAGTAGTTTTTACCACAGGTGAAATATGAGCTCATTACTTAAATTAAAAATAATTATCTGGTAAGAAGTGGTAAAGGTAAGTCGGGAACCTCTGCCACTTTCAGCCATTGTCTAAGCTACAACAAAAGACGTCATTTGAAAGGAATAAATCACAGCCGCTGTATTCCACGTGGTCTTGTAATTCAACGTTTCTTTCATTGTAACCGTAACAGTTTCATTGGAATTTCACTATTAGCTTTTATTCTGTGAGACATCATTATGTTATTTCACACGATGGTATGGTTGTTCTATTTAATATACCATCTATCATTGGTAACCAGTTATCATTATTTTATCACCTCTATTTCATCATCAGTGAATTCAGTATTATGAAATAAACCAGTTTTTAAATATCTATATTATAGATTTTAAGCTATCAGATTGATCATACTAGTTTTTCATTGCCCAGCCATTTTTTATTTTAATTTAAAGAGCTATTATACCTTAAAAACATTTATATTTAAGGGAATATTTCAAATATATAAATGCGATTAGTAAATAAATAAAGCAAAATAATAAATATATTATGGATACTAGCTTATGTCAAAGGAGCTATACAAATTTAAAACAGAGTACATGTTTTCCAAAATATGGTTATTAGATTGTGGTTTAATGGAAAACAATGCGTGTAACAAAACTTTGGAACAAAATTGTTAATTATCCTATTGCACTTTCCAATCTATCCTGAAAATCAATTGAGTATTGAGAGAGATAGAGATAGAGAGAGAGAGAGAGAGAGAGAGAGAGAGAGAGAGAGAGAGAGAGAGAGAGAGAGAGAGAGAGAGAGAGCGAGAGAGAGAGGGGTGGGGGGAGAGTGAGATATATAAAATGTACCAAAATACTTATTTGTTAAAATTATTTAATCTGCCCTTTCTTATCAATACCTTTACTCAGTTACAATTAATTTAATGGATATTTAAGGTTATAGATGGAAAGGATTATATTCAAACAGAACGTGTTCTCTCGTTTAAAGAAAGGCTTAGCAGTAGATAAGTAATGCTTGACCTAGCTCCAAGTATCAAAATATCTTTATTCAAGATATAGTGAAAGGGCAGTTAAAGAGATATATTTGAATTAATAACACTGATCATGCTTTTCATAAAAAAATCAAATTCCATTGACCGACAGATTGATTGATCGGAAAATTACAATCTGTTTCAGTAAACTTCACTCTTCTATATACAGGGTGTTCATTAAAGTTGGGGACAAACTTCGAGGGGTGATAGTACTCATCAAAATAAACAAAAAATCTCCCATACACATATGTCGAAAAATCCTTCGTTTAGCCGCTAGCCGCCATCTTGTATTTTATACAAAAACGTAATATATAAATAATTATTTAAGATACAGAAACCAAACTTCCCACACATATTTAATGGCTAAAGAAAAAAATATTCTAAAATTATCATTAGGTTATCTTTTATATTTTTAAAATTACGGCGGTTAAAAATATTTTAATTGAAATAACAAAAACCATTCACTTTAAGAACCGCCGCCATTTTGAAAATATAAAAGCAAACTTAATGATACTTTGAGAATATTTTTCTCTTTGGCCAATAAATATGTGTGCGAAGTGTGATTTGTGTATCTTAAATAATTATTTATATATTACGTTTTTTGTATAAAATACAAAATGGCGGCTAGCGGCTAAACGAAGGATTTTTAGACATATGTTTATAAGAAAGTTTTTGTTTATTTTGATGAGTAATATCACCCCTCGAAGTATGTCCCCAACTTTAATGAACACCCTGTATATATATATATATATATATATATATATATATATATATATATATATATATATATTACTGTTTATTTCATCAAACAGGGCTACTAATATTATTATATTGAAATAATTCAACCAAGTACCCTTAGAAAACATTTTATTCCTTCTACATGTTTCGGGTAATAATCTCATTTGAGATTATTCGGGTAATAATCCCAAATGGGATTATTATTATTGTGTGTGTTTGTGTGTTAGTCTGCGAGCAATTAAATTATAATATCATAATCGTTCCAGTCTAATTATTTACACTTACTTATCTTCTAAAGAGTATTTAAGACGAGTATGAAATCACATGATATAAAGTGGTAGGCATATAGTGGTGTCTGAGAGACTATTCAATCTTGGTTGTAATTAAACCTAAAAGACTTAGAGTTCAAGCATGAAATTAAAGGATTGCAGGTTCGTTCATCGAGACTGGACTCTCCACGGTGTTTTAGTAACAAACAGTATCAGTTTGAACTACACTGTTTTGTTATCCAGATATAAAAAAATGCATAAAGGTTTTTTAGAAGTTATGGTTTTGTAAGGGTTGGAGTAATGCCTGTGGCGGCGAAGCCACATAATGAATTTAATATCATGTTTTATATTTATTTTATAAAACTCATTATTACCATGCTTGTTTGTAAACAGTTGTTTCTCAACCTTCTTGTTCATATTACTCAAATACATTTCCTCCTACCAAACTCGGCTTATTTATTTTCGCATGACTTTTTTCCTTCATGTCTTTATTAAGAACCTGTTTTATTTTCCAATATAATATTAGGATTGGTCTGATTAATTTGTAATAAATGATAGTTTTCTGAAGTCCTGTGACTTGGAGTATTTACATGAGGAGAATTTGACAGGTTCTAATATTGATGGATCAGCCGGATCCGAGAGGGAGGACGCAAAAATACTTGAAAAGAAACTTTAAGTGGCTAGGTTATTTGCCTCACGCTCTACTTTCAATATTAGTTTTCCATGTAATAAAGGATTTCTTTAATAAAAACGTTTGATCATGGAAAAAGATTGCATAAAAATATGTTTAATCAAGTTTATTCAGTTCAAATTAACCTTGAATTGAAATTTCCTAGAATAAATTTTGTTATATAATACTTTAAATTGAATCTCAATTAATTTTTAAATTTAGATCTACTTTATTATAGTAACTGAATGAAGTTGATAACCAAATATGCAAAAAAAAAAATTATATATTTCACTGTTACTATATGTAATCTATATTGTATAAACTATGTGGGTTGGTTTTGACATTATTCTAAATTAGTCCAATCAACATTTAAGCTGTCAAAATTTGATTGATTTTCCTACTGGTTTTATAAAATAATATTTTGAATGAATGAATGAATGAATATTGTCTTTATTCATGAGCGTTTTTCAACATAGCAGTTGTTTTACAAAAAACTCAAGTCAACTAATTCTAAAATACATGTATATTTCTAAATATATTTCTATAAATATATATTTCTTCATTCTATTTCTAAATATATATTTCTTCATTCTAAATACATGTATTTTATATATATATATATATATATATATAAAATACATAGGTTTGACATAAGTTTTAAATTCCACAGTCACCCATTATGATTTGTCCCACTGACCGACACATGACCTCCGGCCAAGAACATTTGGTTATAAATTTTTGGACCAAAGTACCCAAAACGCTTCCTGTCAAGCTCCAACCGCACACGAGGCAACTCCAACATAGCATCTTGCCTAGTACTACGGGGACGAACCTCAGACCGGGTTTTTAGCTTGTCCCTTAGATATTCATGCTTACTTGCGGTAAAAACTCTGTGGACTACCATAGCCGTACGTAGAGTGCAAAGATCAGAAATGGGTAATAATCCCAACATCAGACGTGCACTTGAAACATGATCATATTTTCTAAGACCACAGACAAATTTGACACACATGTTCTGCACTCTCTGCATTCCCTCCATGTCCCTTGCTGTAATAACATTCCCAAAGACAGGAAGACAGTAATCAAACAGAGAGAGTACGAGAGCCTGGATAAGGCGAAGCTTCGCCGCCTGAGGAAACATATGTTTTTTTCTGTACAACACTCTGAGGCAGGAAACAGCTTTTCTACACACGGTACTCACATGGCTGGAAAAATTGAGACCGTTATCGAAAACTATACCAAGTAATTTGGCTGAAACGACCACTTTCAAAGCTGCACCACCAATATAAATCAGACTTGACGGAGAAAGGGAAACCTTGCTATCATGGAAAAAGAACAAGGCACACTTGTTCGTGTTTAGCTTAATTCCATGCTCCATCGACCAATTGTAAATTGAATCCAAATCTAAATTCAACAGCCGAATAGCTGAATCGGCCTTCTCAAAGTCAAAAGAGAGGCTCAATTGAGCATCATCGGCGTATGAGTACAGCTTCGAGTGCTTCACAGATCTGCCCATGGTGGAAGCAAAAAATATAAACAAAATGGGTCCCAGGCAACTTCCTTGGGGGACTCCTAAGGTCCTTTCAGTGGAGGCAGATACATCAATTCCATCTTTGACTTTCTGTCTCCTTTCACTCAAATAGGACAAAAACCATGCAATCGCATTAGGCTGAACTCTGTAATATCTCATGATAGCGCACAACAGTTCATGGTCTATGGAGTCAAAAGCCCGGGAGAAGTCTATCATCGCCATTGTTGTGGCCTTTCTCTCCGCTTTCGCACTGAGCAAGTCATCACAGATATTAAGAAGGGCGGTTGTAGTGCTGAAGCCTTTATGAAATCCAGATTGAAAAGGAGGAATAATATTCTCCAACTCTAGGAGCTCGACAAACTGTGTTGCCACTAATTTTTCGAGAACTTTGGACATAGCGGGCAGCACTGAAATAGGGCGCAATTCAGCCACAGAAGTGGGATTTTTTACTTTCGGTAATGGTATGACTATTGCTTCCTTCCAAGCGTCAGGAAACACGCCAGTGTCTAATGAACTGTTCATGAGGTGAGTAATCACGTCAATACAGAATGGACCAACCATTTTTAGCATATCGACACTTATATTATCAGTGCCCACGGCTCTACTTTTTATGCTGTTTAACGAATCCTTGACTTCTCTTACAGATACCGATCGTAACTGGAATTGGCTTTTCACTGGTTCACACGTCTCAGTCAAGTAAAACTGTAGGCAATGCTGAGCCACTGGATTCCCTGCTGCCATATTAACGAAATACTTATTAATTTCATCAAGGTCTTTGAAAAAACATGGCATGTCAACATGTTTAGATTTAATAACACCAGTGGCTTTAATTGTCTTCCAAAATTGTGCTGAATTTTTACAGTCTGTCAGTTTATTAAGAAAATATTTTTGTTTAGCAGCTCTTATACTATAATTTAACTTGTTCCTAGCCTCGCAATACACTTTCCTATCGACTAGTGACCCAGTCTCTAACATTTTTCTTTTACTGTAATTCTTTTCTCTCTTCAATTTCTTAATATCTTCAGTATGCCTTGGGGCTTTATTTCTGGTAACTCTTTTCTTTACTATAGGTGCATTGTCATTAGATATTTTTAATATTTCCCTATTTAAAAAAGCCAGCTTATCTTCGACAAGTATGATCGATGTAATATCACTCCAATTTACATTTGTAGCGCTTCTTGTTAAATTTTCAGCAGTAAAGGTGGAATAATCTCTGTATTGAATAAACTTAGCGGTTCTCTTCAGCTTCTCTATATCAAAATCACAGTAAGTTAACATAGGACACATCGGACACCCTAACGCTTCTATGATCAACAATCAATGACATATCCACTAAATCACAAGCAATGACTTTTAGTCCTCTACTGATGATAATGTGGTCAATCAGAGTTGCCGATATTTTAGTAACTCGTGTGGCCTTGTCCACTATTTGTATCACACCTAGAGACTCAAACTGACTCTTCAAAAAATGTAATTATTTATTAAATATTTTATTAAAAGTATACAATTATAAATCTTTAACATGAATCAACGTCTTATATATCGTTATACAACGTTTCGGTTCCTTAAAGTCCTGTATCATGGACTTTAACCCCTTGGTTCTTTCATTACCAAGGGGTGAAGAAAGAACCAGTGTAGACTGCCAAGTGTTGTACATTTCTTAGTTGCATGAGTAGATGAATAAAAAAAATCAGGCAGTTAGTAAAATTTAATATGATCTATATAGACATTCTGGATGACATGATTTATGTAAAATAAAGTTTATAAAGTATTTAATGTATTATTAATTTACAGCCTAAAATTAGTAAATAATGTATAGATCGTAACAGGAAAATAAGCTCGCCAATGCATAAGCAGTTGCTATTAAAAATGGAAAAATCTGAGACTCAGGAATTTGACAATCATAAATGCTATGGCTACTTATCGATCATTACTACAGACGATTAATAAACTGTAGTGATGATTATGTGTAATGAGGTAATGGTTTGCAAAATATTCGGTTTGATTTTTAACCATTTTTTGACGTCAGAAGAACAGAGAAATGAATGAGGTCGTTAAGAAGCAATTTGGCTCTGCAGCAAACTGCCAGACGCATTGAAAACGGAAACTCTGCAGTATATGCTATGAACAATTAGAAAGGAACATCTTGAATATAATGCTACTTGAATAGTGTACAGAAAGAACTATATGCTATCTATTAAAAAAGACTAGTTAACAGTATTGAGCTTTTTAATTCCATTTCCATAATTGAATCAATTCAAGGTAAATAAAAAACAAACGGTACCAGTGGACTGACACATACTTTCTCTCTTGAGTAAATTTAAAAAAGACAATCTGTAATAAAACTATCATGTTCTACAATGTTATTCTAAATATCATTTAATAATTTATTATTCAAATTGTATGGGGGAACCCCCCCCCCCCGGTAATACCGAACTTTTTTGAGCTGGTTTTGTTCTGTGATTTGACCTTACACTTCATTACAAGTTTCATGGAAAACGGTTGGAAAGTAGGGAAGAAATAGATTTTTTTATATTCTCCATAAGAATAACATTGGGCGCTTTCAGACAACGTACTGCGTTTATCGTGGACAGTAAATTTAACTTTTCTCTGGAACCGTTAGTCGTAGACAAATAATTCAAATTACTAATTTGTTTAGTTTTTAAGCTGGTTTCAATGATACCAGTCCCGTTATACTTTACTTTTATTATTTTCGCTGAAAATTTAAAAATTCGATTTTTTTGACATTTAAAAGCCCATAACTTTTGAACCGTCATTTTTACAGATATGCGGGTGGTATAAAATTATTTAGTACTCTGTGCACTATAAACTATAAAATTTTAATCAAAATCGTTAGAGCGGTTTTTGAGAAAATCAGATTTTTCACGTTTTTAAGGGTTTTTAGGGGTAAACTACCCTTAATTTGGATTCACTTTTTTGGATTCTGGGGACCCCAAAACGGATATATCCACCCTCAACTCAAATTCGAAAATTTTTACGAAAACAATACTTTCTCCATATACCATGTATAAGGGGAGAAAGTAATAATAGCTTATCAGCTGATACAACGTATATACTAAAATATAACAACTCTTCTATACTTTACTTTATTCCTCTATAGTTTACTTGTCGCCTTATAAGCTGATCCACATGTCTCTTAGTTGTGTATGCATCCTCCACCTCTACAATGTACACGACTTCCGATTCTCCTCTTTACGACCTCATTCTTCCATTTCTGGGATCGTTCATTATAAATACAGATAGAAACCTCTTCTCGTGTAAGGAATACTATACCTTTTTCATCTATCATCTTTAGTAACGATCTTTTTAGGGTGTGGACATATCGTTTAGCTTGCTCATTTGATTCTGGATGGCATGGGACAATGGTTATATGATTTATACCATTTTCCTTTAGAAACATCGTAAACTCAGTGGAGGTAAAGGCAGTTCCATTGTCCAAAATTAATGTCACTGGTAAACCGAAACGTGAAAAGATCTCCGTCAGTTTCTCTATTGTAGCTTGCGATGTTAAATTCCTAACTGGAAACACTACAAGCCATTTGGTATAATGAATAGGAATTGTATCCATTGAACGAACCTGCGTGGTCTACATGTTGAAACGGCTCTGTCGGTTCTTCCCAGGGGTGATTGCTTACCTTTGGAGGATCACATTGAAATTGTGAACAAGGCCGACAGTTCTTTACAAGTTTTTCAATATCTGAGCCTATCTAAGGCTACTTATAAGCTCTTGCCAATACCTTCATTTTTTACATTCCAACGTGAGCAGAATGTAACAAACCAAGCACTCTTATCCTGAGTGTCTTGGGAATTATCACTCGTGCACCTCTAAATATACATCTCTGCTCCACGGATAACTCTTTAGTGTGTTTATTGAAATTTTGACTACGAATCAGGTTTCCAGTCATATTATCTTCCAACACTAGTTTAAGTTCCTCGGCCGCTTCTGTCTTCTTTTGTATTTTTATAAAAACCTACAGGAAGTTGATCTATTTGGTTTAAATGGTGAAGAGTAGACTCATATTGAAAATCTTCCCTTATTGTCTTCGTTAAGGGTAGTTTTGACAACGAATCCAAATTACTATGTCGACTTGTAGGTTTGTATCGTATATCATACTCAAACCCCTGCATATGCATTGCATATCGGAGTAAACGGTGAGCAGTCAGTGCTCGTAACTTTTTGGACTAAAATCAGGCTTATAGAAGCTTGTGGTCTGTGATTAACGTAAACCTACCCCCATAGCAATATCTGAAATCTTTTTCAGGGCCCAATATATTGCGGTTGCCTCTTTATCGATTTGGCTTAGTTTATCTCTGCAGCACTAATTTATTATTAATTTATAGTCTAAAATTAGTAAATAAAGTATCTATACGTAACAGGACAATAAGCTCACCAATGCATAAGCGTTCAAAATGAAAAAATGAAATCTAATGAAAAATCTAATACTCAGGAATTTGACAATCATAACTGCCTGGGCTACTTATGAATCATTACTACAGATGATTAACAAACTGTAGTGATGATTATGTGTAATGAGGTAATGGTTTGCAAAATATCCGTTTTAAATTTTAAACATTTTTTAGACGTTAGAAGAATAGAGAAATAAATGAGGTCGTTAAGAAGCAATTTGGCTCTGCAGCAAACTGCCAGACGCATTGAAAACGGAAACTCAGCAGTATATGCTATGAACAATTAGAAAGGAACATCTTGAATATAATGCTACTTGAATAGTGTACAGAAAGAAGTATATGCTATCTATTAAAATATTAGTTTGGAATTTGGAAATCAATATTAATAGGAACGTACTAACAGCCATATGCATGTTTGAACTCTTTTTTAAACTTAGATCTCTGACATTTTCACTAGTTATTCACTCAGTATGACAGTATACTTCAACAAAGAGGTTTAGATATAGCTGGGTTTTGAATTATTCACGATTAAATTTCATCGGACGTTTAGGACGTTAAAAAAGGTTTTTAATGTTTAAACTTTATATTTTAAATCCTGTGTTACCAAGGGCACCATAAACACACCCAAAAGGTCATTGTCATGACGTAGCTAATTATAAGGTGTCTAACACCCTTAATAGTAATTTATGCACCAATTGTATTAAGAATGCCTTAAAGCCACGAGCGAGATGTGTAGGCTTGAACACGAGCGAAGCGAAAGATCAAAATATCTCACAAGTGGCAATTAGGCATAATGCAATCGTTGTATACGCTATTTAATCCATAAACAATATTCAGACTTTCAAAACAAGAGTTGTATATTTAATTTATCTACGACCATTAACAATACATTGCAATCAATATTCAGAGTATAAAAAAAACATAGGTGTACATTTCATTCTTGGAGTAATCAGCTGATGAGTGAATTACGTTGCTATAAATGGTTCAAAACTCAAAAATGATGTTAGCCACTGAAACACACTCTTTGTGGAAAAATCAGCTGATTATGCATTTCATTATATCCATAATGACATTAATTTAGTCAAATGCTGAGCTCTGGTTAATCTAGAACCTATATCGTTATGTAAAGTCTGTATCGTTATGAACTCATCATGCATTAGTTTTCAATTTCCGTTTAGTGATGAGTCTCTTAATGATGTTACTTTCAGTATCTTTATTGGTACTTTTTGCAATAATCGTAGATAGAATGGTTTATAATATAGAAAAGCCGACAAAACTTTGAGATGAATTTTTCAATATTAACTCTGGGGTTGTATTGGCAATCCGTCAGACCAAAATTAGTGTTTTCCTTTTAGAAATACCCGTTGAACTATACATAAGTAAATACAATCTATTGTTTGTAAAGATTTGAATAAAATAAAAGTTAATTAAATAATAACTATTTATTTTGATACTTCTTGTCGATAAAATTGTTATAATAATTTTAATGAAAATGTGCATAACTGTATACTATAGTATAATTTATCATTCATTTTTATTTTTAAAGGAAATAAACTAGACTAAATATCATAAATTAATCTCAATCTCTATATTTGTCTTGACTACTATAACGGCTCTAACTTTTATTCTAAATAGAATTGAATTAATGTAGTTGTAATAAATTGATAGTAGAATAATTCATTTTATACATTTTCAATTATAAGGTAGTTAAAAGCGTTTTAACTCCACTCATCCTATCCAATGAATAAAATACTCCAAAATTATTTTGCTTTATATATCTCGAACTAAATTCAATTGGCCAAATGTTTGGATGCTTTGGTGATAAAAAATGTAAAGAATTTAATTAGTATCATTTAACCTATTTTAAATGACACTTTTGTTTTCTGAAAAGTCAGAGATGAAATAGAACGTCTCTTGCTTAACTTTTTAATTAGTTCAGTCACGGTGTTTCCCCTGTAGAACATAAGATCAAAGTTGTTTTATGGAATTTTATTTACTCCTACTGAGTTTAATTGTTTATTTGCTCTATTATTACTCAATAAATCCTTTACTCATCAATTGATTTACAAATTAAATTTGTCAATTCATTTAACCAATTATTCCAATTTAATTTTTTAAGATTGTTTTCAACTCTCTACACATTTTTGATGTATTGTTTTTGTGTTTATATACCGTTCATTTTGTGATGCAGTTTCACAAAACCAAACGTGTTTTATCGAACAAAAACATATTGTATTAAACCTGGAATGAATGGAGTGATATTGTAGGGATGATTTAGCTTTTTGTTGATAAAATTATTAATTAATTATATACTATGTATTTATACGTTTTGTCGTTACAGAGTAGTGACTATATAAATCTTTTACCTATTTTACTATTAATCTCACTTTTAATATTATTAACAGCTTTCATCAACGCGGTTACAAGCTTTTTTTAAGCACCACGTTTTGAAATAGTTGATATTTTGTATAAAAATTTAGTGTGTAATACGATGTTAATACAAAATAAGGTGGATTTTTATATTTTGATAATAATAATAATTATTATTATTATTAACGTATGTGTTTTGTAGACGTAAAATGGTTATAGGAATGAATGAGCCTTTCTGAATGAGAAGAAGAATTTGAATTAATGAATTTTACAATGAAGATACTGGTTTATTATAATGCAATATGTTTGTGGCTGGTATGCGTTATGCCTTGAACAGTAACATAAAGTTACATGTAGTCACTGAGCGCAATCGTTTTATCCTTGCACAAAACTGGCAACTCACCAAACCTTTGAAAGCACTTCTTGTCCAGAATGGTTGTTTAATTGCCTTTGACAGAAGTTGAGTAGGGTCGGTTTTCGTTAAGCTACAGTGACAGATAAAAATATTAAACTTTTCAAACAATCCAATTTAAAACTTTTAAACTACCTTGGTATATTTGAAATGAGCTTTTCTCAAACATTTAGTTTGATTTAGTGGTAAAAAACTATACAGACAGAAATAAAACTGTGTAACCAATGTCTTTGTAAATTAGGGTATTAAATGATGGTTAAATATAAATTATAAACGGATAAGTAATTCTGAGTAGTTTACATGATTTTGTCATTAAACTTTTCTACATTTCGTCAACAAACGACGTCGAGAACAAAATACTGGAAAGAAAAATCAGACTCCATACAAGGCGCTCCATAAAGAATGAATAAACCAACAACAATAATCTACATAGTCAACTATAACCATGATTTCGGCCAAAATTCCAAACAGTTGGAATAAAAATTGTATAAATAAAATGATATTAACAAGTAAATACAAATACAGTGTCAAATATATAAAATCGATGGCACATGTAAAACAAAAAAAATCGCTTTTTCAATAAATGAATTTACTTTCTCTAAAATGTTTGTTATACATGGTCTGAATTCGATAATTTAAAAAAAGCTTTTTTTAAATGAAAGGTTTTTGATATTCCTAGATAAAAATTTGTGATATCTTTACAAAAAAACTTATCTAGTTAATAGGTCTAAAAATTAATGAATAATTAATGCGGGTATTTTATTTTCTATAGAAAAAAACTAACGAGGTATCTTTTGATCGTAGTAGCACACGCCTGAAATTGTTAAATTGAAATGACAAAAAATAATATTTATAATTGTTTTCTATGATGATAATATAACAAAATAATATATATATATATATATATATATATATATTATTTTGATATATATATATATATATGTGTGTGTGTGTGTGTGTGTGTGTGTGTGTGTGTGTGTGTGTGTGTGTGTATTTCTATATTTTCTTGGACGAGTTTGTAATCCAGACAGGGGGAGAACGGGTAGTTTGGAGAGGTTTTGTACCCCAAAAATGGGTTTCTTGTGTTTTTCGTATGTAATTTTTTTAAATTTCGAATTGTATCTTTAACTATCAGAATTACCTTGAAACTACACAGTTTAGTTCCTGAAAGTGTTGCTCTATCTCAAACGTTTACCGAGATATTAAAAGTTACATCGTATTTAGGGGCTCCAATGCTAATCTTATAGAGTATAAGGAAAAATTCATATTTCCCTTACTAACCAATAGTTCCTGATGGAACTTAGTATTTAGCCTCATGTGATTGGAATACATACGTTTATTCTTAAAAATCATAGTTTATGTGCTCCTCACAGTAGCAAACCTGTATACTCTTTCTCATGTTAATCTTATAGGGAACAGACAAATTTATTTATTTATGTCCAGATAATGATAAAACTTAGTATAATATGGTCAAAATAACAAATAGTTTATGGTAAAAATGCCTACTTTCAATGTTTCTAAAAGCAGCAAACCTGCATACTTTTTCCCATGTTAATGTTACGGAGAATGGGCAAATACTTTAATTTATCAAAAGGTACTGATTGATAAATGTTGTCATATACTTGTATTATTATTGCCATGTTATTAAGTTATTAATGTTCGTGAAGTCATAGTTTGGATAAAAGAATAGATGTTTATCTGAACTAAAAACGTTAACTTTAAACATATCCATTATCTAACCTATTCCCCACAGGGAAGTAAAAACTATATTTTTTACTCGGGATCTACTACTTACCTTACTACTACTACTTAACTACAGGAAGTGTATATCCGTTACTCGTCCGAAACATCAAGTACCATAAGCGAATACATCCGCCACTTGTCCTTTATTGCCAAAGACTTTGGCAGATATATCCGTCATTCGTCCGAAACATCAAGTACCATAAGCGAATACATCCGCCACTTGTCCTTTATTGCCAAAGACTTTGGCAGATATATCCGTCATTCGTCCGAAACATCAAGTACCATAAGCGAATACATCCGCCACTTGTCCTTTATTGCCAAAGACTTTGGCAGATATATCCGTCATTCGTCCGAAACATCAAGTACCATAAGCGAATACATCCGCCACTTGTCCTTTATTGCCAAAGACTTTTGCAGATATATCCATCATTCGTCCGAAACATCAAGTACCATAAGTGAATACATCCGCCACTTGTCCTTTATTGCCAAAGACTTTGGCAGATATATCCGCCATTCGTCCGAAACATCAAGTACCATAAGCGAATACATCCGCCACTTGTCCTTTATTGCCAAAGACTTTGGCAGATATATCCGTCATTCGTCCGGGAAGGGTTAGCCAAAATGGTAAACAGGATGAATAAAAATATAAATATAGGTTAATAAAGAAATAATAAATAAGCGTGATTACTGAGAAACTTCAATATCTAAACGCTACAATTTCGATCACTAAATATCTGTAGTGCGACGACACCTTGATGTTAAGGAGCTTACTAACTTTTTGTACCGGATACAAGTGTGACAAATATATAATTTATTTGCGATAGAACATATTTGGTCCTAGTTTCAAGAATTAAATTATATATATTATGTATAAAATATTCTTATTATATTATATCGATATATTATATTCTTAAGTCCTTTCCAATTTGAATTTATCCATACAAGTAATAATTTTAAAATTTTACTGTGATAGATATCAATATCCTTAAGCTTTTGTAACCACAATGAATAATAACTGAGTTAATGAGCCATTACAATTACTTATTTTACGTCCCCTCTTGTAAAGGTCGTAATGGGTACAACAAACGGCGAAGGCCACAGGAGCAGTCTCGCGACTCTTGAATAAGGTGTCTTTGTATTTGAGTTAGACCTATCTTGTCTATTTAATTACGTGAGCAAATTTTCTGTGTTTAAAATTGAAGACATTATTTTGAACAATTAATTATAAAGATAAATTGTTTTATGTACCATATGTGGATGCTATAACACAATTAATTAATGCAGTAGATACGCTTCAAGTAGTAAAACACACTCAATTCATTCACACAAACACACTAGTAGTTACCTGTCGTCGTCGTCGTCTTCCTTCAAGGATTAGGCGGTCTGCCTGTTCCGACTTCAAAGCCTGTTCACATCCATCTCTTGCGCGGTCTGCCCACACTTCTCCTTCCAGCTGGTTGATACGAAAGAGCCGCCCTGGGAATACGAATATCTTCCATCCGCTCAACATGATCTCTCCAGTTCTGCTTGTTGATTTCAATTTTCTCCATACAGAGAATATGTTGAGTTCCTGCCTTATTTCAACATTCCGAATTCTATCTTCCCTGGTACACCCCTTCACTGCTCTCAAAAAACGCATCTCAGCTGCCTGCAATGTACTCCACTCATTCACTCCTCTTACATTCCAGGTTGCAAAATTCATCGTTTCCGTTATTCCAAATCGTTTTTCCTTTGAGAGTCCATTGTTTTTATCCGTTTTTCCTGTCCCGTCCGATGCTTTTTGAAGTTTGCCAGTAATAGTTTAATGATACCTGTACAACAAATATTTCCTTATTGCACATTCCCATGTACTATGAATAGACTTGAACATTGATTACTACAAAAGGTTTTTTGGTACCTATATTTACTGCAATCTGATTATTAATAATAATTTATGGTTTTCAGGTATAATATACTGCTTCATTGTGTTTCCGGATTTGGTGAGATATAGCTCTAATAATCTAATTTAAGTTAACTTCTAAGAAAACTTACTTGTACTAAGTACAACACTTAATTATACCTACTTATACTTAAGTTAGTATAAAATTGCATATTTCGAATATACATATAAATTTGTCAACTTAATGTAATAACTTATGAATTATTACTTAAATTATTGCATCCAACCCTAGCATTTAAACGTTTAATAATTTGGTGATTTTGTGCAATATCGTGTCAACCCCAATCTTTCTCATTTCTATTAAACTACTCTTTAGGCTTATACTATCAGGAACAAACCTCAATGAATTGCTGGAAAGCAGTTGCAAAGATGTCGAAGTCTTCAAAATTTATCTAACATTACTATTAAGTTTGACAGTCAATTGTTAACATGAAAATCCATTATGTTGTATCGGCTAAGAATTGGCACCAAAACAGTGTTCGTACATTCTGAGGTACCGGGTAAGTACAAAGCTCAAATACAGTATTGTAGACTGGTAGAATTTACAGCAACATAATCCTATAACCCTAAACAGCACCGACATTCATCTCTTGCGGTGTTTAGCTATGTTTGCTATAAGTACATTGTCGATCTAATACCAGACATCACCTGCGTATTAAATAAATTAGATGCCTCCATCCATCACTATAAACAACGACTTAAAACAAAATATTGTTGAACTTTCAGACGAAAATAAACTCTTAGCAAGAATTCTGGAAAACGAAAAGGTTAAAAGAAAAGAAAATTTTGAAGACTCGTTAAGCAACGAAGAAAAGGCAGAGGACGAAATCAAGCTCTTGAAACTTCAAATTGAAAACTTGGAAGCTACTCAAGAAAATCTAAGAGAAGAAATAATAAGTAAAAATGCCATAATAAAGTTAATTCAGTCTGATAATAACCATCTACAGGAAATTGAGAAACATACTTACAAACTACTGCCAACTTTGATCTCATCTGAAAGTAATGAATTTATCACGCCAAAAAAAATACAAAATACAGTAAAACAATTGCTAACCAACCAAAGTCCACTACTGTAAATAACAGGTTCTCGATTTTAGCAACAGATCAATCGCCTCCATCTGCATCCGTTGTTCACCAAGTCCAAGTTCAAGCTCAGGTCCATAGACCAGCATCACCTCATCCCGTGCTGGTAAAGAGCAATACGCAACCCTTAAGTTCGGCAGCTGGAGACAGCAAAAAGAAGAGGATTGCAATACTGGGGGACAGCCAAGGAAAGGAGTTTGCTAAATATATGAGTGAGCTAGAAGAGGAATATGAAGTTTTTGTCTATTCAAAACCTGGTGCTAAATTTAAACACGTAATTCGTGATGGAATCAATATGGTCAAAGACTTTAACGAAGAAGACTATATCATTGTATTAGCTGGTACTAACGACCTACACTACGGCGAACCAGCACAGTTAACCATTGCACAGGGAATGCAATCTCTTCTCTCGCTAAAACAAAAAACCAATGTGCTAATAAATAGTGTACCTTATCGATACGACGATCCATCACGGAACAACAATATATTTTTTGCGAATTGCACCTTATCAAAAACAATAGATTGTTACAAAGGTGAACTTAATCTATTCTGCCAGAATGTAAACGCCATCCTCTCGAGGTCCGACTTTACTCGTCATGGTCTCCACTACAGCCGGCGTGGTAAACAACGTTTAGCCAATTAATTTGCGAAGTTTGTTAGACAAACCGGAAATCGGTCTTTGATCACAGCCTCGACACTCGCTGATAGAACTCCAGCACCATCTTTTGAAGTTGAAAGATTTGCTGAGGTAGGAGTGTCGATGTATGAGTACCCTCCCCTACCTACGTATTCTAAGGACTTTGGCAACAACACCGCCACTGGACTGCCCTCTCCAACGACATCCGAGTCCCCAGCGAGAAGGCCAGCGACGGGGAGTGCTGCTGCAGGCTGCGAGGTGTCAGAGGACCTGCCAGAGCCGAGGGCGAGCCATCGATGTGAAAAGACTCCTAACCAGCAAGTTGATTGTAGTAATAATAGTAAACATTTTTTAGGGCCATGTCCTGCACCCCTGGGGCACACAAACACTTAGAGTCTAACTTAGAATTTAAAATTTTGCACCAGAATGCTCAGATTGCAACCAATAAAAAAGATGAATTGTTTTTACTGACCAATGAACTTAACCCTTCTGTTTTTATAGTTTCTAAGCATGGTTTTACTGACAACACTTTGGATTATTTTAAGATACATGGTTATGAATTAACTGAATCATTCCAACGTAAAGACCATAAAGGTGGAGGAATTTCTATTTTTGTTAAAACTGGATTGAAATATAAGCCCCTGTTTTTTAATAAATTTTCTATTGACTTACATTTTGAAATAAGTGGCATTGAAGTAAATCTTAGCAAAATAGGAATTGTTAATATTATAGGAATTTATAGATCCCCTAGTTGTCAGGCAGAAATATTTTTTGAACAGTTCGATTGTCTCTTGCACAAGTTAATGTCTAAGCGAAAATTGTGTGTAATCACGGGTGACTTTAATATAGACGTCCTCAATAAAAGTGACCTACTAACTGTGCAGATTCAGGACATCCTCAAGACTCACTCACTCCGGTGGTCGGTGAGCTCTCCTACTCGGGTGACAGCCACAACCAAAACCGCCATTGATAACGTCGTCACCAACGTGCCAAATAGCCTCGTCGCTGTCATTGACATAGCTATATCCGACCATTTCGCGCAGGAGACTATTATAAGGGGATGTTTACCAGACCTGGACCCTCCTCTCGTAAGCATAAAACGAGACTTTTGTCCCAATAACATACTCCTCTTAAACAAAAATCTTAAATCTGAAACATGGGATTTTATAGATGATTTATTGTCAGCTGAGGAGGCTTTTAACGCTTTCAACAATGTCCTAGTTTACCATCTTGACGTTGCTTGCCCATACAAGAAAAATCGAATAAGAATTAAAAAAGTTAAAAATGACTGGATTACTCGTGGAATTCTTGTGTCACGCGAAAAAATAAAATTTTATTCTAGCATATATAGGACAACAAGTGATGACCAGTTTAAAATATTTTTTAAAAGATATAAAAAAAGTTTACAGAAATGTCATAAGCGCAGCAAAAGCTTACGATGTTAACAAAAAATAGCACAATCAGATAACGTCTCCAAAACAACGTGGAATATCATCAACAGTATGCAAAACAAAACAAAATCTAAGCCAATTGCACTGATGATCAATGACACCCTGTCAAGTCTGCCAGAGGCTGTTGTTAAGGAGTTCAATTCCTTCTTTTTATCAGTCGGCCAAGGAATTGTGAAAAGAACTCCTATTTCAGTCAGCAACCATTTCTGGCGCAGCCCATTATCATCCCTGGTTTTAGCTCCTGCCTGCGAGGTCGAAGTGGCACGCATCATACAAGATCTTGCATCAAAAAGATCCGACGACGTCAATGGTATGTCAATGTGGGTGGTTAAGCAAATTTATTTGCCCTACTAGCCCCCTTGACTAAATTAATTAACTTATCGCTTCGGTCAGGAACTTTCCCATCTGCATTAAAAATTTCAAAAGTCATCCCAGTTTTTAAGAAAGATGATCCACAAATTGCAAATAATTATCGCCCAATCTCAATATTACCGGTCTTTAGTAAGACTTTTGAAAGAATTTTTCTTATGAGGCTTCAAAACTTTTTGGAAAAATATAAAATTCTCTCAGAGAATCAATATGGATTCAGACCGGGGAAATCCACAATTGATGCGGTAAACAAGTTAATAGAAGTTGTCCTTGAGGGACTTGAGAGTCGAAAAAAGGCACTTAGTGTCTTCATCGACCTTTCAAAGGCGTTCGATTGTGTGGATCACGACATTCTGTTACAAAAGCTGGAGCTCTGTGGAATCCGCAGAGTCCCACTACTTTGGCTGAAGTCATACCTATGTGGAAGGACCAAGTTTGTACAGGTGTCAACTTGTAGATCAGAGGCCTCAAAGGTATGCCAAGGTGTCCCGCAGGGTTCAATCCTTGGTCCAGTCCTATTTTTGATTTATGTCAATGACTTCTGTTCCTCAGTGACCAGCGGAAAAGTCATACAATATGCAGATGACACGACTCTCTATTTTGAATCAGAATCCCAAGAAAATCTCGAAATTGAAAGTTTTCTCAATTTGAACGCCTGCATTCAAAAACTTCAATCAGAAAATTTAAATACAAACAGCTCCAAAACTAATTATATCAATTTTTCACTTCGTCACCGTGACGACGAGTCTACACCAGCAGTAATGGTGGATGACACCTCTTTGGAAGAGGTCGAATCCACAAAGTTCCTAGGGATGCACTTGGATAGAGTGCTGAACTGGAACGAACACGTAAACAGCCTCTGTTCTAAGGTTGCAAGGGGCATCTTTGCTCCGCGAAATCTGAAACCATCCTGCACAAAACCAGTCCTGGTTTTGGCCTATTATGGCCTGATTTATCCGCATCTGTCCTATGGAATAAGATTGTGGGGGGGTTGTACTAAAAGAGATTTTGAAAGGGTTTTTAGACTCCAAAAACGAGCAATCAGAATTATTCAAAATTTAAAGCCCAGAGAGTCGTGTAGACAGGCCTTTAGGGAGCTTGGAGTCTTGACCCTACCTTCCCTTTATATATTGGAAACTTTGGTCTATTGCCGGTTCCAATATGTGCCTGTCCAAGGCACTACAGTACATAGCTATGGCACTAGAGCAAGGGATGGTTTCCGCGCTGTTCAACATCGAACAGCTGCGTTTGAGAAACTTCCCTCTCATGTAGGTGTCAGGCTCCTTAACTCCTCCCAGCGAGGCTCAAGAGTCTGGAGAGTTCCAGCTTGTTCAAGCTACGATTGAAGCGTGAGTTGACACGATTGGAGTTTTACTCGGTGGAGGAGTTCACTGTCCACCGGTGGATTTAAAACCACTCAAAATTAATTCCCCAGGGGTTAGTTATTGTATATTTTTATGTTTTTTCTATATTTATATTACTGTTATTATTAATATTATTATTATATTGAATGTATTATGTATTGTTAAATTATTATTATTATTATAATTATTGACGCTTGCTATACATTGTAAATATTGTCGACAGCAAGAAAGGATATTATTATTATTATTATTATTATTATTATTATTATTATTATTATTATTATTATTATTATTATTATTATTATTATTATTATTATTATTATTATTATTATTATTATTATTATTATTATTATTATTATTATTATTAGTAATTTTTTACAAAAATTATTATCCTATCATAAGGTAGGTTATAAATAAAAAATATAATCGTAATAGTAATATAATTATGATCCGTAAAATAGGTGTAGTGGACCATCTGACCCATTATTGTAATTGCTAGAAGAGTTTGTGTTCATATAAATAATATTTATGAAAAATAAACACCATAAACTGTTGCAATTTGTGAATGCCACGATCTTATACTTTGCTGAGATGGCTGATTGATTATGATTGATGGGATAGAGGTACACCGTGGCCTAAAATGTATTGTGCCCATGATGCTAGTACTAGTCAAATTTCCACTCACAATGTTTCTATGAACTTCTCCAGGTGGTGGAGAAAACCAAAGTATTCTCAACTATTTATGTTTAGTTTTTCCCAAAGCACTTGACTCTTTTTCCCCGCACAATATTGGTTACTAAGGGAAATACTAACTTTCCCTTACACTCTTGTGTAAGGGAAAGTAACATAACATTGTAAAATTGAAAGTGTAGCCCCGAAATATAATATACTGCGCTTATACCTGTTAATATTTATATAACCATTGGGGATAGATAAAAACCTTAATACACTAAATTCTGAAGTATTTTAACTGATTCTAATGACAAAAGATAGAATTTGAAATCTGAATAAAAAAAAGATAAACGTAAAACCTTATTTTCGAGGTTCAATTCCCCCCCCCATCAAAATGTCCCTTACGAGTGGCCAATATGTCTTGTCTGGTTCAATATGTCTAGTTACAAAATGTTCCGATTAAATGTATGTATACACATTTCTACCGAATTTGGTCTTAATCAAACCTTTTTACGAGAGTTATCGTGTTCACAAATACGAACACACACACACACACACACACACACACACACACACACACACACACACACACACACACACACACACACACACACACACACACACACACACACACAGACACACATATATATATATATATATATATATATATATATATATATATACTAATATTAGCTAATAGCAGAAATTTGCTTAAACTCCCAGCATAAATAATAAAATACTTCACTGTCAATTGTATCCATAAATTTAAATATTCACAAATGATTAGTTATTACATGGAAACTATTAGTATTGTATTATATAGATGATTGTACAAGCTATATAATGGTTTGAAACTTCGTATCATACTAAATGACAATTACAGGTAATTATGCAAGCTTCACTGACGGTAGAAGAGACTTGCACGGTTTGTGGGTCGGCAGAGCAGTGTCGTGACCTAGGGCGATGCAATATTCCGGTATATTGAACATCACCACAGCCTGGTACTCGCTCAGACCTAAAACTATATACACTGCTACCATGATGCCACTATGAAAACTTTGCCAATCGTCCTGTTACAATTGTTGGGATATTCCGTCAGGGTTTTTATAGATAATGTTTTGTTAATTATATGTCATCGTACTACAAATACCAATCGCTTCGCTCGCTGGGGGCTCCCCAGGCCCCCTTATATGTGTCGGCAGAATCGCTTTTATTGTTATAATTTAAGGTATTAGAGAAATGATCAAAAGGAAATATGAAATGGAATAACGGTGGGAGTTGGTAGATATTGTATTTGATATGATAAATTGAGTTGAAGAATTATTTGTTGTAGAATATTTCAAATTTTGGTGTTGGTATAGTTTTATTAGTATTATTAGTACAGTATTATCATTAGTAATATGGACGTGATATAAGAAAAGTATACCATAGATGAACTGTGGGTAACAGCAGCACGATAAGAATATTTTTTTTAATTTTTTTTATATTTTCCTGTTGTTAGTGTCGTTCATCATTATGTTATAAAATTGGTGGGCGGTGAGTAATAAATATATTTTCAAATTCTGAAGAGTAATAATATGGAGTAAGTATGTATATTGATGAAAGTAGTATTGTTATAATTTAGGGTATTAGAGAATTGATCATGAGGAAATTTAAAAGGAATAACGGTGGGGGTTGGTAGAAAGTGTATTTGATATGATAAATTGAGTTGAAGAATTATTTGTTGTAGAATATTTCAAATTTTTGTGTTGGTAATGTTTTATTTGTTTCCCTGTCGGTTAGCCCATGCTTTGAGTTGCATCGGACGTATCCAGCTTCACCACGAGGAGGTCAGGAAACGTCGAAGCCATAAATTTCTGTTGTTTGTGTCGTAGATATCATTATGTTATAAAATTGGTGGGCGGTGAGTAATAAATATATTTTCAAATTCTGAAGAGTAATAATATGGAGTAAGTATGTATATTGGTGAAAGTAGTATTGTTATAATTAATTTAAGGTATTAGAGAATTGATCAAAAGGAAATATAAAAAGGAATAACGGTGGGAGTTGGTAGATAGTGTATTTGATATAATAAATAGAGTTGAATAATTATTTGTTGTAGAATATTTCAAATTTTGGTGTTGGTATAGTTTTATTTGTTTCCCTGTCAGTTAGCCCATGCTTTGAGTTGCATCGAGCGTATCCAGCTTCACCACGAGGAGGTCAGAAAACGTCGAAGCCATATTTACAAACTAAAACTAAATATTGAAATCGGGGAGTTTGATAAAGCAGGCCCCCTTGCCTCTGCTAACAAACTCTTAAACAATAAAGAAAAAAACACACCGGAGAGTTTTTTCAGCAGTTCCCCTCGCCTCTGCTAACAATCAATATTTACAAGAACGGGGAGTTTGATTAAGCAGGCCCCTTACCTTTGCTAACAAATTCTTAAAACTATAAAAAAAGCACACCGGAGAGTTTTTTTCAGCAGTTCCCCTCGCCTCTGCTCTGATCATATGTACAACAACGGGGAGTTTTGATGGATCAGATCCCCTAGCCAACTGCTTTGCAATTTTCAGGGACTTTTGTAAAGGCAGGCCCCCTACCGTACTGCAGTGCCGTCATATCCCGACGGGGAGTTTTGTTGAGGCAGGCCCCCTGGCCTACTGCCAGTCAAAATCGGTGTTAACGAAGGAGCTCGTCGTACACGATGTTCTTCGTATACGTGACTCCTTTGTGGACCCTCTCTGGACGGACAGGGACAACGATGTGGTCTAGATGTCTGACCCTACTCAGCAAGACGTACAGCAGTCCATGCGTAAAGCAGTCCGTGCGCAGATCAACACCAACTGAATCTATTGTCTGACCCTGGCTTTTGTGGTCAGTCATACAATAGGCCAACATCAGAGGGAACTGACGTCGGCGGACCCGAGCGGTTAACCCTCGACAAACGGGAAAGTAAATGTAATTCTGGGAATACATATAGGTCCCGTCTGTCCAGGGAGTCAGACAGTAATCAACCGTCGGGTGATTGCTGTCACGATGACTTTTGTTCCGTTTACGAGTCCTTCAGCGATGTTGAGGTTCCTCATTATGAGGCACACGGAACCGACTTTCAGACGCAGGACATGGTCTGGTACACCCTTGCCGGTAGATTGGTTGAGAAGCTGTACGTCGACATCCTTACACGCTTGACGGAGAATATATTGATGGTCGGTGTACGAGTAAACACGATAGGCCTACATATGAGTCCTGTTCCGCTAGTCGTCTGTCTCATTCTACTATATTATTGTCAGTGCAAGTTCAACTAATTTGTAAAGTTTGTATTCATGTTAAAGATCATCATCAAACAAATTAAAAAAAAATTATTCATAGTATTCTTGGCTTAAGGGTGTTGAAATAGAATAGTAAGAAACTTAATACTAATGTAGTATTTAAATAATAAGTAATTTTGACTTATAAATGATTGATTTACAATACTATTATGTGTATGTGTAAAGGTACTTTGGTATTAGCTGGATACAACTGCTGCGTTACATCGCAATATATGGAATATTGCCGGAGTTAGTTCTTTATTGTTATTTTTATCTCGTAATAATATTTCATACTATCAATAACCAACCTAACCTAACTCCGCAGGCGCTATACGTCGGTGATTATATGACATCCGGCCAATACCAAAGTAGCGGTGTAAATAAAGTAGTAAAAATATCGGTGATAGTTGTAAAATTAATTGGATATCTATTAACATAATATTCTATATATAATACTAGTCAAAGTATTCGTCCTTTGCATTTGTAAAACAGGTTTGAGAGTGTCATATGTTTAAATAATCAGCTGATTATTATTGTTAATTAATATTATTGTTTACATTTTTCTTAGTAGTTAGTTTTGTTTTGTGAATAAAGAATTACCAATTAGTTTATGTGTATTATATATTTATAAAGATATATCAAAATGGCGACGAGTGATAAAAGTGAAAACCATTGTAAAATTTTAAAACAACAAAGAGCAGTCAAAAAATCACAAATCACAAGAACATTACACATACTGAAAACAAAAGGCACGTCTATTTACGATGCTCCTGGAAGACAAAGTTTACTTGAAGAAACTTGGAAACGATTTACATTGTTACATGAAGATGTTTTAAAATCATTTGATAATGAAGATGCCATTAAAAGAGAAGAGAATTACAGGACAGATGTTGAGGAATCTTACCTTGAAATAAAGGCTTTGTTACAGCCTTACTTGCCACCTTTTCGACCCACAGATATCGAAAAGTGTTTTTCTGGTGAAGGAAATGATACAAAGGAGAAAACTTTGAATATACCTAATGTAAGTTTTACACCCTACACAGAAAATGAAACTTTTGGGAATTTCCTAATGCGGTTTAAAAACTTCTTGGACCTTAAGCAAATAACAGACTCAAAAACAAAAACTCAACTATTTGTTAGTACTCTTACACCCGAAATGCATCAGACATTATGTGATTCCATTGCTCCCGAGGTACCAGGGGACAAATCATATGAAGAACTCTCAAAACTGTTTTGAACCTACTCCAAGTGTACTTGCTAATCAACATCGGTTCATCAGTAAGGTTCAAGATACTGAAGAAGGAATTTCTGAGTACGCTCGGGAATTGAAGTGTTTAGCAATTGACTGTGATTTTAAGTGCAATAATTGTGAACACTCTGTTTGTGATATGTTCATGAATATGCAGTTCATTCGAGGATTAAGAGATAATGAAGTGAGAGTTAGGCTTCTTCAAGAAAAATAAAATAAAAAATCATTTAAAGAAGTGGTAGAGTTGGCAATTTCTGTTGAACAATCCAAACTCGAAAGTTATGCAATCAAACCTAAATACTATCAGGCTGCTGCAGAACAAACAAAAGATGTCAAATACGTGAGTAAACAATCTGAATTATCAAGAAAGTGTAGAAATGAAATCAAGCAACCAATGACTTTTGAGGATTTAAAAGGTAAATGTTATAGATGTGGCAATGCACAACACAAAGCTAATACTTGCAAATTTAAGAATGAAATTTTAGGAAGTGTAATAAGATTGGACACATAGCGAATTTTTGTCTTACACGCTACAGAGTTGGCAATGTAGGTAGGAATACTAACGGGTTGAAGTCAAATCAAATAATTGATGTAGAAGACGATAATGACAAAATTCATGAAGTGTACATGGTGGGAACACCAACTGTGAATGATAAATTCATGATAAACGTTTCTATTGAAGGGAAACCTTTAACTATGGAACTTGATACCGGAGCGGCTTTGAGCTCATTGTCATACAATGATTTTTGTAAACTTGAACTTAACAAACGTTTCTTCAAGACAGCAGTGGAAATGAGAACATACACAGGTGAAATTATAAAACCTGTAGGGGTCTGTTTCGTTGAATGTAAGTACAAGGATTATAGTTTTCATGGAAAGCTCTATGTTTTAAAACAAAATGTAGACCCAATTTTCGGTCGTGAATGGCGTCGAGAAGTTAAGATGGATGGGGCTGATATAAAACTCGCTGATAGTAACACATCAGAGGAACTTGACAAACTCTTAACGACTTTTCAAGACATTTTCAAGGCAGAAATCGGTGAAATAAGTTCGGAACAAGGACATATTCATCTAAAGGAAGGAGCGAGACCCATTTTTGTCAAACCACGGCAAGTACCATATGCTCTAAAGAAATCTGTTGAATATGAGCTACACAGGCTGGAGAGTAGTGGTATAATCTCCAAAGTAGAAAACTCCCAATGGGGAACACCCATTGTTCCCGTAAAAAAGCCTAACGGAAGTGTAAGGATCTGCGCTGACTATAAAGTAACAGCAAACAAGGTAATACTTGATGAGAAGTACCCTATTCCTCGTATAGAAGACATTTTTACACACATGAATAAAGGAAAATTTTTCTGTACCCTAAACATAAGTAAAGCCTATTTGCATCTTCCAATGGATGAAGAATCAAAAGAAATACAAACTATAAGTACTCATTTGGGTCTGTACAAAGTAAATCGACTAATGTTCGGCATAAAGATAGCACCAAGTATTTGGCAACGATTTATGGACAAGGTTCTCCATGGTCTATAAGGTACTGTATGTTTCTTTGACGACATACTCATTCAAGGGAGCACATCCCAAGAAACAATGAGTCGACTAAAGGAGGTTTTTCAAAGAATTAGACAGTACAACTTACGATTGAATCGTGACAAATGCAAATTCTTCCATAAAAGTGTGAAGTACCTAGGTCATATTGTAGACAAGAATGGCCTTCATAAATCACCTGACACCGTTGAAGCAATAAGGAAAGCAAAACACCCCCAAGATGTTACGCGCAATTACGAAGTTTTCTAGGACTCGCAAATTACTACACTCGTTTTGTGCCTAACATGTCAACTTTGCTGGAACCATTAAATAATCTATTAAGAAATGGAAAGAAGTTCACATGGAATAAGGAGTGTGAAGATACCTTTGTGAAGGTTAAAAATGAAATCACCAGTGATCGAACATTAACTCATTATGATCCGAGTGAAACATTGGTACTTGCTACAGATGCGAGTCCGACTGGTTTGGGTGCTTGTTTATCACACAGATACAAAGATGGATCAGAGAAACCAATAGCGTTCGCTTCAAGAACTCTCACAAAAGCAGAAAGAAAGTACAGCCAAATCGATAAAGAAGCTGCAGGTATTTACTGGGGGTTAAAGAAATTTTTTGCTTATTGTTATGGAAGAAAATTTGTATTAATAACAGATCACAAACCCCTTGTTTCAATTTTTGATCCTGCAAAAACTTTACCTTCAATGACAGCCTCAAGAATGTTTAACTATGCTCATTTTCTATCAGGATTTGATTACACAATTGAATATCGCAATACAACAGAACACGCTAATGCAGACTTTTTATCTCGTTTTCCGGTTACTGAGGTCCCAGAAAATGTATTTGATGATCATGAGCAGTTCCTGATGAATCAAGTGGAAGCAATGCCAGTGACGAGAAAACAAATTGAAGAGGAAACAAAGAAAGATGAAAATTTCAAAGTGATAGTACAATATTTAAACACAGGCAAGAGCTTAAAAGAACTTGGATTAAACGACAATAAATTTTGTTTAATGAATGGTTGTGTGTTCAGAGGAAATAGAATCTGTGTACCTTTTACATTAAGAAAACAAGTTCTAAATGAGTTGCATGCTGGTCACATGGGCATGACCAAAATGAAACTTCTGGCTAGAAGTTACTGTTATTGGAAAAACATTGATCAAGAGATTGAAAATTTAGTGAAACATTGCACTTCATGCCAACAAAAACTTAAGAGTCCACCTAAAGAAACGATCCACCCGTGGGAACCTCCAAGCAGACCATGGGAACGTGTTCATGTAGACTTTGCTGGACCACTAAAAGGTTGGAGTTACTTCATTGTTGTCGATGCTTTCAGTAAATGGGTCGAGGTGATTCCAACTAAATCGACAACAACGAACTGGTGTATACGACAACTAGACAAACTATTTACAACATTTGGTTTCCCTCATGTACTGGTTTCTGACAATGGGACCCAGTTAACATCAACTATATTTGAAGACTATCTCAAGAAGTATCACATAATACATAAAACCATTGCTCCCTTTTGTCCTAAATCTAATGGCCAAGCTGAAAGGGTGGTTTAAACTGTGAAGAACCTCCTAAAAGCTTGTGTGGGAGGACACATAGAGGATAAGATAAACACTATACTGAAACAGCTAAGAAAGACACACCATTCGGCTACAGGACAATCTCCATACTTGCTTATGTTTGGGAGAAACATAAGAACCGAAATAGATTTGATGGTTGAGATGACACCCACCCCTCATAACTAACATCTAGTAACTAAACGAAGTTTTTCAGGAGGGCAAATTGTATTGATGAGGAATTACTCAAACACCTCAGACGAATAGTGGTCAGTAGGGACAATCGAAAGACCGCTTGGAAACGTGATGTACCTTATTAAGTCAGAAGATGGACGGTTATTTAAGAGACATTGTGACCAACTAAGAGCAGCTCAATAGGGGGGAGGATTGTCATATGTTTAAATAATCAGCTGATTATTATTGTTAATTAATATTATTGTTTACATTTTTCTTAGTAGTTTTGTTTTGTGAATAAAGAATTACCAATTAGTTTATGTGTATTATATATTTATAAAGATATATCAGAGAGGGATTACCTTTTCTCTCCGGCGCAATATAAATATTCTAAAATATGCAAATTTGATTAAGAAAAAAATGCTTTATTTGAGGTGACATACTATTCACATTAAAAGAGGTATTTCCAATAGTATTTTATTCTAAACACATCAAAAGTTTATAGTCACCAGTTAAGTAGTTTTGGGAAAGAAATAAGGAATAACGTAATAGAGACAAGAATCGTGAGAGAACCTAAAATCTACCGTTTCCGGCAAGATTAATTTCTATATTTCGGGTTAAAATTAACTTTATTTCTTCTTTTTCCCAAATTGTAAAATTTTTGTGTTGACATTCAAGTATTTTATAATTTTATTCTTTGATAATTTAAACATTAAAACTAAGGACGTTCACGGGGCGTATCCCGATGGGATTTTAAGGAAAGGAATATGCCTATGTGTTGCATCAGTAAAATCCTTTGTGTACAATTTCAAACCCAGTATTTTCGCGTTTATTTGACACAACAAACCCACAAACAAACAAACCCACAAACAAACAAAAATCACCTCTTCTTTATAATATTAATATAATACTTACGACATTTTTATTAATCCCATGCTTTTTTAGCTTAAATCTTCACTATGAAGCTACGTTGTAATTATTTCAACTATCAAATTTATTTTTATTGTTTTCGTATTTTACCTATCAGCAGCACGCACTTGTTGTTAAGCTTTGTCATATTTTGTAGGGAGCAGTTTGGATACGTACGAATACTGGTTAAAGTTACAGCAGTAATGATGTAATAACTTGGTAATTCGAAGTCGGGTTTGGCTTGGCTCTCGTTAACTACTGCTAACTTTGACTGTTTGAAGATAATTGGTTTTGAACTATGAATGGGCTGGCAGCTTGTTCCGTACTGAATTCTACTGAATCAGAATTTGAACAGAGGTACCAAGACCTAGTCTCGGGTAAATAACCCTAAATGTCGGGTAAATCAGGGCGGTCTTTATAAACAGTGATTTTCTTACGCAGGAAGATGCTTAATATTCATTATTTTATGTATCGATTCGTAAATTGCAAAGAACATTTCTAATTGCGTATAATATTACACAGTACAAAAGTATTATATGTATTGATAAACCTTATTGTTGGGAAAGAGCATTAAACTAAAAATAATGCAATACGGTATTTAATTTCTTGGTCCAATAATTTATTTGACAATGAAAACTGTGCCATTTATTTAGCCACATAAAAATTGTTTTAAAGTTAGCGTAATACAAATTTAACTACTTACCTTCAACTATAAATTCCTTTAAACAAAGTTTATACTGTAATACACAGTCAGTTGGTGCTATAACTTTATATATTTTCAACATTGAATTCCAAGAGAGGAATACTATTATTTAACAGTGATATCTGAGTGAAGGAAGACGGCACGGGACAGCGTGGTGTAACATGTCTACGTCACGGATCCTTCTATCTGGAGTGTCAAGCGGAAGACGTGCGTCACATCAATTATAACTCGCATTCGTACTCGCAGTTGTAGTCACATCGTGCAGTGTCAAGGAGGTTAAAGTTGTGCATGATACATGTCTATGTCTCAGATTCTTCTGTCTGGAGTGTCAAGCGGAAGACGTGCGTCACATCAAATATAACTCGCATTCGTACTCGCCGTTGTAGACACAACACGATGTCAAGGAGGTTAAAGTTGTGCATGATACATGTCTACGTCTCAGATTCTTCTGTCTGGAGTGTCAAGCGGAAGACGTGCGTCACATAACTCGCATTCGTACTCGCAGTTGTTGGCACAACACAGTGTCAAGGAGGTTAAATTTGTGCATGATACATGTCTACGTCTCAGATTCTTCTGTCTGGAGTGTCAAGCGGAAGACGTGCGTCACATCAATTATAACTCGCATTCGTACTCGCAGTTGTTGGCACAACACAGTGTCAAGGAGGTTAAATTTGTGCATGATACATGTCTACGTCTCAGATTCTTCTGTCTGGAGTGTCAAGCGGAAGACGTGCGTCACATAACTCGCATTCGTACTCGCAGTTGTTGGCACAACACAGTGTCAAGGAGGTTAAATTTGTGCATGATACATGTCTACGTCTCAGATTCTTCTGTCTGGAGTGTCAAGCGGAAGACGTGCGTCACATCAATTATAACTCGCATTCGTACTCGCAGTTGTAGTCACATCGTGCAGTGTCAAGGAGGTTAAATTTGTGCATGATACATGTCTACGTCTCAGATTCTTCTGTCTGGAGTGTCAAGCGGAAGACGTGCGTCACATAACTCGCATTCGTACTCGCAGTTGTTGGCACAACACAGTGTCAAGGAGGTTAAATTTGTGCATCAAAGAAGACATACAAACTACATTTTTTCACAAGCTCGAAATTCTAGGCATATCGGAAAATTTCATTCGGATAAATTTGTAATAGTTTTAGTCATAATCTATATACATAAATTATTTTTGCCATAGAAATATTTATTTTTTTATAACATCTAAGAAAAACGTAAAACACCATAATCATGACTTTTACCATCATCATCGGTCATGACGAGCAATCGTTTATCTCAACCTGTTTGAGTAAATCATTCATCTACTACAACTGTGCAATCTCGAATATAGTTTTTGTTTAGTGTATGCAAATATCAGATCTCTTAGAAAAAATTTTAATTGCTTTTTAGCAGATGTAGATAATGTTTTAAATGACCTGGATTGTATTGTGTTTAGTGAGGTATGGATAAATGAGGATGAAACCAATTTGTACAAAATTCCTGGGTTTAAATTATTTGCACATTGCAATAATTCTTACAGAGCTGGGGGTGTAATATGTTACATTAAGGGGAGTATTGATGCTACACCAATTAAGTGTGAAATGATTTCTGCTGATATATTAGTAATGCGTGTTAAAATTAATAGGGTATACTTCAGTATTTTTTGTATTTATAGGTTACACATGCATTCAGAAAATGATTTTAATAATGAATTCCGAATTGTTTTAAATTCTATAAAAGGTAATGCAATTATTTTTGGTGATGTAAATATTAACCTATTAAATGATTGCCAGTCATCTGTTCAAAACCATATCAGTATGATAAATAACTATGGTTTTATTTCTGTTATCAATAGCCCTACTGGAATTACTAAACTTTCAAAAACTTTGGTGGACCATATTTTTGTAAGGTATGCGAACATTAATGTTTTTAATAGTGTTATTTTTGATTGGTTTAACTGATCATTGCTTATTGGGTTTGAAACTTAATTTAAACTATAAAAATGAAAAGATAAAAGATTCAGTTGATAATTTTGTCAGAAAGAGCAGAATGGATTTTAATTTAGTAAAAAGTAAATTAGGAGTTGAAAACTGGAATAATATATTTCTATCTAATGACACAAACAATTGTTACAATCTATTTTATGAGAAGTTATCTAATATCATACACGATTCTAGTTTAAGTGTTAAGTACAATAAAGTCTATAAAGCAAAATCTTTTTGTCCTTGGATGACTACAAACTATATAATCGTTTAACAAAACGAAGAAAATAGTACCAGTTGTATAAAAAAAGACCCTTTGATTTACATTTTGGCATTTATTTTAATAATTTCTATAAAAAAAAAAGTTCAGATATAGATAGGGCAAAAAATGAATATATAAGAAATAAAATAAATAATTGTAATGGTGACACGTCTCAATACTGGAAAGTGTTAAACCATGTAATAAGCTGTAAATATTTTACCAATAAAAAAATTTTGATTGATTGATTGATTGTGTTAAACAATGCAATAGGTACAGCTGATAACAAAAATGTAACTCAAGTTGAATTGGAAAATGGTACAGTTCTGAGCGATCATAGCCAGGTAGCCGAGGTAATTAATCAGTATTTTATCTCGGTTCAAAGTCAAGGCTTGAATTCCAGCTGTCCACCTCCTCCACCGCCACAACCATTGCGCTCACTACCTCACTCGTTCTTCATTACTCCAACCACAGTTCCTGAAGTACTAATGGTCATAAATGGGTTAAAGAATAAAAAATCAACAGGTTTTGATGAAATATCCACCCAATTGTTAAAATCTATAAGTGAATTCATAGCTCCAGTTTTGGTTCACATAATAAATCTCAGTTTTTCCAGTGGTAATTTTCCTGAAATGTTAAAATTAAGCACCGTTGTTCCAATTCACAAAAAAAGTTCTTGCAAAAGGCTTGAAAATCTAAGACCAATTAGTTTGCTTTCAGTTTTTTCCAAAGTTTTCGAGACATTAATAAAACTCAGGATAACAAAATATTTAAATAATTTGAAATTTTTGAGCATTTCCCAGTTTGGCTTCAGAAAGAGTAAATCTACAGGGGATGCATTAATCACAGTTACAGAAAAGATTTATGAAGGTTTCAATAGTAAAAATAAGGTCACCGGTTTGTTTGTGGATTTTAAAAAAACGTTCGATCTAGTTGACCATAATATATTATTGCAAAAACCAAAAGCAGCTGTTATATGAGGAATAGCTAACAATTGGTTTTCTAGTTTTTTATCCAATAGAGTTCAAAGAACTAAAATTTTAAATAAATTAAGTTCACCGCTACATGTTAGAACAGCAGTTCCTCAAGGATCGGTGGTCTCTGCAACCCTCTTTCTCATCTTTATAAACGATCTTCTTGAGCTCCCCTTCCATGGACAAATATGCGCATTTGCTGACGACATAGCGTTATTTTATTCCGAAAAAGACAGCTTAACTCTTTATAATAAAATTCAAGATTACCTTAAATTACTAAACGATTGGTGTGAATCTAATAGAATGCAAGTAAATGTGGATAAGACGAAATATATAAATTTTAGTATAGTAAACAGTTTTAATTTTCCGCAAGACATTCTTTACCACACTTTAGACTGTTCTTTAAATTTATGCAATTGTAATATTATTGAAAAGGTCAAACATTTTCGATACCTTGGAGTTGTATAGGATGAGAATCTTAATTGGGAAAAAACATGTTTTCACCCTAACTCAAAAATTAAATTTTCTATAAGAATTTTTTACTTTTTAAGGAACATTTGTGATAAAACGTTACTCAGAACGCTCTATGTTGCTCTTGTTCATTCAAGACTTCAATATGCTCTCCAATGTTGGGGTGGAACATTCAAAAGCCATATAAAAAAATTAAGAACAACACAAAATCATTTTTTAAGAATAATAAAAAGTAGCCATATACGATATAGTTCATTTCCAATTTTCCTTGAGCTTAAAATACTTCCAATACAGCATTTATATGTTTTCAAAGTTTTAAAACTTTTTTATGTCCGTAGTGGAAATACTGGAACAAGTAATCTATTTTACAGCACAAGGAATAATAAACAAGGAATATTTCGCTTACCTAAAGTAAATAAAACATTATTCAGACATTCTTATCAGTATAAGGGTCCGAAATATTTCAACCAAATTCCTGAGGAAATCAGAAATTGTTTGACCTGAAATCTGTTCTCTTCTAAATAAAAAAATTGGCTTTTTAGTAAACCAGACATAAATTTCCTTGATAATATTCTATGTTAATTTACCAAATTGGTCATCTTTTTTTCGTTCATTTTTCAAAATTTCACTTTCACCAAATTTCATTTTTCATCAAAGTTCATTTCATTTTACAAGTAGATTTTCAAAATCCAAATAAAAAAGCTGTTATTTTTGTTGTTTGGTTATAGATTTGTTACTTTGTTTAGTTATTTATTAATAAGAGTAAATGTTTATTTTCTTTCTATTTATACATTTTATTTTTTAAGACGTCATAGTGAGCGGCAACATGAGAGACTTTAAATTGTTGAACTGGACTTATCATATAATAAATAATAGTATTTTTAATTTTGTTAAACGTTTGTCACACATACTGGACAATGTGGCAACGTAGTTCCAAGATTTTATTTTATTTTTTTAATTTGTATTTAATGATGGAATAGACTTATTATTATTATTATTATTATTATTATTTTATAGTTAATAGTTTATTTTTTTTATCTGTTCATTATTGTATTGGTTATAGAATTGTTTTATATTAGGCTATTCCCATCAAAGTGAAAGAACATTATATTATTGTTATTTATATATTATATATTTATTATTGTTACACTCTATTATTGTTATTTTTAAAATTAAGTAAACAATCTGAGATGTCTCTCAAATAGCTACTTGAGCTAGAGAGACAAAACAATGAGCTCTGTTGTGAAATACTTTGTGCTTATGAGAATAAATAAATTGAATTGATTATTGATTATTATTATTATTATTATTATTATTAATCTGTGACTATGAATATAAATGATAGTTTTTTTGTGTTCAATACTTTGTCAACAATTAAAAATATAGGATTTGATGAGAAACGCAACTCAATTATTGAAGGTAAAAGGTGTTCAATATGTTAATATTGTTTATATTGTAATAATTGTATTTAGTTATGGTTTTAAATCTTATTCAATACAATGCCTTACGCAATATTACACATAACAGGTTTGAACTATATATTCTAGACAAAATAGAGAAAGCGTGTATGTAAGACTATAGAAGCACCAGAGTTAGCTCGGCACGACGTGACAGCCATCAACGTCATCTCCAATGTGTGTGGCGTTGTCTGTGTGGTTTTGATTGGATAACGACCCAGAAAATCTACCTCCTTATCACGAGCTAAACATTACAACGTTAATTCAAATATTAAATTGTGTATCGAACATTTCAATAAAATGATTACAACTATTACTTAAACTTTCCAATTACTTAAAAACATTCCTTAAACTATTCAGACTTTATCATAAAATATTTGTTTGGCAAGCAAAATCGAGATCCGAAAAATATTCACATCATTTCACATCTCAAGGCTCATTGTAACTTAGATAATCGACAGAATGATGACAACTCGTCAACTTGTCAACTCGTATAAATATTATGTATTTACTTCCATTAGAACAACGTTATCTTAGGGTTTTTTAGGTCTAAGGGAATGTTTTCTGTTCCTCCAAACAGCTATCTTTATAACCATATGACTTCATTTCACTTCCATTTCAAATTATGGTCTGACATATCGCTAATGCTCCTCTCCTCCCAGAGCTAGAACATGACCATGTCAAAATTTAAACCATACTTGCAAGGCGTGTTTTGCGAACATGTAAAACGTGCTTTTTAAGTCAATCAAAGAAAGAATTACCAATTTAATCCGAACATATTTAATACACACAAACCTAGTTTCACATAGTACGTAATAACATATAGTTCATTATTTTTTAAACATAAATATGCCTAATGTAGTAAGGCAATTTTATGAAACTTTTCATGCAAAATTTACGCGGTGATCGGTCCCTAAAACAAATATTTTTTCTTAACGTATACATTAGCCTATAATACAACACATTGAGGACAATAAACAAGAAAATGAAAAAGATGTGAAGCTAAGCATTAACAGTTAATATTTGTAGGATACGTATGGTAGATTAGAAGCATTCACTAACCTTCGGTTTGCTAGGAATGCCCTTGTCTACAGTTTGGGTATTCCATCAAGGCAGGCTTCCGTTAACATTAACTTGGTTAATGATAGTTGGGCGCTGTATCTTAGCAAACTTTGACAGAAAGCATGTAATAGGCTAGGCATATTTGTTTTAACTATTACAATTATCTACCAAAACTAATACAAAAATTGTTTAAGGTTTAATATTGGTGACACTATACAGAGTGTTTAAGGTTTAATATTGGTGACATTATACAGAGTGTTTAAGGTTTAATATTGGTGACACTATACAGAGTGTTTAAGGCTTAATATTGGTGACACTATACAGAGTGTTTAAGGTTTAATATTGGTGACACTATACAGAGTGTTTAAGGTTTAATATTGGTGGCACTATACAGAGTGTTTAAGGTTTAATATTGGTGACACTATACAGAGTGTTTAAGGTTTAATATTGGTGACACTATACAGAGTGCCCCAACGTGGGAATCAGGTTTACACTGAAAAAATCAAACAACATTTGGTAGAAAACATAATTTATCCAACGGTGTTAATTTCATCCCTTAACCCGTACAAAAATAGGCTTATTCTGACTAAAAGTCACAATAAGCCATTTATCTAGAATAGTTTCCTACCTAGGCTATCATAGAAAACAAACGCCAACCCTGAGTAATGCCAGGTCAGAGCTATTAGTCGCATTAAAGCTGATGTCAAAGCTGGTGAGGCGAGGTAATGATTATGTGAGTTAAACTACAGCTACTAGCAGATACTGGCATATTAAATGACATATTCATTTTCACTAAGGTGAAAATCTGAATATATTATTTATACAACGCACTGATTTAGTTATAACTATACCTACTAATAATAATAATAAATTGTTGAAAACTTGTTATTTAACAATAACACTTAGTTTTTTATTCAGCCTGATTTCGCGTGAGATAGTGAATCTATTATAATATTTAATGTTGTTATATTTACACCAGCTGAAATTCCATGTAAAAAGTAACTTATAAGAAATATTCAGACTATTATAACTAATATCTTAAACATGCCTTAGACTATATGTATTAACATACTTTAAGGTATAACATACATCGACTCCTGTTAGCGTATGCATGTTGATTAAATAAAATGACGTCAATGAATAAAAAAAAATATTGATATGATAAATGAATATAACTGTTAAATTTATTCCCTAAAACAATTATTAGTGTAACAGTTACACTAAGCAGATTATTGTAAAGGTGCTTAAATTCTCGTGGCTGGTTTCAGAGCCCAGTGGTTGTTTATTCAGACAATACGGTAAGCTTTTACATCGCCCTTTCCTCCTTGCTACGCTCTCATACGCCTAACAGACTGCGCTGTGATGTAATTCATTGCAATACCACTAATTAAACTTATCGCTGCTCCATAACTATTCTCCATTTCCTTTCATAGTATCTTATTTACTATCCTCTAAAAATATAGTATCTCGTGAATTACATTAGCATTACTATTATTATTATTGTAAACTATAATCATACTTTATTAATACTTGCTTTGTTGTAAGCAAGATACTATCAACGTTGCATTTTTCTATTCTCCTGATAGTATAAACCGGTTAGTTATAATATTACCTGAACAGTTCTGCAAATCTAAATAAACAATAAGTCACAATAATAATAATTGTTAGATAAAACTAAATTTATTTTATCATTCTGTTCCTTAAGAATTTTAAAGAAAATAGTATAAATATGTTACTAGAAGCTAAATTAAAGGTTAATTATAAAAACCTATTGTACATTTCTCTGGTAAATAAATAGAAAATTTTAACGCGTTGCTGAATCTTCGCCTCATGGCGGCCGAGATATGTTTCGTTGAACCATTCGTACTGTACCCAGAATTATAGATTGTCAAGAAAGCTATATTTAGGAAAGCTCCTGGTCCGGACCGAATGCCCTAGGGCCCTGAAAATGTTTCAAAATTATTATGACTCGTATGGTGCAGCAACTCTTATCACTAAGTTTCGAACTTGGTGATAAGACATTCCTATCAGACAAGTACGGTACCAGAAATATGTCCTGGAAAATTAAGGGAAGAGCCGAATTGATAAACCTTAATGTTAAACCATGGCTTCCAAATCACCAGCATTATTGCTCTCTATTATCTGTTTAATTGGGCACACTCACCTATTTTTATTTTAGTGGCTGGATCTCGTCAGTAACACACAACATACCTGAAACACACATAAAATATCGATCCAATCACTTCATTCCGACGTTTCGTGGGACCGCGAACATTAACGTCCCGCGTCTTCAGGGTGTAAACGCCTAACCACGACTGACAAAACAGCACTTCCAGGGCGTAGAGGAGGGTTGGGGGTCCCATGTATATCTGATATCTTATCAACCCCTACAACTTTCCCTTTCAGTACCTCCAGTTGCTGTCTGACAATAATAGTCAAATAAATGGGACTCCCATCAATCGACGGTTGAGATAACGGCTCATTTTCAATAGCCATAAACAATGACTCAGCCACATTCCTTGCTTTCCTCCCATTTAAAATAAAGGTTGGTATTAATTAAATGTTTACAAATCTGTAAGCCATAATTTTCATTATTTTTAGATTTTTTAACATGTTTTTCATTGCGATCCTTAACATGACTAAAAGTCTGACCAATGTAATTTATACCAAAATAACATGGAATTCTATAAACTACGTTCTTTTTTTGTATTTCGTTCTTAGGTTTTACTTTTACTAGGTTTTTTAGGTTTAGGTTTAGGTTTTTTACTATATTATTTAACCGGCTACGGATTGTGTCTTTATTTTGATAAACAGTGTGGATTGTGTTTGGACTTTATTCTCCTAATTTGTTCTGAATATTTTTAATATATGGAATGTAAACTGTTGTTACTGGCTTTACGTTTTCAGAGATTAAATCAGATGCTATATTTTTATTAGCTATCTTTAAATCTTTGTCAAAAATGATATTTTAAAATTATTTTTCAATATATTGTCAGAACTACAAATTGACTGCGCACGTTTTATCAGACCAACCACCAAGCCCACGTTTACGTACAAGGGATGATTGGAGTCAAAACTAAGGTACAGCCCAGTTGAGGTAGCTTTTCTATAAATACTTGTATGCCAGCCATGAATGTGTGTTTTTAATCAATACATCAAGAATCGTAAGTTCACTATCGTTTTGCAGCTCTATAGTAAACTTAATAGATCCAAACTGGATGTTTAAATGTTCTTTAAACATAAATAAATCTGACATGGACTCTTCCCACATACAAAATACATCAACATTGCGCAGCCAAAGTCTAGGTTTAATATAAAATGTATCAATAGCATTTCTCTTAAACTTATCCATAAAATATTACACAGTACTGTATAGAGCTAAGAACTCCTCCCATTGCTGTTCCTGAAGTTTGTTCAAAATATCTGTCGTAAACCTGAAAATAATTTAGGTTGTATTTCGTGCTAAAGTCTTTTCTTATCTTTTCTTATGTTTTCTATGTTTTGTGAAAATAAAAATACTTTTTATTTTATTTCGAAAACACTATAAAACTATATACTGTGGGAATTTTCAATGAAATAAAGGTAATATCTAGGTTGACAACAGGTATAAACAGGTTGACAATAGGTATATAATCCGACGGAATGTAGTTTATCAAAATTAGCATAATAAATCAATTACCTTGGTAGCAGTGATTTGCATTCCAATTCCCTCCTATAGCTCACATCAAGTGGCTTCTAACATTTGTTAATGCATAGTGGTAATTATGAATCTATTTTACCCTTTCTCAACATAACATGAAACCAAACATATTAGTGTATGTTTGATCCATAACTTAATACTTATTTCTTGTTACTAGGAACCTTTATGCTTATATCCTTCTATCAAACACGTATAACATGTGTAACATAATACATATAAATGTATACAAATATATAGTTATGTGTGTAATTTCTTGTAAAACATGGAACATGAGTTGTAATAGAAAAGGATTCAAAATATATTGTATTTATTATTATTACTATAAATGAAATAAAAATAATTAATAATAATATTATTATAGCCATAGCTTATTATACACTATGCTAAATTGATTGTAGGTTATTTGTAATTTGAAGATTAGTCGGTGTAAAAGGCTGGTGTGCCAGAGAAACTCTAAAAATAAAGGGCATTTTTTATTTATTTAAAATATCTGTAAGTTTGGCAGGTTGAAGGGAAACCCTTCATTATTAGCATATAACAAAATATTCTATGTCGCAAAAGTAAACATTTCTCATCCGACGATTTCATAGTAAACAGTTTGTAAATAATAAATAGTTTTTTGGCTAATATCGTGATTTAATGTTTAACTTAAATCCTATTTAATTTGCATAACTTGAATTTGTTTAATGTGTGTAATTAAAAAAGTTTCTTGATGTATTTAAACTATAAGGGCCACTTTAATGTAACAACTAGGTAAGGGTATTAAAAGGGACACTCTCTATAGTAATTACAAGGCTGGAAGACCATTGAAGGAGTCCATTTGCCCAATGTTCGCATGTTACGTGGCACTGACCCTAATATCAGGTACCCCATGATTATAGAACATTTTATTGTACTTACGTCATTACTACAATTATTTTTAATGAAAAACATAATACTTATTAATGCCTTGTCAGCTGTTTCCTTTTCACGTGTATTGAAAATATAATTACTTACGCACGGTGCTTAAGTTTTTTTACTTTTATTGGCCAAAGAAATTGAACTCTTTTTTCGAGCAACATGTTCCCGTTTGTAATTTATAAAAAACAACTGAATAATGGCTAATAGCATGTTAAGGATAGTTCAGTTAATGATTTACAGTATGGAACTAGATCATGATAAATAAGTTTTAAGCTTAATTGACATAACTCTACAATCGCAAAATGTATGAACTTCAATTTTGAACAATTAATCTTTACTCGCTATTTTGCATTGGTTTTGGATAGCTATAAACTAAAGGATTGCAATTTAACTATTTGTACATAAGCCTGATTAAAGTTGTATACATATGAGACGATCCTTAAAAATTAGCTTATTTAACTTAGGTTGAGACGCCATTGAATTTTGTTCTACTATTCAAAATATTTTTTTAAATTTTTTTGCTTAAGTTTTAAGGGTACCTACCAAATTGTAAAGTTTTCAAAATATAATTTAATTCCAAATACATGCATTCAATTTGTAATGTGAAACAACATTTAAAACTATAGATAGTAAAGAGTTTTATGATTTATGGATGGATAATTTATATCCATAAAACCCCCTCTCCCATCAGTCTACTGCACACAATAAAAAAGGGAAACGAATTGAAATCTATTTAATCAAGATTGGAAAATGAGTTTATGCTTTCAAAAAAGGAAAAAAATTAAATACGTCAAGTTTGTATGGTTGTTGTAAAATGTAATTTAAACGTATGGTTTCAAGCTGCATCTGCCTCTTTTATCCCAAAAAAATATTGCAGCTTTTAAGAGCCCTAAAGTAGTATGAAAAAAATCAATGATGAACGCTCAAAATTTGGTTTAATGATGTGTCTCAGACATTTAATTTATGGTATCTATTTGAGAAATAATTTTTTCACTTGCATTATTTACAAGCATGTATCTGAATATATTAAAGATAAAATTGCCGAGGCTTTGTAAACTTAAGACAATAATTATGAACCTTTGAAGTTGATCCTGATGTGATTCTGAAAAAGTATTACCGGTATTTTTTGATCAAATTTGAACGGAAACAGAAAAAAGTAAACATTACAAAAAATCAGGAGCATACCACAATATTGTGTAAAAAATATTCCTCCGATTTTGTTTCATCCACCTATTTGCGTTTTTTTTAACTTTCAAGTATTGGATAGGCAACTCCCAGACTTTTTGACTAATGAAAGAGTATAATAAACTTCACACAATAGACGAGAAGTAGAAGCAGTATTTGTTATTGTTGGTCAAGCAATTCAGAAACAAGTAGCCGTAAGCTATTAAGTCTTCTCTGAGCTACAATAATATTGTAAGTCATTACTAAGGTCGTGAGAGTAAATACCCCCGTCACAGCAGACCTGAGTACTCAGCGAATTTCCAAATTAATAATATGGCATTAATAATAAAGACATTACAGATTCAGCAATCAATACCATATATTAAACTTAAACGTATGGATCCTAACCACATGAAGCTAAATACAAAGTTTCATCCAAAACTATTGGTAATAAGGGAAACATTCGTTTTTACTTATCCCCTTAAAGATCCTAAATAAAATGTACTGTATTTAGAATTTTTAAAATCTCGGTAACGGATCAAGATAGAGCAAAACTTTAAGGGACTAAATTGTGTAGTTTTTTTAGCTTATTCTGATAATGGAAGAATTGAAAAAATTAAATTAAATTACAATAGATTAAAAATCAAAATGTTTAAAAATTACACTGGAAAATGCAAAATAAACCCATTTTTTGAATACAAAACCCCTCCAAACTACCCGTTAAGATTGACCGATATGTCTGGATTACGAACTCTTCCAATTTATCTCAGCCAATTTAGGAATACACGTCTCCACCAAATTTGGTCTTGATCGGATAATTTTTACGAGAGTTATCGTGTTCACACACACACACACACACACACACACACACACACACACACACACACATATATATATATATATATATATATATATATATATATTAACATATATTATATATTATTATTATTATATTATTTTTTTTTGTCTCTGGGCACCTAAAGACAAAAATAACATGGTCCCGGGCTTAAGTCTTGCCATAATGAGACCTACGGCAATAGCTTCTTCCCTATGGGAAATTCGCTAAAATGTTACAAAAAAGGTGCTTTTTTACTGAACAGTGTTTTGAGCTAAAAAGGTTTAAGTATTTGACGATTTTGCTAAAATGATAATACTTAGATCATTTGTATCGACCTCAAAATGAAGTAAAAATATTTATTATTCCTTTTCTAGTAGACTAAGTTTTTAGTTATCTCTGTATTAGTTTATACTGTACGTATTGACATAGAACATAACATTGTAGCATGGATTAAAATTGGAATTCAAGTAAACATGTCATTAAAAATATTGAAAAGCGATTCAATATTTACATTTATATAAGAAAAATTAATATATATATTAATGAATTAAGAAGTAAAGACAACACCAGTAAGCTCTTGCCCATTTAAGTTATAAATAAAAAACAAACTCCATACCAATCGTAAACGAATTGTATCGATGCACTACTGTTGTGTAATGTAATAGAAACAATGTTATCGTGATTGACTAAGCGGTTCTTGCTTGAAAACTCATACATACACGGTACGATGAAGACACTCATGAATTTTCATTGCTCTTTTCGTGTAATGAGGCCTCTCTGCTGATCTCATCACTATACAATGATTTCCCAGCACTATATTACAAACTTACATATTTATCATGTAAATCAGTGAATTATATTATAAAAATATTACTTTATAAACAAGGATAACTGTTTTTAAGCATAGTTTATTTTTGTTGGACTTTCTTACTGTCTTATGAAGTGTATTTTGTGTAATTTAATAGAAAATTTATGTTTTCATTACAAATAGTTCGATTTTAGTATGTAGTTTGGGATCATCATCTCTCTCTCTCTCTCTCTCTCTCTCTCTATATATATATATATATATATATATATATATATATATATATATATATATACATATATATATATATATAAATGAATGTATTTCCTTTATGTATTGCCAAACTACTCATTTGAACGCCATGAAATTTAGGAAGTCGCTCTATATGTGTCCGGGAAGGTTTTAGCGAAAACTTTGCTGTCGGAAACTCCAAAAGCTTTCATTTTATGGCGTTTTAAATATATTATGTTAACCTTATGGGGAGTAAGTTTGTTTAAAAACGTTATACAATCAAAAAATTTTAATTCTTAAGATACAGCTGTTTGATTTACTTTCAATTATCAATATGTTTTACTACTCAATGTCATTTGAATCATCCATTAATGTAAAACTATGGAGTAAATAAGTGCTGTATAAAATGAACAGCTTTATTCACCACGTTAATAGTTTAAGTTCTTTGGGGACTATGCATTTATATTTTTTATTTTATGTCCAATTAAAAGTCACGTGTTTATATGTTGGCCAAATAAAAAAGAATTACAATGTTTATACATATTATGTTTATTATAATAATCAGCTGTATTGTAAGAAAAGCCGTATTACAGTTGGGTTTGGTTTGGGTTTAGGTTGAATTAAAACAATAGTGAATCAATTCACTTAGATTTATTTGTTTTGTAAGAATGTGATTAATGTCTTTCATATTTTTGTTAACTAGCCCGCGGCCCAGAATATCTAATCTTTCACAACTAAGCCGTAATGATATTCGATTTCATGACATGGCCAATCTAAAAAGTTAACACATACTTTCTGTAGGGCGTTACGAAGTTCACCGAGTCAGCTAGTTAATAATAATTAATAATAAATTACTTTAATTTACTGGCATAACTATAATTCAGGGGCAAAAGCGGTCCTAATACCATGATAAACTGTATCTTTCTTAGATACCATCAGCTGTTGAGCTATAATTCAGCAGTGGACAGTCCCCTCTGACGAAAATGTCAGCCGTAGTCGGTAAAAAGACAACAAGATCGTGCCACAATTATATTCCACTCATTTCTAATATAAAGTTGGCCTACCTATACCTACCTAGATAGGTCACAATTCAAAAAGGTAATAAATATTAAAGATGTTAAAACAATTTAGTAAAAGTGATTTTGCGGGAATAAATAGTAAGAATAAGGATCAAATATGAGTTTTAATACCAAACAGTTTTTCTATAAAATTTTTTTTATTACACAAAAATAAATAATAAATCATTTTTAATAATAATTTAATCATATTAAATAATAATAATTAATAAATAAGTAATAATTTTCTTTTAATAAATAATAATTTACTATACTTAGCAGCTAGTTGATTAAAGACGAGTCTAAAGTACGTTTGCTCAATAGTTTAATTATCAGAATGAGCAAGTTAAACGCGTTTCATTTGTTTTTGGCCACTGTAACTGAATGGTCTAGCCTGCTCGGTTTGGGCTCCACCACTCCAGCCACATTCGTGCGGTCACTGCAAGGAGAGTTAATCATGTCGCAAAAGCAGTCTGATCACACTATACTCATTTTACATTATTGTAAATAAAACTGAACAAAATTAAACCGTCCCAGCTACACATAATACAGATAAAATATGTTATATTAGCCTTTTTTTATAAACCATAACGCAGGTTGATATTTTATGACTACATAATATATTTACTACTATTACTTACTTCATTAACAAATTTACGTCTATATAACAGTTTACTATCAATAAAAGTTTTTAATTTTTTTATGTTCTACAATCCTGTCGAGGTATTAATGCTAATATTGGTTTTATACAACAATTTAAAATAAAAAGATTGGAATCCATTGTAAAGATAAAAATAAATTAGATCAATATTTTCTAAATAGCTTCCCATTATTTTTAAAACAAGTTAAAATATAGAGCATTTCGTAATGGACAATTGCAAATTGTCTGAAAGTCATACGAACCTATCCAAATACTAAAATACGAGCATGGTTTATATATATATACTGTATATGTATATTTGCACACGGATCTCGAAAACGGCACCGAGGAATTTCTTTAATTTTGGAAATAACTAATTTCCGAGTAGAAAATAAGTTCTAGATAGCTCTAATGTCCAGGAAAATTCGTGTTTTACTGTAATATTAAGTTTAAAATCTAAAAATTTAACATTACGCTTATGGAGAATCAAATGTAAACAATACAAACCAAAACAGCTGTTTATAACCGTTTGACAGTTCTTGATTGAAGACTGCGGGGAACAATATAGAGGTTATGCATAAATATTTATTTTATGAATTAAATAAATGCAAAATTATCAGGTTACTAAACAATTTGTAAAAACTTAAGGATAACATAGTTGTGCGAAATAAAAGCAGAAAAAAGTATTTCCAAAATCTTCCGTGTTTTGATAGAAAACGTATTCGTTGTATTGCTTGAAGCCACTGTAACAAACAAATTAATGGATGTAAATTAAATTTCTCTTTTGCTTTTCAATCCTCATTCCGTTTATAACAAAATCAGTTGATCACAGGCTAATAATAACGGTATGGATAATTAAACAGTAAATGATCGGCTTTGGTTAAAAGACGTTAAACGGCATCGCTCAATTGACTAACGTCGTAGCAGAGTTGTAGCGTGTCGGCCTCAAGAACTATAGGCCGCGAGTTCCATCCCCACCAGGGGCGATACTTTTTGGTCAGTGCTATATTAATTATGGTGTATTAAATCGGTTTTATTTCAACCACATAAATGTTTTCATTGTGTAATAAATGAGTTTTAATTTTTTATTTAATTAATTATATATTTTTTATAATACATGTCTTATTCTATACGAGCAAAGCTTGGTCACCAGGTACTAACTGTTATACAGGTTTAAGGTAACTCATTGAAGGGTTTCAATCATTACTCTGCTCGAACGAGCAGCACATTGCAATGCGCGCGTAATCAAGGACTAGGGTTAGAAAGTGAACCGCCCTCTGCGGCTGCCGTCTCACAACAAAGGTTTTCATCAAGCGCGGATCCAGATGAAGAGTTCGGTTTGAAAGTATTCCATTCTAAAAAATACGTTTGTCTTTCACCTGGCACTCACATTTCATGTAGAATAACATTATATCGTAACATTGCGTTCCATGAACTATACCGAATTTTTAAATTTATTAACTTTTATTATTATGAACCAACAACGATCGACTGGGTTTATTCATTTATATATATATACATAATCAATATATACGACAAATATCTAAGTATTCTTGTGTTCAGATACTAAGAATTGTAAGATATACGTGTTATTTAAGCAAGGAAAGTTATTTTTAAGAGTTTCATTTAGCAGCAAAAAACATCAGCTGAATGTTGCAAGAAATTCGAGAGCGGCCATGACAGTATGCGCTCGTATTACACACAAGATTTTTTCTACAATAATAAAGTCATTGGGTTATGTTTGATTTTTCCCCTGGGATGAATGTAAACATAACTTTTAGGTTTCCGGTAACCTCAGTTTCATTGCGCAAAACCGGAAGTTAGTGTTTAAGGAACGGCGACCGTATATGAGCTGACTGAGCGTTTAGCGCATGCTATTGGTTAGTTCCATATAGATTTGGAGCGTTGTGCGCATGTGATTGTCCGGTTACTTTCCCGTACTAGGGTGGAAATGTACTACTTATACGTTCTGCCAACAGTGCGAAAGGTGCCTGTCATCGTGCGTTTGTAAGAAAAATAGTTTGAACTTACTATCGTATAATATATAATACTAGCTGACCCGACGAACTTCGTACCGCCTAACAGTAAATACGTGTTAACTTTTAAATTAGCCATATTCTGAAGTCGAATAGCAATACGACTTCGTTTTGAAAAACTAGATATTCTGGGTCGCGGCATATTTAATAACAATACTGAAACGATAAGACATATTAATAACATTCCCACAAAACGTATAAATCTGAGTGGATTGATTCACAATTTTTCTAATTCAACCAAAAACCAAACAAAGCCTAACTGTAATACGGCTTTTATAGGAAAGATATACCAGCTGATTATTATAACAAACGTAATATGTATAAAGACCGTAATTATTTTTTATTTGGCCGACATAATTATAAACACGTGACTTTTAATCAGACAAAACATTAACTATAAACGTGGTGAATAAATCTGTTCATTTTGTACAGTACACATTTACTTCATAGTTTTACATTAATGAATGAATCAGATGGCATTGCATAGTAAATCATATTGCTAATGGAAAGTAATACAACAGCTGTAGCTTAAGAAACCAAATGTTTTTATTGTAGAATATTTGTAAACAATTGAATTTATAGAAACTGAATATGCCTAAGTCATGACCGGAGCAGAGACGAATCCAAAAAATCAAAGATCATTCAAATCGGCCCAGCCGTTCTCGAGTTAAAATGCGTGTAACACGACTTTGTTTTATATATTTAGATTATGTGAGAGTGGGTAAAACTTATTTAACGAGAGTAAAACGAATACATTTGAAATTTGAATGAAACAATTTATCCTCCACCAAAGTCATTGATATGACATTTTAAATTGTTTTAAAATGTTTCCACAACCGTTTCAGTTCAGACGTCACTTAAAAGTGACGTTTTTTTAATTAAAAAGGAAACTAGCCATTTTAGAGAGTTAAATGTTTTCAATGGATGCCTAACATAATAGTTAATATATAACTTTATTTCATTATTTTAAAATGTCCGATAGGGGCTAGAATAAAAATGCATGTAAATTTTAAAAAGGCTTTATATATTTGTATATATTAATAACATGTCAGAATATTATCTAAATATATTAAACAAAGTCGAATTAGTTACACGCATTATAACTCGAGATTGGCTGGACCGATTTTAATGATCTTTGATTTTTTTGGTTCGTCTCTGCTCCGGTCATGCTTTAGGTATATTCAGTTTCCAACAACTCAATTAGTTTCCATTTTATAGCGTTTTACATTTCTAATGTTAACCTTATGGGGAATAAGTTTGTTTACAAATTTTCTAAAACTAAAACCTTTGATTTCTTAAAACAGCTGTTGTTTTACTGTCCGTTAGCAATAATGCTTTACTATCCAATGCCATATTAACTTTTATTTATAACCATATTAACTTTACTATTCATTAATGTAAAAAAGCCATCATCTCTGTTGAAAATATAGATAATTAATATATAGTAGTTTAGTAAAACCATAATTATTATGATATTCATCTTAATCAGGATGATCATAACACGGCGTTATCATTTCAGTGATACTATTCATAATTATATTATATGCTAATGAACTTGTCAACCATTTGATGTTCAGTTAAACCCAACTGATTATTTTTTGTAAAATATAGCATTTAGGATATACAGGTTAAATTTTTACTAAAATATTAACAAGTCTTAAACAAAGAAAACAAAGATATTATTTTACTATATCTCATATGTTTGGCTTGGTGTTTCATGCAAATGCATAAACTATTAGTTTGAATGTAGTTGCGACGGCCGGTTCACTAACCGCAGGTCGACGCACGGTGTAGCTGTGTTGCTGTCGTGTGAAGTCGCCATTCCCAGCAAGATGTAGAGCTGCGCCAGTGTAGTGCCTGGCACACGGCTGCCGCTATGTATTTACACTAGTCCATCCATCATTTTGAATAAATATTGCAGCACTCCAAACCACAGGTTCGGCGTATAAATAAATAAAATGGGTTATAGAATTTGTAAATATTAACATATTTGCAGTTGCATCTTATGATTCAGAACAAACCATAGTACGGTAAAAATACAGTTTATTTAATAAATACATTGCATTTTAGATTTCGATCATTATATTTTTGGTGTATTCACGACCAGATCAATGAAAGAAACTTTTAAAATTCCTGTGTTTACAAACAAAAGACAACAACTAAAATTATCAGCTGATTTTAACATGACATTAAACATATACACATCAATTTTGTATTTTGTTTAGTAATTTTATAATAACACAATGGATTATCCTTATAATCTGTTCAAAAATGAGGTATGGTATAATTTTCGGCAGGATCAACCCAAGACCTTTTCATTCCGTCAACCATTACTCACTGTTTTCACTCCGTATTATTTACTATAACATTTTAAAGTAAAAAAGGAAAGATAAATTGTATATTTTAGTTTTAGGCCATTCGACGTCATCTCGTTGACATACAATTATGCACCATGAGTTGCATCATATTCACAATCTAGAGAATATGATACAATAATTATTGTTAACAGAAAAATATTTTCAGACTGCTAAAGAGATTTAATTACAAACGAATTTATAGTCAAGCAGTGTAGTGGAAAATATTAAATATATGAGGTTAAATTGGATTTTGCCATTATTTTGACTTTTACCAGTGAGTTTTTGTTCACATATTATACCACTAGATCTAATTTCAACATTTAAAACGACTATTAGAAACAAAATACGATAAGGTTGTTTGCGCCGGTTCCCATGAACAGTATACCGCAATACAGTTTGTTACGGTCTAACGTCTTCAGGCTGTTATATGTTTCGTAATATTGCTGGAGTCTGGCCGATACAAATCTGCTTTGAACCTCTTTTATTACAGTTACAGCGACTTTTATTATATGAATTTAGACTTACTACTGTTGAAAAATAACCTACTTCCTTTTGATTGTAGATAGTATTGTAGTATTGAGTATTGTAGTATCGTAGTATTGTATTGTATTGATTGTAGTAGTAGATAGTATGTACCATGTAAATATCTATTGTAAATAGTTATTGTATTTTGACCTGACTTTGTCTATTGCTTATACAAGTTCAATGACAATAAAATTATTATTGTTATGATTATTATTGTGTAATTTGCTCTAATTTTACATGATTGATATTGTTTCATTGGTATTGTAACCATTATTATTATGCAATAGATTTCTGTCATATAAGGATTAGACAAAGGAATGACAAAGGAATAGGTAATGAATAACTCAAATCGATATCTTACCTACTACGAAATGAACATTGGACTGTTAAGTTGCATTACTTAATTCATTAATTTTACGGTAATGCAATTTATGTTTCGAACCTGTTCGATACCAGAACAACATTTTTAGACACATTTCTTATCGTTTTGTCGCAAAAAGAAATAACTGCAGGTGATGATTTAGCAATTTTATAACCCTCTAAAGGATAAAAGAAAGTAGTTCCATCTTTTCATAATCCAGGGTCAAAAAAACTTTAAAAAATATTTTTTTATAATTTTACTTTAAAATTTAATGCATTAGAATTAATTATAAAAACTATAATATTTCTTATGCATGTAAAATGTATTTTCACTTATTAAAAAAATTATTAAGAAATATTTTTTAATATAGTTTCGTGTTAAGTTTTGATGGGTAAGGGTCTATGTTTTGGAACTTTATTTGGTGTTTACGATTTTGTAGAGTTTATGTTGTTAGTATCCCAGCAACTAGAGTCTAGAATTTTATCTATGACCTTCAGATCACGAATCACCTAGTCACAAGTATTCCCATCCCCTAATTTATAAGGTAGCAGCGGCCTGGCCTCCTTGTGAGACACGCGATGATGCATTCCTCTCCCGACAACAAGCTCCTCAGCTATACAATGACAGCGGTCCAACCTTTTAGCTAAAAACGTGGTGAAACCTTCCTCTCCTGACAACCAACCTCTCAGCTATACAATGACAGCGGTCCAACCTTCCACCTAAAAACGTGGTGAAACCTTCCTCTCCCGACAACAAGCTCCTCAGGTATACAATGACTGCGGTCCAACCTTCTAGCTAAAAACTTGGTGAAGTCTTCCTCTCACAAATTAAATTCTTTTCATCACAGCAATAATAATGAATGTATCACTGAACTATTTGAGACGTAATTTAAGTTTAATGAAATCGGATATTTTATGAAGGTTTAATGTTTGTTATTAGCTAAGTGTAAATGTAAGCTCAACTCCTTCTAAAGTTTTTTCATACTGTAATTCGTTGAATTAAACTTTTAGTGTGTTGCGTTTTACACTCATATTATGTTACCATTCATGAATTTAACACTCTCTTGAATACTAGTGAATTAACAATTGAGTCGGTAGTAATTATAAAATGAAAGTATATTATTTATTAGTTTAAGGCTTATAAGCTAAATTTCCAGATTTAGATATGTTAATTGGTGGTGTGCTGTAAAGTAAAATGGCTGGCGGGGAGGCGCGACGCTTTCTAGGTCGCCGCCCGAAAACAACTAAATCACTCTTTGTCTTAGATAACATGTCGAAATGGCTGTTACGTCGTGAAACGAACTATCTTCTGACCGTTTTTTATTTTGTTTATCAAATCACTCAAACAAAATCGTCAACGGTAAGCAGTGTTTTAAACATTCAATTGTTTAATTAATTACTTAATTTTAATTACTTGTCAAACAATACACAACATATATTTTTAATTATTTTAATTAATAATTAATGATGAAATAGAATTATTTTATAATATTTTTAATCAAATAAAACTGTATGACAGTAATTTTAACCAATATGAGACTAAACACCATCATTGTTGTAATTACTACTTCTATGTGCCGTCAAAATATTTCACGTCGTAGGCCTACTCTAGAAAAACATATTTAGGTCATATACCTTAATACTTGTTTTAAGGATTTTCAAAGGAAATATTATTTTAATGTAAATGAATTTCAGATACGCCAAAGAGGAACTTTTATTCATATAAGAGTACCAAGTTCTCTTCTTGAAATTTTTAAGAAAACGATAAAAATGTAAAATGTACAAAGTTGCTTGGGTTTTTTAAATATTAAGATCCGCATGAAATTACAAACTCAGATTATATATTTTTACGAAGTTAATTTTAACTACACATTTTTATGTATATTTTTACCCTTAAAAGTCTAAATGTAATTTTTTTATTATAACTTAATAATGAAAGTTAATCAAATAATTATTTCTCCATTGGTACACAAATTAGCTTCTAATACGGAAAACAAATTAAAGTAAAAGTGTTTTTAGTAAAAAGTTTAGATTTAAACACTATAATTTATTTTCCATTTTAATACAGGTTTAATCTGACTTGTTCATATAATATATTGTTATTATACTCAAGGAAGCAACATTCAATACCTATTTCTAACCTAACTATATTACTACAGGATGAAAATACAGGGCTAGGAGACATTTTTTATGCCACTTGTTTAATATTAATCAAGTAAATAGATATAAAGTCAAGCCACAAAAGTTTGAGCTAAATATGTCATTTAAATGTCTGATAAAGCGCATTTTTGTACAGTGTAAACGTTTAGAATGTAATAACGAATAACATACAAGCTACCACCAACAACCCCTATTTAAAGGCGAGAGTGAACAAAATGACCGACCCTTATAGAGGCTCAGTTTGTTTACCTCATGATACTATAGTATTGCATTACATAGTGTGGCATTAACTAAAACAAAAGTTGTAATTCATACTTAGGCCTGTAAAGGGAATGAGAGATTTTTAGCGATTTCTTATCAGGCTTTACTATTGAATATTTTTGTGATTTTCATATTTTGTAGTGTTTTTAAAATGTTCTTTTCTTTGTTCCAAACGATAAAAAGTTTGGAATAAATCACAAATAATACGAGTGTCCTTTTCTCATATTATCCACGACAACGTATTGAGTAGGTTTCTAGACGTCAACATACCATTTACTTTATAGGTGTAATATTTTAGTAGATTAATTTAATTTTAATAATCTTAAGATAACCCATATTCACGGGAATAAGCTATGTTGCCGGAGCCCGTCACGACCAGACGCCAGCGTCATTAGTGGTGGAGGAGGGATGCAGTTGATGTATTACGACCGGATTAGCTATCTGTTGCGAGGATCACGAAACTGTGTTTATTAAAAAACTATATATTAAGCTTATGGGGTTTCTTTTACACCTCTTGAAGGTATGTATACTGTTCAATACAAACATATTTTCTTCAAATGTTTCTTAACTTTCAGGAACATTACTAATCACTTAATATAATTTATATTTAACAATAATAAATCTTAACACATTTAATTTACAAATCATATATTTTATCAATGAAACGAATTTCATATTTCATTAAGATATGGCATAGCTTTGTTGTTATGTGACCTAAAATGTGTAAGAAAACTAGTTGTACTTTTTTTAGAGTTTTTAGAACAATTTGGTTCAATTAAAGGAATATGTACATATATCTGTCATAAGCTATTACGCATAAACATGCCAATTAAGTTAATAAAAATCCAGTATTTACTTCCCTTCCGAGATGAATAACAAGGTCGTTAATGAAAATTCATGAACTGTGCGTCGCGTCGTAGCGTATGTATGAGATTCTGAGTGAGAATCGTTGAGTTAATGGGGAGAAGATTGTTTCTGAGTGACGAAGGATTATGTATCCTGCACTGGTAATTGTTACAAGACTTGTTTATGATTAAATGTAAACAGTAAAATACACACACACACACACACACACACACACACACACACACACACACGCACCACACACACACACACACACACACACACACACACACACACACACACACACACACACACACACACACATTTAATGTTGTCAACTAAACATGTTCTATACCAAATAGATAATTCTAAGTCTAAATTTTAATCGGTAAACTTAGTGATTAAAAAATTAATTAAGCTGTGTAGAGTAATACATTGCATTAACTGTAGGAAAATCATAGTTGTTCGTTTTAAAAGGTACGTGTAAAAATATTAGACACACACATTCGATCCATCTATAAATAAAAAACAAAAAATAACATAATAACATAAGCAAAAAAAACTAAACGCAATAGTAAACATAAAAAAAAAACACGATATAGTTGTAAGGTAGATTTTAATAACATCCATTCATTAGATTGTATTTATTTTAACTCGTTCCAAAAACAACTCGTTCCAAAAACAAACGAAAAGTGGAGTAAAGACAAGTAAGAATGATGGCAAAAACGCGAGTACACCGAGGACATTATAGCGCTGCTTATAGCTGAGGAGCTTATGTTATGACAGTAGTTGTGAATCATTTCACCATAGCGATAGCAAATAAAAGTGTGAACCTGGGACATCGCTGCAATGGGTAATAACAATGGATAATAAAAGTGTGAACCTGGGACATTGCTGCAATAAAAGTGTGAACCTGGGACATTGCTGCAATAAAAGTGTGAACTAGGGACATCGCTGCAATAAAAGTGTGAACCTGGGACATTGCTGCAATAAAAGTGTGAACCTGGGACATTGCTGCAATAAAAGTGTGAACCTGGGACATCGCTGCAATGGGTAATAACAAAAATTAATTTCACGCTTACCAAGCTTTTCACATTTCCTAAATTTCCATCTCTTCATTCCCATCATAACGGAAAGAATCAGTAGCCTAATTTGGCGTGGATTTCACTCTCTGATCAGTATCGCTTTGCTTAAGAAACACTTTTAAAAACAGCTGTACAATTTAGTGTTCTTAAAAAAATTTCCTCAGTTTCCGCTTACATTTTAATTTACATATATTGTAATAAACAAAAATATCTTGCATATGGTAAATAGTTATGGCTTGGAATGAGTAATTGTGCAATATTTGTTTACTTAGATAATATGGAGTATCGAGCAAATTTATCCTACGACTCAGGTACAAAGGACTTATACGTCACAGAAAGGAAGATAGTAGCCATGTAACAGCAATGCTCAGCAAATGGACCACGTAAATCGTCAAGGGCTTTGTAGCTGGCTCGTGTCCTTTGTCACTAACCATATCAATTTACATTATATATATTAATGAAACGTTGATCATTCCAGAGTGGGCCCTGAGTAGCGAATATATATATATATATATATATAAGATAGTCTACTTATGAAACGAGTAAAATACAACAAAATTTATTTTGAAATAAACAGGCTGGGGTTTACATACTCGTCAATCTCAACCGTCAAAAGGACTTAATTTAAAAGATACTTTTTTAGAATTACACATATATTTTCCCAGGCTAATTTATGAATTTGTTTGGAAATCATGTTGTCCGGCTATACATTTGCACAATCACCTAATTAGATAATTAATTTTTTTTATATTTTTGATCAAATCTTTGAGCATTTTGTTTTACTTTTTGTAATTATAAACCGAAAGTATACTTATACTGTAATTATAATATATTATAATTATAGTATAATTAAAACATGCATTATAATGGGTAGTTAACGATACCATCATGTTCTTGTGGGTCGATGACTATACTCTTAATTCAACTAGTTAAAACAAGTAGATTGATTAACGAGTAATTTTTCTATTTGGTGGTGATATTCGCAAAATTGAAAAATATTCAATGTTTATAATTTGAACGAGTTTTACCAAACTGCCTTCTAAATTAACTACTGTTATCATGCATCGCACAGTAATCTTGTGGGAGTACACTGCCAATGTATTTTACTTCGTAAGTTCAGACAGCAATACCAATTAGATCATGTAATTACCTAAGCGGACGTTCAAGGATAGGACAGTGCAATAGCGACAAACATTGAATTACGAGTATTTTAGTTTGTAGTATAGTATGTTTAGCGGTATTTTAGTTTAATTCTGATTTTTACATGCATGACATTGCAACACCCAGACGGGTGATATTCTTAGTACACGATGATTTTCTAAAACAAATTACGATTTGAAAACAATCAACAAACTTGCATTTTAGGATAAGGTAATACACAAATATAAATAATCAGTTCCAATAACTTTGAGTTTTAGCGAAGCCGTGCAGATAATCATAAGTAAATATAGAATAGACACTTTTACGATCAAGAAGAAAACAGTTTAAGTTAAGAGGGGAGGTCATTGTACAACTTCGGGCCGAAATAAGAAAAACTTCCCCTTCCCATTTCTAGTCTTACTTTTGGGAAGTGAAGGAGCCCCCCATGGTGGGTACTACGCTGTGAGACCTCCTCCCGGAAGGAGAGCCTCTCACAAAGGTACTGAGGTTCTTGTTGATGCAGAACCTTATGCACCCTGCAGCACGTCATGATCCTACAAACGGCATCCACCACGAACATCCCAGCAGCATCTCTAAAAGGAGAGACATGGTCAAAGCGTTTCAAGCAAAAAATGAAACGAATAGCAGAATTTTGAAGCTTTTCAATTCTGCTCATGTCTTCATGTCTTCATGAAATCTGCTCAGATTATCCTTGCTCTTGACCAGAGACCACAACTGGATATCGCGTAAACAGAGCAAGCAGAGCCCGGAGCCGCGACGCGACGCCTCCCCGCCATCGCCACCGCCAGATCACCCGTGATTATCCTTGCTCTTGACCAGTGACCACAACTGGATATCGCGTAAACAGAGCAAGCAGAGCCCGGAGCCGCGACGCGACGCCTCCCCGCCACCGCCACCGTCAGATCACCCGTGATTATCCTTGCCTTTGACCACAACTGGATATCGCGTAAACAGAGCAAGCAGAGCCGTGAGCTGCGACGCGACGCCTCCCCGCCATCGCCACCGCCAGATCACCCGTGATTATCCTTGCTCTTGACCAGTGACCACAACTGGATATCGCGTAAACAGAGCAAGCAGAGCCCGGAGCCGCGACGCGACGCCTCCCCGCCATCGCCACCGCCAGATCACCCGTGATTATCCTTGCTCTTGACCAGAGACCACAACTGGATATCGCGTAAACAGAGCAAGCAGAGCCCGGAGCCGCGACGCGACGCCTCCCCGCCACCGCCACCGCCAGATCACCCGTGATTATCCTTGCTCTTGACCAGAGACCACAACTGGATATCGCGTAAACAGAGCAAGCAGAGCCCGGAGCCGCGACGCGACGCCTCCCCGCCATCGCCACCGCCAGATCACCCGTGATTATCCTTGCTCTTGACCAGTGACCACAACTGGATATCGCGTAAACAGAGCAAGCAGAGCCCGGAGCCGCGACGCGACGCCTCCCCGCCATCGCCACCGCCAGATCACCCGTGATTATCCTTGCTCTTGACCAGTGACCACAACTGGATATCGCGTAAACAGAGCAAGCAGAGCCCGGAGCCGCGACGCGACGCCTCCCCGCCATCGCCACCGCCAGATCACCCGTGATTATCCTTGCTCTTGACCAGTGACCACAACTGGATATCGCGTAAACAGAGCAAGCAGAGCCCGGAGCCGCGACGCGACGCCTCCCCGCCATCGCCACCGCCAGATCACCCGTGATTATCCTTGCTCTTGACCAGAGACCACAACTGGATATCGCGTAAACAGAGCAAGCAGAGCCCGGAGCCGCGACGCGACGCCTCCCCGCCATCGCCACCGCCAGATCACCCGTGATTATCCTTGCTCTTGACCAGAGACCACAACTGGATATCGCGTAAACAGAGCAAGCAGAGCCCGGAGCCGCGACGCGACGCCTCCCCGCCACCGCCACCGCCAGATCACCCGTGATTATCCTTGCTCTTGACCAGTGACCACAACTGGATATCGCGTAAACAGAGCAAGCAGAGCCCGGAGCCGCGACGCGACGCCGCCATCGCCACCGCCAGATCACCCGTGATTATCCTTGCTCTTGACCAGAGACCACAACTGGATATCGCGTAAACAGAGCAAGCAGAGCCCGGAGCCGCGACGCGACGCCTCCCCGCCACCGCCACCGCCAGATCACCCGTGATTATCCTTGCTCTTGACCAGAGACCACAACTGGATATCGCGTAAACAGAGCAAGCAGAGCCCGGAGCCGCGACGCGACGCCTCCCCGCCATCGCCACCGCCAGATCACCCGTGATTATCCTTGCTCTTGACCAGTGACCACAACTGGATATCGCGTAAACAGAGCAAGCAGAGCCCGGAGCCGCGACGCGACGCCTCCCCGCCACCGCCACCGCCAGATCACCCGTGATTATCCTTGCTCTTGACCAGAGACCACAACTGGATATCGCGTAAACAGAGCAAGCAGAGCCCGGAGCCGCGACGCGACGCCTCCCCGCCATCGCCACCGCCAGATCACCCGTGATTATCCTTGCTCTTGACCAGTGACCACAACTGGATATCGCGTAAACAGAGCAAGCAGAGCCCGGAGCCGCGACGCGACGCCTCCCCGCCATCGCCACCGCCAGATCACCCGTGATTATCCTTGCTCTTGACCAGTGACCACAACTGGATATCGCGTAAACAGAGCAAGCAGAGCCCGGAGCCGCGACGCGACGCCTCCCCGCCATCGCCACCGCCAGATCACCCGTGATTATCCTTGCTCTTGACCAGAGACCACAACTGGATATCGCGTAAACAGAGCAAGCAGAGCCCGGAGCCGCGACGCGACGCCTCCCCGCCATCGCCACCGCCAGATCACCCGTGATTATCCTTGCTCTTGACCAGTGACCACAACTGGATATCGCGTAAACAGAGCAAGCAGAGCCCGGAGCCGGACGCGCCACCGCCAGATCAGCCGTGATTATCCTTGCTCTTGACCAGAGACCACAACTGATATCGCGTAAACAGAGCAAGCAGAGCCCAGCCGCGACGCGACGCCTCCCCGCCACCGCCACCTCCAGATCAGCCGTGATTATCCTTGCTCTTGACCAGTGACCACAACTGGATATCGCGTAAACAGAGCAAGCAGAGCCCGGAGCCGCGACGCGACGCCTCCCCGCCACCGCCACCGCCAGATCACCCGTGATTATCCTTGCTCTTGACCAGTGACCACAACTGGATATCGCGTAAACAGAGCAAGCAGAGCCCGGAGCCGCGACGCGACGCCTCCCCGCCATCGCCACCGCCAGATCACCCGTGATTATCCTTGCTCTTGACCAGAGACCACAACTGGATATCGCGTAAACAGAGCAAGCAGAGCCCGGAGCCGCGACGCGACGCCTCCCCGCCATCGCCACCGCCAGATCACCCGTGATTATCCTTGCTCTTGACCAGAGACCACAACTGGATATCGCGTAAACAGAGCAAGCAGAGCCCGGAGCCGCGACGCGACGCCTCCCTGCCACCGCCACCGCCAGATCACCCGTGATTATCCTTGCTCTTGACCAGAGACCACAACTGGATATCGCGTAAACAGAGCAAGCAGAGCCCGGAGCCGCGACGCGACGCCTCCCCGCCATCGCCACCGCCAGATCACCCGTGATTATCCTTGCTCTTGACCAGAGACCACAACTGGATATCGCGTAAACAGAGCAAGCAGAGCCCGGAGCCGCGACGCGACGCCTCCCTGCCACCGCCACCGCCAGATCACCCGTGATTATCCTTGCTCTTGACCAGTGACCACAACTGGATATCGCGTAAACAGAGCAAGCAGAGCAAGCCGCGACGCGAGCCGCGCCACCGCCAGATCACCCGTGATTATCCTTGCTCGACCAGTGCGACGCCTCGCCGCGACGCTGCCATCGCCACCGCCAGATCACCCGTGATTATCCTTGCTCTTGACCAGAGACCACAACTGGATATCGCGTAAACAGAGCAAGCAGAGCCCGGAGCCGCGACGCGACGCCTCCCCGCCATCGCCACCGCCAGATCACCCGTGATTATCCTTGCTCTTGACCAGAGACCACAACTGGATATCGCGTAAACAGAGCAAGCAGAGCCCGGAGCCGCGACGCGACGCCTCCCCGCCATCGCCACCGCCAGATCACCCGTGATTATCCTTGATCTTGACCAGAGACCACAACTGGATATCGCGTAAACAGAGCAAGCAGAGCCCGGAGCCGCGACGCGACGCCTCCCCGCCATCGCCACCGCCAGATCACCCGTGATTATCCTTGCTCTTGACCAGAGACCACAACTGGAATTCGCGTAAACAGAGCAAGCAGAGCCCGGAGCCGCGACGCGACGCCTCCCCGCCACCGCCACCGCCAGATCACCCGTGATTATCCTTGCTCTTGACCAGAGACCACAACTGGATATCGCGTAAACAGAGCAAGCAGAGCCCGGAGCCGCGACGCGACGCCTCCCCGCCATCGCCACCGCCAGATCACCCGTGATTATCCTTGCTCTTGACCAGTGACCACAAGTGGATATCGCGTAAACAGAGCAAGCAGAGCCCGGAGCCGCGACGCGACGCCTCCCCGCCATCGCCACCGCCAGATCACCCGTGATTATCCTTGCTCTTGACCAGAGACCACAACTGGATATCGCGTAAACAGAGCAAGCAGAGCCCGGAGCCGCGACGCGACGCCTCCCCGCCATCGCCACCGCCAGATCACCCGTGATTATCCTTGCTCTTGACCAGAGACCACAACTGGATATCGCGTAAACAGAGCAAGCAGAGCCCGGAGCCGCGACGCGACGCCTCCCCGCCACCGCCACCGCCAGATCACCCGTGATTATCCTTGCTCTTGACCAGAGACCACAACTGGATATCGCGTAAACAGAGCAAGCAGAGCCCGGAGCCGCGACGCGACGCCTCCCCGCCATCGCCACCGCCAGATCACCCGTGATTATCCTTGCTCTTGACCAGAGACCACAACTGGATATCGCGTAAACAGAGCAAGCAGAGCCCGGAGCCGCGACGCGACGCCTCCCCGCCACCGCCACCGCCAGATCACCCGTGATTATCCTTGCTCTTGACCAGAGACCACAACTGGATATCGCGTAAACAGAGCAAGCAGAGCCCGGAGCCGCGACGCGCGAGCCACGCCGCCGCGACGCGTCGACGCACGCCACCGCCAGATCACCCGTGATTATCCTTGCTCTTGACCAGAGACCACAACTGGATATCGCGTAAACAGAGCAAGCAGAGCCCGGAGCCGCGACACGCGACGCCTCCCCGCACATCGCCACCTAAGTGCCAGTATCCACCGTGGAAAAACCTTGCTCTTGACCTGAGACCGACAACTGGATATCGCGTTAAAAGAGCAAGCAGAGGCCCGGAGCCGCGACGTGCGCAGCCTCCCTGTCCACCGGCCACCGCCAGATCACACCGTGAATTATCCTTGCTCCTTCGACCAGTGACCACAACTGGATATCGCGTAAAAGAGCAAGCAGAGCCGGAGCCGCGACGCGACGCCTCCCCGCCACCGCCACCGCCAGATCACCCGTGATTATCCTTGCTCTTGACCAGACCACAACTGGATATCGCGTAAACAGAGCAAGCAGAGCCCGGAGCCGCGACGCGACGCCTCCCCGCCATCGCCACCGCCAGATCACCCGTGATTATCCTTGCTCTTGACCAGAGACCACAACTGGATATCGCGTAAACAGAGCAAGCAGAGCCCGGAGCCGCGACGCGACGCCTCCCCGCCATCGCCACCGCCAGATCACCCGTGATTATCCTTGCTCTTGACCAGAGACCACAACTGGATATCGCGTAAACAGAGCAAGCAGAGCCCGGAGCCGCGACGCGACGCCTCCCCGCCACCGCCACCGCCAGATCACCCGTGATTATCCTTGCTCTTGACCAGAGACCACAACTGGATATCGCGTAAACAGAGCAAGCAGAGCCCGGAGCCGCGACGCGACGCCTCCCCGCCACCGCCACCGCCAGATCACCCGTGATTATCCTTCATCTTGACCAGTGACCACAACTGGATATCGCGTAAACAGAGCAAGCAGAGCCCGGAGCCGCGACGCGACGCCTCCATCCCCGCCACCGCCACCGCCAGATCACACGTGATTATCCTTGACCAGAGACCACAACTGGATATCGCGTAAACAGAGCAAGCAGAGGACGCCACTCCCACCGATATCGATAAACTGGATATGCAAACAAAGACGCGAACAAGCAGAGCCCGACGACGCCCTCGCACAGCCACCGCCACCGCCAGATCACCCGTGATTATCCTTGCTCTTGACCAGAGACCACAACTGGATATCGCGTAAACAGAGCAAGCAGAGCCCGGAGCCAGGACGCGACGCCTCCCGACGCGACGCCTCCCCGCCATCGCCACCGCCAGATCACCCGTGATTATCCTTGCTCTTGACCAGAGACCACAACTGGATATCGCGTAAACAGAGCAAGCAGAGCCCGGAGCCGCGACGCGACGCCTCCCCGCCATCGCCACCGCCAGATCACCCGTGATTATCCTTGCTCTTGACCAGTGACCACAACTGGATATCGCGTAAACAGAGCAAGCAGAGCCCGGAGCCGCGACGCGACGCCTCCCCGCCATCGCCACCGCCAGATCACCCGTGATTATCCTTGCTCTTGACCAGAGACCACAACTGGATATCGCGTAAACAGAGCAAGCAGAGCCCGGAGCCGCGACGCGACGCCTCCCCGCCATCGCCACCGCCAGATCACCCGTGATTATCCTTGCTCTTGACCAGTGACCACAACTGGATATCGCGTAAACAGAGCAAGCAGAGCCCGGAGCCGCGACGCGACGCCTCCCCGCCATCGCCACCGCCAGATCACCCGTGATTATCCTTGCTCTTGACCAGTGACCACAACTGGATATCGCGTAAACAGAGCAAGCAGAGCAAACAGTGACCACGACATAAGAATTTCTATACTTTCTTGACGTCTATTTGCGTCAATCTTCTATTGTCATATGAAATTATTATTTACTATGATAAAACGTTAGAATTTATTATACATGTCAAGTAAACAGGAATATGAATGTATTGTATACTAATTATTTGAACTGTACGAGTGTTACGTTGGAGAATTGAGATTTATGTTTAACTTAATACAACTTAGTAGAAGCAGTCCCGTCATTTGCACAGGTTGTTTGTGTTAGGAAGCAATACACTCATTATTGTGGCAAGAATTGAAACTAAAATCCCAAGAAAAATGTAAAATCAAATTATGTAAATGTCAAAATATAAGATGTCAACAATAAAATGAAATTAATAACAACACACTCCTATACTATTTTTGGATTAATGTAATATATACAATACAATATTTATTTTAAAATTACGAGACAATGTGCCCAATAAAATACCTACACTTTTATATTAAGATGTGGATGTCTTACAGTTTATTACAATTTAGATTTAATTTATTAGTTGTAACTAAAGAACAAGGATTGATGTGGATAAAAAAATACACACATGCACGCAGTTGAATAGTTACAGAATTATACTGTGACAGCCGGCAATTATTGTTTATAATTATGTGTAGAGTTGCATTAGCAGTTAAACAGGATATGACCAGATCTAGGTCGTCTGAATTTCAAACACCAAGCTTTACGATATCTCCAAGTAGCTTTGCATTAATGGTACATGCTTCTCCAGACAGATAACAAGTTTAACATTATTTATCATTATACGTTGTACATAAGTCCCCATTATTTTACTGTTTAAGTTGTTGTAATGATATTCGCCTAGCTTAGACTTTAACTGGCATTACAATGTAGTCAGGTATTGATGTCTTAGATATCCTAACAGCATGTCTTCTAAGAAACAAACGTAAAATGGATTGGTGAAGATTTTAGTTGACTTGAATTGATTTTATCTCAACCACTCCTGTATTGAAATAACCCCTACACAATTAACAATTTACAACCATATGAGTAAACTGCTATGATTTCCCTACAATAAACCCACCGTTTTATTAGGATTTTTATTATAATTTTTTATAATTAAATTTCAACTTTTGATAATTAAACTCTTTAAGTAACATACTACTGTAAAACTATTAGTGCTCATAAATATTCAAGGTTCTGCAGACTATATAAACTCGTTCCTGGTACGAAATAATTGGTAAATAATGGCTCTTTTTTAGCTTATATGCCATGTTAGACGACGAACTTATATACAAACTGCATTTTACTTTTTTTGAGGGGAGAGTTTATAATACATGAATTCAAGTGTAGTTCATTTTGATTTGTAAAATTGTAATAATGAAATCATCAGTTGGACTAATTACAGCTTATGTGGTAATACGACAAGATTAGTATCATCCCAACTGGTGATTTTATATCTAAAATTATATTGGAAATAAAAATAGCCATATTTACATTGTTCAAAAATATGCATTAGGACAACTATAGAGACTTTTAAAAGGTTATAGAAATGTGTATGTAACAACCCTAAAACATTGTCGTGGCCACACGCGCGTCGGTACGACACATCGAACAGAGAAATAACGCAAATTTAACTCCAACTGATTGATTGTTTTAATTGAATTACTTTACCATTATGCTTAACACGTTTGTAGAGTATTTAACGGATTTTATATCACTTATTGTGTTTTGAAAGATTATATAATGTATTTAATTTCTTATTCATTTTATTTTTATGCGCAAACTTTTTTAACTAGTAATTTGACTCAACGGTAACCAGACTAATATAACACACAACTCGTTGTAACCGAAAATAATAGAGAAATGTTTACCCTAGATTTTCTATAAATCTAGTCATTACTCAATCCGGAAGGCAAAATGTTTACATTTTTACAAAAAAATTTAGTAATAGGGGTTACCAGGTTACTAGCTCACTAGTTACTAAGTGTTTCATTGCAATACAAAACGTGGATTCCGTGCAATCCTCGAGGTCCTAAAATACGACATTTCGAAGCAAAAGCTCCGTCAAATTGTTTTTCATATCAGGAAATTCTACAACTGTGTTGTAAGTCATAGGTATAAGTTCAAAGAGTGAATATTAATATAATAATTATTATGCATTTGCTAATTTATGATGTCCGTCAAAGGGGAACGTAGTTATTTTATTTAACAAAATACCTCTATATCTACAATAACAATTATTGTTCTACCTGCTTGGTGAAATACTGTGTAATTTTAAGTTAACATTTAATTGTTTCAACTAAAGTAAATGACAGTGCCTATAAAAACACAAATATTTCTTGGGCAAATAAATTACTTCGTCCAAAAAATGTAACGTTTATCTTAACATTGATGTTAACATTTTGATTAATAAAGCTACTACTAAAGTGGTTGAAGGTTATACTTCAGGATAATTATCAACCACTAATTAAACATAATATACTAAATATAATAGTATGGAAGAAACAGAATACATAAAACACGTAAATGCATACAAGATTGTAAATTTATACACTGTGACAGTAATTAATTTACGCTATTAACATTATTTAAACATTTAATGCAAAGAAACAATAGCTTGATTTTGAGAGTAGATTACTCTAGTGTTCTAAGTAACACAAGTTAGTATATTTTATTATCAACGAAGATATTTTCAAGTCGTTAATCTTAACAGGTCGTAGAGGATGCCCGATATTGACAAACCTCTTGAAAAGGAATTTAATATCTTGGAAGCCACGTCCTCGAGAAGGACGTTCCAATATTATTTCTTCCATTCCTATAAATATTTCTTTAAATCTTTGATTGTCAATGGAAAATATTTCAACTAGTTGAATTTTTTACAGCAAAAATTTTTTTAGTTACAAAAATAAATTCAATCAATATTTTTTAAATAAGATTGCCAGTATCGATAAATTTATATTTAACTTTTGGTTCTTTTCGATTTAAATCTTGCATGCATTATTGTTAAGTAAACTGGAAATGACTCTTTTCTTCCGCGGACCCAAGCCCCACTGTGTAGTGTTAGCCAGGGAAGAGTTCGGTGTTCGTATGAAACGGAAACAAAGATTTTAAATTGCTAGATGCTAGAATCCCTTGACAAAACTAACTGCAGTATACCATTATGTTTAATTGTAATAATATGTTTGTTTACCTTTTTGGATTTGTCTCGTCAACGCTTAACCTCAAATACAACACACATTAATTGTATTGCATATTATTATTTATATTTGTAAAACTTGTTAATAAGTCAAAGTAGTAGTATGCTACAAAAACCACTGAACAACGCAACCCCTCACCTCCGATATCTCTTTAAATTTGTTACCCTAACATTAGTTAGAAAGACTGATTATCAGTTCTAGCAGACCCCCCTTTTAAGATCTATAACTTAAGTTTGTTTTAATAAACCACAATATGTATGATTCTAATGAATGATTGTGTTGTATTTATGGGTAAAAAACTTATATGCCAATAACTAAGGTTGCTCTATAGTTTTTACTCATATCCGTAAATTATAATAATGCAGTTTAATGCAAATAAAATAGTTTATATTATGGACTTAAATGCAATATGCTCTACGTAAAAATTACGTAGATCACTTTGTCTCAAGTGCTATAATCATTTACCAATATAAAAAATACCATGAGAGAGGAGCATTTGTAAAATAAGGTTACCTGTGCCACCGAGACTGAATGTGATGTGCTGGGAGAATTACAAGTTTGAAAGCACCGTCTAACTCATCAGATCGCCCGCAGTCTATTCCCACCACTAGTGCCTCGCTAGGCCTACGTCTAACTGGGCCGTCCTGATAGCTATCTGCGATGGGGATCATCACTGCCGTCACCCTCTGGTGTAAAGTGCATACAAAAATACGATTTTCTCGCTAAAGATTTATAGCCGGGTGTAATTTATTTGGAATTGTGTTAAGTTCAGAGAAGCGGGTATATGATAGCGTTCGATATGAGAAAAAAATGGTGTAGAGGTCTCAGAGGCACGCACCGACCGGTTGTACATTTTTAGTGTTCAAAATTGGATTATTGCACGCGCTTCATACCCGGCAGTGACTTTGGCTGCGGGCTCCATCGGGGGATGACTATCAGGCCAGCATCGTGTGAAGTAGCGAGGGGCGAGTGATGCGAGAAAAAGATCTGATGAATAAAAAAGGTTTTGCCTGATAGCACTTTTAGCACTTTACGTGTTGTCTTTGTGACATAGGTAACCTTACTACAAGAGTATAATTTTTCATATTAATAGGATACTATAAAGATTTGCGTTATAACGAATATTTGGCTTATTTCAGGTCTCCCATTCGTGAACTCTGCTCCGGGCCTAAGCAACAGTGTGACTAACTCCAGCATCTTCCCTTACTTTGACTACAACGTTCCTCGCAACGTAACGACGGCCGTGGGTCAGAGCGCCTTCCTGCACTGCCGTGTAGAGCAGCTGGGGGACAAGGCGGTGAGTGTTGCCAAAGTAGTGGAGATACAATTAGGGGAAAGGTGGTAAATATTATAAAGTCATCTGAGAGACAATGCCATGGGTGTTGCAATATAAGTCTGTATAAAAAACCGAGGGACATGGAAGATTGGCGGTGAGTATTGCCACAGTAGTGTAGAGCTGTGACGGTTCCCACAGGAGTGTAAAGATGATTGTTGAACAAGGAGGTGTATTTTGATAGGTAATTAATAATATAGCCAGAGGATAGTGGGAAGTTCAGTAAGATCAATACAGGTATAGCTTGTTAATATGGCAGTAAGGGAGCAGACTAGCATATAGACCACTTTTTTAAGAAAATAAAGTTTAATACCCAAATAGAGGAGAAACTTTTTAGTCAGACACAACAAAATTAAAAAAAAAACTATTGACTATATGTATGAAAAAACTATGTGTAAAACAATTTATTAGGTTTGTTATTGTTCTATATAATGATGAAAATATATTAGAGTCTATTATTATTATTGTTTTTCTGTTTTCAAATTAATAGTTTTTATTGCTGTAAGAAAATATAATATTTGCTTAACAATCGTCAACAATCTGATAATCAGGAATAAACAACAATAACAATCAGTAAAATTTCTAACAATCAGTAATTTGTGGCACGGTCGATAGAAACCAGCTCGATCACACAACAAATTATAAAATAGAAGAAGCTAGAACAGCTCTGACCTCAAACCAATTTTTCTCCCAATGTATGATCCAAGAACTCGTCCACCGAGTTAAAACTGGCGTAATATGAAGAACTACCCAATTTTCATTAATACTCTATTTGTCAATAAACCATAACTTCATTACTGCGATCTCTTGGCATATTTGTTCATTAGTCATAATTTTCTGATACATTTCTGAATACATCATTAAAATAAGGACCACTAAATGTTTGTGATATTTTAAGGCTGCTTATGAAAAATCCAGTCATGAGTAACTGGTACACATAAATGTTCAGAGTGTGTGTAATTTATATATATGAGTTTGATCAAAACCTGCATAGCCCGGGAACTAAACTGAATGTTTGATCGTTTCAAAGGTGTCGTGGATACGGAAGCGTGACCTTCACATCCTGACGGCCGGTGTTCTGACCTACACGAGCGACCAGAGGTTCCAAGTGATCAGGCCGGAGAAGTCGGAGAACTGGACGCTGTTGGTCAAGTTTCCTCAGCAGAGAGACTCGGGCATATACGAGTGCCAGGTCAACACGGAGCCCAAGATGAGTCTTGCGTTTTGGCTAAACGTGGTCGGTTAGTGTCCGTACCTCACCTCACCTTACCGTCATTGCACAGCTTTAAAATAAGTGTTTATTGTTGTATTAAAATAATGTATGATAACTGTTTCATATACTCCGTTGAAACTGGAATGATTTATTTGTATTTCTTTGAGATATTTCAATAAATATAAAACCTTATGGTTCTGTACAAGTCAAAACACAAAATCAATTAACGTTACCATTGGCTGTACTATTTCTCTAACTCTACTCCTCAGAAGTGAAAGACCAATCCATTTCTGACTAATTTCAGGATTTCCTCCTGATCTAAGTCATTATTATTTCCCGTTCACTTCAACGGGTTAATCATTTTACTGTTTGCAATATACAGTGAAACCCCTCAAATCCGAACTAATTGGGGCTGAAGCCTGTTCGGACGTAGAGTTAGGTGTTCGGATGTACCGTGAAATAATATTACACTCTTATTTCGTCACTGTATTCATGATAAGCGAGGGAGACGTAGCGGTTGGGTAATACAATCTGGGTGAATTAATGTTCGAAAGGGCAGTGACCTTGGCGGGTAGATGTAGGTCCCGTGACATGTCATTGTTGCTAGGCAAGCGTGAGCTAAAAATATATCTCTCTCTTCCTACCACCAACCCTCCTGGAATACGTACTGCACCTGTCTTCTGTCCAGAGAGCGTTTACCTGCTGATTAGTGCGGACCGCTAACAGCCGAACGACATGATGTTCATGCGGCACTGGCTTGACATTTCGTCCGCGTGAAGATTTTCTTCACGTAGGGTAAAAGATAACAGGCTTTAAATAGCTGAATTTTCAGCTATTTCATTTTTTTCCTGAGAACGTGTTCAGATTTGAGCCCCCTGTATCACCATTGCCATTGGTTGGATAAAGTCCATAAAATATTTACATACAACACAATATGTTACAGAATCAAAGGCTAGAATACTGGGGCCGTCGGAACTGTACGTGAAGACGGGCAGTAGTGTAACGATCACATGTGTTATCTCGCAAGGGCCACACGACCTGGGCACCGTGTTCTGGTACAAGGGCACGCACATGGTGGAGCAGGTGGCGCCCCCCACCCAGGGCCCGCCTAGGGTGCACATCCAGACCGAATGGACGGACGCGCTTACATCACGGCTGCATATCGCCCGCGCCCTAGTGACGGACACGGGCAACTACAGCTGCGTGCCTACCTCGGCAGAGACCGCTAGTGTCAACGTGCACGTCATCAGCGGTAAGTTTCGGCTTACATCGTGTTAGTTATGGCGTAAAAAATGTTTCCTCTGTTCAGTTTTATAAAATATGTGTGAATTGACAAAGTCTCTAGTTGCACACGTTGTTCTAATCATGAACTAATTTGTGATAGATGTAAATGGATATACATATTTGATTCCAATTTCAAAATAAGAATAAGACTTTATTTCCAATATATCATTACAGAACGGTAAACTATTATAAATGTAGTATAAAACACACAAATCTACTTGTTAAGTACAGACTTGTATAATATGGGGAAATTAAAAATACTTATATACATAGTATAACAACTCAATAAAACCCACGTAATCAAGTTATACTACTTATTTTTATAAACTAAATCTTCTGAGAAAAATTCTAAAGCGAGGCTGTTTATAGGGCCTGAGTGAGCAAAGGATAAAAAAAATGAAAATTTTCTTCATTACTATCTCATCTGAGTGTCCTTCAAACACAAAAACTACTACTTATTTTCGTTTTAAATATGCCATAATGTTGATTCTAACGATTTAAATTAATAATTACTCCATATTAGCGAATTTCCCATAGGGAAGAAACTATTACCGTAGGTCTCATGGTAAGACTTAAGCCCGGGACCATGTTATTTTTTCGTCTTTAGGTGCCCAGAGTCCAAAAACAATAGTTGTTAAAATTTATATATATATATGTGTGTGTGTGTGTGTGTGTGTGTGTGTGTGTGTGTGTGTGTGTGTCTGTGAACACGATAACTCTCGTAAAATGGTCAGATCGAGACCAAATTTGGTAGAGACGTGTATTCCTACAAATGCTCGGACGAGTTCGTAAACCAGACATATCGGTCAATGGGAACGGGTATTTTGGAGGGGGGGTTAGTACCCCAAAATGGATTTTTTGCGTTTTTCACACGTAATTTTAAAAAGGTTCTGATTTTATATTTCACCATTGGAATCAGCTTAAAAAACTACACAGTAAGTAACTTAAATCTTTAAGTACCTTAAAGATTTTCTCTATCTCCAACGGTCATCGAGATATTAAAAAATCTAAACACAGTACGTTGTATTGTATGGCTCAAATGTTAATCTTATGGAGGACAGGGAAAAATTACTATTTTACATATTGATCAATATTTTTGGATAAAACTTGATATTTAGCTTCATGTGGTTGAGATCTATTCTTTTACGCTTAAAAATCATAGTTTATATGTTTATCATGGCAGCAAACCTTCATACTCTTTTCCCATGTTAATCATATAGGGCATAGGCAAACTCCTTTATTCATGGACAGATGTTGATGAAAGTTGGTATAAATGTTAAGATAAACATTATTTATGATAGAAATTACTACTTTCAGTGTTCCTCACAGCAGCTAACTTGCACACTCTTTCCCATGTTAATCTAATGAAGAATAGGCAAATAATTCTCATGTTTATGGACAGATTTTTATAAAACTTAACATATATTAAATTATTGATTTGGAAATTCGCTGAGTACGCAGGTCTGCTGCGACGGGGGTATTTTTAATTTATTCCAGCTTATTCATCAGGAATCTACTAAATGTGTTTGTTCATAACAACAAAAATATATTTTTTATTTAGTCCAAAAATGTTATAAAGGTTAGGTGAAAGGTTATTATACGATTTCTTTTACAACTCCTGTAAACAGTTTGGGACTAATCGGAGTGTTATTCTCAATCGGTCAGTATATACAATACAATTATATTTGTTTTGTACCTTTTGACTCCTGATATAAAACACAATAAATATTTTGTAGAGTGTTAAGATCGTGAAGGTAATATTTTACGTTGTTGTGTTGTAAAATTTAGAGGAAAGTTCCCTTATTTTCTATTTTATAATTTATTTTTATAATCTTCTATTACATTACAACTAATGGTTTAGCTTCAGTAAGGTGTATGTTCCACCCCAACGTGAAATGCGATATCGGGATTGATATTTTAACAAAATATCGTCATCGCAGCAAACCTATGTACTCAGCGAATTTCCAAATCAATAATAATATATAACAGGTTTGATCAATATACGTAATAAATAAAGAGAGTTTGCCTATTCTCCAAAAAATTTACATGGTAAAGAGTATGCAGGTTTGCTGCTGTGAGGAACACTGAAATTAGATACTATTACTACATAAATAATTGTAATTTTGACCAATTATACCAAGTTCCATCAACATATGTTCATAAATAAAGGAGATTGTCTATTCTCTATATGATCAATGGTAAAATCGCATGGCAAAAGAGTGTATAGGTTAGCTGCCATGATAAACACATTAATTATAATTATTAAGCATAATTGAATGGATTTTAACCAAAAAAAGGCTAAATACTTTAAACACAACCCAACAGTGTTGCGTTTTGTAGTTTTTGTAAAGGGAACACATGATAAAGAAATATCACAATTTTTAAAGTATAAAACACAACCCAACAGATAAATAAATAAAATACAAACACATACAAAAAATATTATATTTGAACAAATAATACAATTACACCCCAAACACTAAATGAAAATCAGCTGCTGATAAATAAACCAAACATTTATTTACATTTGATAATAACTTTATTATATTAGGTTAAGTGTAACTTGTGAATATGGCCTTATTGTCCGATATATGTTAAGTTTAATTAAATTTAAAATACGTGTACTGCGTTTCAAATGTTTATAACCTTAGTAACATTAAAATAGAAGTCCTCCTTACCTTAAATAAGAAGATATATATATATATATATATAACGGCTATTTACTGGTCTCTAGGCACCTCAAAACGAATAAGTAACATGATCCAGTGATTAGGTCTTGCCATGAGACCTATGGTAATAGCTTCTTCCCCATGGGGAATTCGCTAAAACACATAAACGGAACGCATTAATTCTATTTATATATATATATATATATATATATATATATATACCATAGTATAAGTACTAATTGAATTGACTAGTCAAGGTAATTTTTTCACTGTTTGTTACAAAAGTTATTGATAGAATAATATTTTTATGTATCAAATTAAAAATAATTTTTGCATAATCTTAGTATTATATTACATATTTTTGATCAATAAATGGTTTTTATCATGAAACATGAAACATAAACATAAGAACACAGTTAGTATCAGTATGTGTTCAGGAACTTATCAGAATCAGGGACTTTTATTGTATATATGTAGAATCCAGGAGCCATGCAAAAAGAGAACAAGAACATTGTGTGTATCGGTATTTGTTTATCAGCTGATCAGAATCATTGACTTTTACTTTGGTCTTACAGGTGAGCACCCAGCAGCCATGCAGCACGGGAACAAGAACACTGCTAGCATCAGTGTATGTTTACCGTCTGCAATAGCTTCAGTGACATTTACCTTAGTTCTGGTCAAAAGAATCAGGTGAAACCCAAACGACTGTGAAATTAACTGTTAAAGAGCTTCCTCAATGTACAGAACCATTGTAGTAAGAAAGTCTATGATTTCCTATTTAAGAATAATGTATACAGTTAAAATACCTAGGATTAAAAATGTGACCATTAAAGATGGCATTGTTAAAAACAATATATTAATAACTGTCTTAAGATTATCTAAAAAAACTATTACAAAAACGTTTGAAAATATTGTTTTAATAGAATACCCTCATCAAGAGTAGGTCTAAAAATATATAGCTAATCATACCTCATAGGTTTTATCCATGTAAACTCTTTTGTTCAAACCCCGTATCAAAAATTAAAATTATGGTCAAAAAACTAACTCCATCCCATCGATTGGTTCCTCAAGAAATGTTATGTCAAAAATTAGTTGTACTTGATAATCTGCAAAACTACATTTTATACTGACCAATCATAATAATTTAGATATTTACTTAATTAACCAAATTAAATTCCAAATTACTCTATATTCATATTTATAGTTATTTTTACTTATAATACTTATTTTCGAACGTATTTCTGTTGAACTCTTAGACGAGGCTTCATCTTCTATGGTCACATTGCAATCCGTACTGTACAGTAACATTAAGATCGACACGAACTGAATTTAATAAGGAAACGTATGAGATTCACTTGTACCTTTAATGTGCCGCCATTGGGACCAGAATGCGTAGAAATACGAGTAATAGGGAAAAACAAAGGTCTTAGCGATCCACAAAACTACCTAAACAGTAGAGAGTTTAGGCTATGACCTTCAAGTCGGAGTAGGTCCTTTGGTCAATGAATGTGTTTTCACATTTCCGTTTCTAATGTAAGATGTTCCAATGTAATGACTACCGTGACGTGAAATTAATGTCACAGTTAAAAAATAAATCTTAGAATGTTAATGAAATGGAATTTTGATTACCTAATATTGTTTTTTAATTTAAACCAAAATCTTCACAAATACACAAAATATAAAGATTCATTGCTTAAATTCTTAACTTTTCTTGTTTATTATTAATTGTTCAGAATATGATCAATATTGGATAGTATGGTACAACACACGGATGTAGTACAACATATCATAATCAATTTTGTTTGCGTAATATAGTAAAAGGTTCAACGTATTTAAAAAAAAATTCATGATAAAAAACGAAAATAATTGTTGAAAAGGTGCCTATCCCAATTTGAATTAGATAGGTTAAAACTCAGTTTATTTTACATTTACAATATAAAAAATTGGGATTGGCGTATGGCAACATCAAACACAAAACCAACGCTACACTTCATTTATATTTCAAGAAGTTAGATAACATTTTCAAAATGATTAATGAAATATATCATTGGTTTTTATAGGTCATTATAGATTTGGTACACAAATGTTATGAAAACATTTTTAGTCACAAGGGTGAGTAGGCTAAGTCATGCAGTCATTTAAAAGCTCAAAATAAACATGCAGTGAGTAAAGTTTAGATGATAATTTTTAGAATATTTTTCGAAGAAAAGTTATATTTGTGTCTAATGTTAAATTAATTATTTAACGAAACAGTTTTGAAATACCTTCGGGTACCACAAATAAATTCCACGGAATAACAATTACAAAATTTTAACGATGAGAATAACAATGTTACGCGTAATATGACGACCAGCTCTAACTGAACGTATTATCTACAATGATAACATTGTTGATAGCAACAATAAAGATTGTGTTGGCATTATATATAAGACTTTATGTAACATATTTCCTAAATGGTGTTTCAATTGAATTTTAGAACTAGTTAGGAAATTGTTATTTGTTTATTATATGTTTCTAATTATTAAATAATTGTCATGGATCCTTGTATAACAATTTTCCTAAACAAGTTATTCGTTGTCATTTATATTAGTTTTTATCGTATGATAAAAATGCATTATTATCACACAGGATTTTAATGATATGACAGGCTACTTGTATAAAAATAAATATATGTAAGGATACAAATAAAAATAAATAAAATTAAGGGGTTTTAATTTCAAAATTAAAAAATGTTCATATTCACTTCCCTGTAGAAAATAGGTTAGATCATGAATATGCCAAAATTAATGTGTTCAGTTTCTCTAAACAGCTCTGGTAGTTTTTATGAAAACTTGTTTAAAACTTTCATGTTACAAATTGCTGCTGCTCCCAAGAACTACTTTTTTGACATATCCATGTTAAAAATACATTCAAAGCTCATATATAGCGTAAAATCTGTCTCTTAACAAAAACAGTAAGTACACGAATAAATGTAAAAAAACCTGCAGGATAATAGAAGTAAACTTATAAACAAAATTTAAATACCAAATATTAATACACAAATATAATGCATTAAGGGATATAATTAAATTAAATTTAAAGTACTTTCTATTTTAAAACTTTTAAGTCTTTAGTTATATAATAAGTTATATTATAAGTCTATAATATTAATATAATTTATATTAATAAATCGAAAGACGTTTTCCTATTTTAAGTATTCTTCGGATACCAGTTTAAGTATGCACATTGTGCAGCGCTACATAAACTTTGAGTCCATTGAATTCATTCAACAATACCTCATAAACTAATCAATAATTTACTAACTCTCTCATTTTGGTTATCAAAATTAATGTCATAAAGCAGAAGCCCCGCTTAAATAGTTAAAAAATCTCCACCTTTAATATGTATTATGATCATGTATATATTATCTATGAGCTATTTCTACAAAATGCACACAGATATAAAATTATGTTATAATGAATGTTAAGTATATTACTTTATGTCATCACTTAATTATTACGCGTTGTTTCAATAAAATTGTAAATAGTGTAAATTTATAACAAAGAAGACACTATTTATGTAAGAACTCACATTTCTGTCATATTTGTAGTATTTTCATGTTAGTTGTACGCAAGCTCACAAAATCTAATTTCAGCTATTGAGTAATAAAATACAAGTTAATGTAAAGAATTAAGATGTATATATCGGAAAAATGAATGTAAATATTGTAAATAAAATTAATACTATTACTACTATGTATGTTTTATTTACTGACACGACTCTTGCATGGCAGGATTATTTGGAACATTAAAAAAAGGATTTGGAATAATGATACACAGTTGTTTTTTAAGAGCAACTGAATAATAAATGCGTCAAAACCAGTAATCAAAACTATTATATATGCATTACGTTGCTTATCAATAAAGGTTTGTTAAAAATTTAGTTGTTGTTTAAGTGGTGTGTGTTTTTGTGTAGTAACACAATTTTATTTGTCTCTTCTTTCCTGTAACTCGCCAGCTCTATAGGCAGAGAGCGTTGTACACTCACGACAATGCTCGTCACATTAGTGCGCATGTGCTCAAGTTTTGGCTGATAGAAAATAATAATAGCACAGGCAGTTTATAGGACGAGGAAATGCTCCTTTGTGTCAGGTTCTTACAGAAGGAACCACCGTAAAAGTGTGACTGTTAGCGCTTCCAAACATGAGATGGATTGTGATGGGAAAGCGGTTTTCTAAGGCAAAAGTTTGTTGGAACGTCACGTTCTTCTATTTTTGCTTATACGGGCAAAACTCAAAATAGCGCAATTCCCTACCGGTTGACACAGAGTAACTGCTGCGCTAGCGCAGAACTGCGTTCAAAACGCTCCGCCGAAAATAATATAACCAAATTTTTATTTCCAAACGTACCTCCATCAAAACGATGGGATTAGTGGTGCTTCATGGAGGCACTTTTTTAAAAAGCATTTGGCCTTGGGAGGTAAAAATAGTGGATAGTTTGTTCATATTAGTTATACCTCAGAGGATATAATGATTATGAACAACTACAAGCTATTATTAAAATATTATTACTAAAAAATACATAACTTTATAAGCCTGTTGGACAATCCTTTTCCTGTAAACAGCTGTAAAAAAAATAAAACGTAAATAACTCAAAAACCGCTCATGAAAAAAACAACGGCAATTGCCTTTTTTTAGAAAATTTATTTTTATTTTTAATGACAACAAATGTTAAGAAAATTGGTTCATAAACATTGGAGAGAAGTGATACTGTGCATTTGTCATTATCAGCATGTGATCAATGTGATATTACAGCAGCTATTTCAATCAGCTGTTTGAAGTTTATTACCATTTAACAGCTATTTGAAACATTAACAACCAGCTGTAAGATCAGTTCACTAATCAGCTGATTACGATTCATTGGCCTTTTATCGAAGAATCTGAAAACCAAAATACGTTGAAATGATGTAAAAGAAAAACGGCACAATGATCAACAATACTGTAAGTAACGTACAGAAAAGGTAAGCAATATAACTGTCATTACTTTGAAATGTATTAATTAGTCAGATTGGTAGTGGAATTATTGACTCTGAAGCTGTCCGGCGACGACGTGTGTAAATTACTTTTTTTAGTTGCATATGTTCTTGAGTTGTTGGATGTCTTGGTGTACATTTTGCTACTCCTGTGGCATCATCAGTATATATAAAACTTAAAGAAGATAAACACATAAAGCACAAGGCATTCAACAACTCAAGAACATAGGCAACTAACAGAGGTAATATATAATTACTGTTCTTGAAACTGGACAAACATAAATAACGTTTTTAAATAAATAAGTTGTTTTCATAACCCATGTAAATAAATCTGTTTGTTTTGTTGTAATTTAAATGCTTTCAGTTCTATAATGTTATAATTTAAGCACTACTAAACTCCATGAATAGTAACGGTACCAATCAGCTGATTGGAGAAATGAACTTACAGCTGGTTATTTATCTTTAAAATAGCTGTTTAGTGGTAACAAACATCAAACACCTGATATAAATGGCTCTCTAACCATGTAATGTAGCCCAGTGATGAAACACGATTACATTTTATATTAACACGAACACTGTTACAGCCTTGGACTTATAGATATGCTCAGTGCCTGCCTCTATATCAAATATGATTCATTATTCAATATTTGAAACATATAACTTTTGCTACTGTTTATTATTGTCATGTTGCATCTCATTTTTATAGTGTTTAAAATGTATTAAAAGGTTTGGCAAGCTAAAAGTAATTTTTAATATGTGTGTAGCAATTGTTTCATGGCAACTTTAACAAGGTAAAAAAGTACAAACACACCTTCTTAAAAATGACATTTTCCATAATTTATAAATTGATATCCTTAAATTTGGTGTTGTTAGATTAAAAATGAGGATAGTTTAGAGTTTTTGCAATTTTTTGAATGCAACATTTTAGCTTATCTATGGTCCAGAAATAATATCTGGAAGGTCGTTAAAGAGTTTGGGGACACTCTGTATAAATACACTTTACGGGTTTTGAAGAGTAAATATTATGATTATGACCAGTATAAGTTATATATTTTTCATACAATATTAGGGTTTTAAAAGCCTTATTTAAGTTAAGGTTTATACCTCAAAACAATTTTAATATGGCTAAAACTAAGCATTAATATCTGCATTTTGAAGACAAACTTTTTTAACATACTTTCTTTTATATTTTACCTGAAAATGTTGCTTACTTTCAAAGCACCTATGTTTATGTTCGTACAGTTTAATTTAGCATTAAGTGTATTCCATGACGCAAAACTGTTTTAAGGGATTTAGTATTATGATAAAAAAATGTTTTTTGAATATAAGGATACGGTCATTTTTGTCATTGTAAAACATGAGTTGGAGTCTGGGCTATGGATTATGCAAGCTTAAAAAGGTTTGGCAACCCCATGTGGTATATTTCACGTAATCACGGTCTATTACAGTTGGCTTAGGGCCTAACAGCCCGGCCGACCTACGCCGGCCTCTTTAAAACTGCATGGACTCGGCAAGATAAAGGCTAATCAAGGTTTTGTCAGTTTTAAAATTGTTCCATTAAACATTGAAATATGCGTTTGTTGTGCAAATTAGAAAAGAAAGAAACTGTATAACAGCGTAAAACGTCTTTTATATTATTTTATATAAAAACAAGCAAACTTGTAGAATTAAACTTGTACTTAACTGTAAACTTAAAGTTGTAAGTTAAACTACACTCAATATTTACATATAATATATTTATATTGAAGGCAAAGTGGCCTACTATTATTAATATTGTAAGTAAAATGTATAAAATATAAATATATATTACAAACACAGTACACTCTAGTTTTATTTTATACTATCGTTGCATTATGGTCGAACATACAAAACTCTTTTAAAAGAAATATTTAGCCAGGAGTAAATAGTTACAAATAAATATTTTTTTGACTAAAGAATGAAAAACACATCACACCTTTCAAAAGTGTTCCATTGATAAAACATTATATTAACAGTAGTTTAGAACAAATTAAAACTGTTCTGTTCTGGATTTCATTACACAATGTTTTATATCTTTGTAAATTCCAATATATCTGAAAGAAACTTTTTAAGATATAAGAAAAATATAAGAGCTAGAGCAAGTTTACTACCGTAAAATTATTGTTATAGTTTTTGAGCTACGGTAAAGCGGTTAAAAAATTGTGAAAATACAATTATTAGGTGTATGCATTTTAAAAAGTGGTTATTGTTAATCTTACTTGTGCTCGTCTAAAAAACTTAGTACACTTAATTATAAATAACAAGACATAAAAGTTATGCTTATATCTTTGTAACGGACGATTTTATTAGTGAATTTATAAAAGTGAACAAAAATTCCTTTTTAGTGCGGTCTTTTTCAACTCTACTTAAAAAGATAAGCAAAAAAAGATTTTTGCAGCAAAAAATGGCCTTTAAGAGGTTTAAAATAAAATGTATACTACTATGTTGAATAGTGTATTTTGTTAGCACAAAAAATCTATAAGTCATGAAAAGTACGCAATTTATACGAAAATAATATATTTAGGTTGTTTGTTTTACTACGCGTAAGGTTAGGCATTTTTGCCATAAATAGTAACCACGTATATTTTGTTTTGCGATTTACCCCAACATATGTGTACATATAAAAATTAATTTATGTCTGTATGTCCTTTATTCGTTGTCAAACTACTCATCCAATCGCCATAAAGAAGGAAGATGCTATGCATGTGTCCGGCAAGGTTTTAGTAAGATCAAATTCGTGAAAACGCTACAGATTTCCATTTTACGGAGTTTTAAAGTACTAATGTAACCATACGGGAATGTGTTTGTTTTAAAATTTCCTAAAATAAAAACATTTATTTCTTAAGCTACAAATGTTGGTTTACTTTCAGTAAGCAATATGCTTTGCTATCGAATGCTGCCTGAATAATTTATTAATGTAAAACAATAATGTGAATATATATTGAAAAAAAAGTTTTTAACCTTGTTAGTAATAAATAATTACATTTTAATAATATTGAATAATAATGCCAGGTTATGTTATAGCCTACCATAAAATATTACCATATGTGGATATCTTTTTAGTTTTGTACTTAAATCCTTAACAGGTCAATTAAGCCTATAAAACTAAGAGAAAACAATCAAGAAAATTTATATAACATTAGGGCACAAATTAACTGGTAAAAATACTAAACCAGTCTATGATTATAGAGAATAACATTTTTTCTTTACCATTTTTTAAGATTGTGAAGTAAATAGATTGATTACTCTTGACATACTACTACTACAGATATTATCACAAACCAGTACGAGGAATATCTATAATATCATTACTATAATATCATATTGTTCATCACAAGTAATACTGTAGTAGCAGTTTGTTTATGATTTTTTACAAGGAAATACAACATCCTTATTAACAATTAACTATCAACATTACTAGTGTTTTTTTCTTGTAATATTTTATTTCAGGTAAACTGGCAGTCGTGACTGATGATGTCACTACTAGCCAGGGGTACCCAGCCCCCTCAAGGGCAATGGCGCATGCCCCCCCAATCCAAGTGTAATGCCCCCCAAAGTACCCCAATGCCTAACCCTTTAGTTTTTAACATTAGTCAGTGTATAACAATAAAATTCACATCTTACATTCTAATCTTCCAAAGGGCATTATTTAGCCTACCTTTGGTCTTGTGACGAATTCTTTCTGTTTTTATTATTGTAAAAAATATATACCACTGTTTCTTATCTTTTTCAGAATAAAAATAAAGAATCGTTTTGACATGATTTTTGACACTAGCAGTGCACCCGTTGACCCGTTCTTTGTACGGGAGGACTAAAAAGTAGTAAACAATTATTAAAGTTTTTAGTATTTATATACCAGTATATGTTTATCAAAGTACTTCATTACCTCAGGAATACATGCCAAATAATTTAATAGCATATTAAAAGGTCAGTAAGGGAGGCTTTGCCTTTTAAATGTTAAGGTTACTTATAAAAAGTTGAATAATAATATCATTGATAATTCTTTATTGCAAAAGAATATTGCATAGCAACATTGGTTAACATTCATACAATTTTAAAAAGTTAAAAAAAGTTAGATTCAAGCCAAAAAACCAAAAAAGGATTGAAAAAGAACTAAAGGTTAAGGCTATCAAAGTTATCAAAGGTTAAGGCAATAAAATAATAGCAATGTATATTTCATTTTAAACACTTTTATTTTTAAGTAACTAGCTGACCCGGCGAACTTCGTAACGCCTAATAGTAAATACGTGTTAACTTTCAGATTGGCCATGTTCTGGAGTCAAATCAAATAGCATTACGACTTTGTTGTGAAAAATTAGATATTCTGGGGCACGGCATAGTTAATAACAATACTAAAACGACAAGATATTAATAGCATTCCCACAAAAGAAATAAATTTGAGTGGATTGATTCACAATTTTTCTAATCCAATCTAAAACCAAACAAAAACTTAACTGAAATACAGCTTTTATAGGAAAGATATACAACAGCTGATTATTATAACAAACGTAATATGTATAAACACCGTAATTATTTTTTATTTAACCGACATAATTATAAACACGTGACTTTTAATCAGACAGAAAATAAAAAATATAAATACATAGTCCCCAAAAACCGTAGACTATTAACGTGGTGAATAAATCTGTTCATTTTGTACAGTGTACATTTACTTCATAGTTTTACATTAATGAATGATTCAGATGGCATTGGATAGTAAAGCATATTGCTAATGGAAAGTAAAACAACAGCTGTAGCTTAAGAAATCAAATGTTTTTATTGTAGAACATTTGTAAACAAACTTAGTCCCCATAAGGTTAACATTAGAAATTTAAAACGCTATAAAATGGAAACTAATTGAATTTATGGAAACTGAATATGCCTAAAGCATGACCGGAGCAGAGACGAATCCAAAAAATCAAAGATCATTAAAATCAGTCCAGCCGTTCTCGAGTTATAATGCGTGTAACTAACACGACGTTTTATATATTTAGATTATACTGCAGTTCCAAAAGCAATTATAGTCACTAGTTTGTTGCTGTCATGAAAACAATGAGATACAATTTACAGCTGATCATATAATACAATTCAAATAGTACAACATGTTATAATGCAAATAGTGTTGTAAATTTTATTTCATAAAACGGCATATATTAACAAGTTTAATAAATGTATTAATTTAATTTTGTTTCTATTATGGTGGAGGCATCATGTTTAACAATAACCAGAGTTTTCACAAGTGAATAGAATAAACATAGCTGTAAATTAATATATAATGTTGGCAAGTTTAGATATTCTAAATTATTATAAATTGGAACAGGTTGTTACTGATGTTGTACTGTGTTTTAGGTTGTATCCCCCATGGTGCTTCTTAGACGATTCTTAACTATCTTCAACCGACTCATAGTTCTCTCAGCAGAACAAATTGTGACTGGCAGAGACAATAGTATCCTATAAAGTATACTGAGATGAGGGAATCCTGATAGATTCAATAGGCACCTGTATGGTCTAATAAATCCTCTTTTCACCCAGTCGTCAACCTTTTTCTTCTTCTTGAACTTGTCAGTCACTGTCACGAAGAACAGGAGGACGTTACGTCCTCCTGTTCTTCGTCTTCATCATGGTCAGAACTTAAACTATCCTCGGGGTTAGCAGTACTGGTTCTCTCTGGATTCTTCTTCTCAGAAATGACATTAGAAATTTCTATGTCCAAGTGAGTAGCTTTGTAAACATCAATGAAGATGTCTAGTTTGTCTACAATGAATTCCTTGTCTAGATCGTAGTATTCACTAAGATTCTCAATTGAAGATGGATTAAATTTTAGTCCTTTTCTCTTATCATCTACCATCTTCAAATTCCATCATGAGAAAAATATCCCGTCTGCGACACCATAGCCAGAGAACTTTCTGGGAATTTGTCATTTAGCTGGTTGTAGAGAGAGTGTAGAACGTTGAAATAAATATCAAACATTACTTTCTTAATAATCTATGTATTCATCAATTGCCAACTCGTCCATCAAATCAAATCATTTTATTGAGTCACGTTGACAATACATTGCATTGACTAAGTCAAACATTAAGATACAGCTTTCCTTCATAAGGTTAAGGTATTTACAAGAATATATAAAACAATTCAATTTACATCCTCCTACCTAACATACCAGTGTTATCTTTAGGTTTAGTTATAAACAAATCACAAATCTACATCATAACATAAGACATACCATACGCATAACAAATACACGCACATTTAAGCTTCATTAACGTCCGCATCCGTGCTTCTTCAAACGAGACCGTTTTGTTCTGTTGCAATAGGTACTCAAACTCAAAACTCATGACTCACATTCACATTACTAACGGATGTGACTGTGACCATAGATGATAGAGGAACAGATAGTGACAGATAGCAGATGGCAGACAGGCTTGCCAGTCGAGCAATTGCCAACCTAATCGCCCTGAACAAATAAAATATTTATCATTACGGATTTACACGGAGATCTTGGAGTTAGTTTAAACGGCGGAATAATATTTAGCTATGGCAATTACGATCTTGATGATATGGTTAAATGATTAATCAGTACTTTTAACTGTTGAGTAAAATCTGTTCATTTTGTACAGTGTACATTTACTTCATAGTTTTACATTAATGAATGATTCAGATGGCATTGGATAGTAAAGCATATTGCTAATGGAAAGTAAAACAACAGCTGTAGCTTAAGAAATCAAATGTTTTTATTGTAGAACATTTGTAAACAAACTTAGTCCCCATAAGGTTAACATTAGAAATTTAAAACGCTATAAAATGGAAACTAATTGAATTTATGGAAACTGAATATGCCTAAAGCATGACCGGAGCAGAGACGAATCCAAAAAATCAAAGATCATTAAAATCAGTCCAGCCGTTCTCAAGTTATAATGCGTGTAACTAACACGACGTTTTATATATTTAGATTATACTGGAGTTGCAATAGCATTTATAGTCACTAGTTTGTTGCTGTCATGAAAACAATGAGATACAATTTACAGCTGATCATATAATACAATTCAAATAGTACAACATGTTATAATGCAAATAGTGTTGTAAATTTTATTTCATAAAACGGCATATATTAACAAGTTTAATAAATGTATTAATTTAATTTTGTTTCTATTATGGTGGAGGCATCATGTTTAACAATAACCAGAGTTTTCACAAGTGAATAGAATAAACATAGCTGTAAATTAATATATAATGTTGGCAAGTTTAGATATTCTAAATTATTATAAATTGGAACAGGTTGTTACTGATGTTGTACTGTGTTTTAGGTTGTATCCCCCATGGTGCTTCTTAGACGATTCTTAACTATCTCCAACCGACTCATAGTTCTCTCAGCAGAACAATTTGTGACTGGCAGAGACAATAGTATCCTATAAAGTATACTGAGATGAGGGAATCCTGATAGATTCAATAGGCACCTGTATGGTCTAATAAATCCTCTTTTCACCCAGTCGTCAACATTTTTCATTTCTTGAACTTGTTAGTCACTGTCACGAAGAACAGGAGGACGTGACGTCCTCCTGTTCTTCGTCTTCATCATGGTCAGAACTTAAACTACCCTCGGGGTTAGCAGTACTGGTTCTCTCTGGTTTCTTCTTCTCAGAAATGACATTAGAAATTTCTATGTCCAAGTGAGTAGCTTTGTAAACATCAATGAAGATGTCTAGTTTGTCTACAATGAATTCCTTGTCTAGATCGTAGTATTCACTAAGATTCTCAATTGAAGATGGATTAATCCTTTTCTCTTATCATCTACCATCTTCAAAATTCCATCATGAGAAAAAATATCCCATCTGCGACACCATAGCCAGAGAACTTTCTGGGAATCTGTCATTTAGCTGGTTGTAGGGAGAGTCTAGAACGTTGAAATAAATATCAAACATTACTTTCTTAATAGGGTCTTCTATGTATTCATCAATTGCCAACTCGTCCATCAAATCAAATCATTTTATTGAGTCACGTTGACAATACATTGCATTGACTAAGTCAAACATTAAGATACAGCTTTCCTTCATAAGGTTAAGGTATTTACAAGAATATATAAAACAATTCAATTTACACCCTCCTACCTAACATACCAGTGTTATCTTTAGGTTAAGTTATAAACAAATCACAAATCTACATCATAACATAAGAAATACCTAACGCATAACAAATACACGCACATTTAAGCTTCATTAACGTCCACATCCGTGCTTCTTCAAACGAGACCGTTTTGTTCTGTTGCAATAGGTACTCAAACTCAAAACTCATGACTCACATTCACATTACTAACGGATGTGACTGTGACCATAGATGATAAAGGAACAGATAGTGACATATAGCAGACGGCAGACAGGGTTGCCAACCTAATCGCCCTGAACAAATAAAATATTTATCATAACGGATTTACACGGAGATCTTGGAGTTCAATTGTTTAAACGGCGGAATAATATTTAGCTATGGCAATTACGATCTTGATGATATGGTTAAATGATTAATCAGTACTTTTAACTGTTGAGTATAATTCTCATTTTCTCTGGTTATCGTCATGGTTTAAAATGTTGACATAAAATCTAAAAAAAATCATGCCACCCCAAAAATGTGAATGGCGCAAATTGTGCCATGCCCCCTTCTGGGCACCCCTGCTACTAGCAGCCCTAGAGGGCACGGCGGGGGTGGGAGCAGCAGTGCTACAACACTCGTGGTGAACGCGCGCTAGCTGGGTCGCCCGCAAGCTTGGAGGCGGAGTGTTGTGGTTATTTGTCGTGTTATCAATATAGGTTTTTGTATTGTTCAGAATTAATTAATGATTATAGTATTCTTGATAACATGATATAGTTAATATCTGCACCTTAAACATTCAATTTGTATTAAACATTAGGTAATCACTTGAAAATGGAGGAGTTCCTCCACTTGCGTTTAGAAACGTTTAGTAGGTAGTTAAAAACACAGACGCTTTGGAAAAATAAAATATAAGATATTGAATAGCTATTTACTAACACCATTCTGTATAAATAGCATCAAATATTCTGTAATAGTTTCAAACATATTTTAAGTTGCCGTTTATGGAGATTTACGTTTGTTTTTTTGAAAAGCTCTATTGGTGTCACGGAAGCTCTTATCAGAATATAGAGAGCACCATTTTTTACGATCTTTTTTTTATTCTTTACCTTTAAGGTGTTTTATTTAATACAAGCATGAATAGATGCACGTGTATATTACAATACGTAATTCAAAAACATTTTAAGTGAAATTTTTTTTTAAGTGGAAGGTTTTCAATCTTGTACTTGTATTTGTTTATTTATTTTTTCTCTCGAGAATTTTTATCTAATTTCCCAGACTTCGATGAATCCTACTCCTGTGTAGTCCACTAAAGTTTTATGTCGAGCAAAATGTTTCAACTTTATCAAAATGATAAAACCATCGCACATTATATGTTTTAGAAACACGTTTTAATTTAATATCCTAAGTAATGATAATTATTTAACATTTCTGGAATAAGACGTGCGATTATTGTGAGTATTTTTGTAATGTCTCTCATTTTCCGGAAAACTATTGCACTGTGATAATTTTTGTTTCATTTTGAAAATGGCAGCAAACTTGCGTGTCTAGTCCAGCCAGTGCTTTTGTAACTTTGAACTGCGTGTAGATGGCAACAACTCTCAGTAAAACAATGACATCAACGTACAAATAGCCATTGGCGTGTACTAATATAAGTCTAATAAGGACAATTATACATTTAATTAATTACTTAATTTAGAATACATCTAATACGTTACTCGTAGCTATGAAGCATTGTTTGAGCTAAACCAATTTATATAGTTTCAATATGGAATTTATATTGTTTCATTGTTTACAGTACATTAAGTTTATTTTAATTGATTGCACATAGGTACAACGCTATTAGGTGCACGGTCAATCTTTAGCCAACTGCCTTTTCAAGTAAACAGAACACAGTACGTAATGTGTATGCGGCGCACACAGAGTATGGATTAAGTGAGCTTAGGAAAAGCTGGCAACTCCATGTGGTGGTTTAGGAGTAATCCCAGTCTATTAGTGTTGGTTTAGGGCCAAACAGCTTAACTGACCTAATTTCCGCCTGATATATAGCTTGAAAAATTTTAGGACTCCAGGCTATGACGCTTACATCTTTTAATAGCTAAAATATTGTATAACAAAGAAATCTATGATATATTATTTTTACACAAGTAAATTAATAGACATAAGGAATCTTAATATCGTGTACACTATAAACAATTAAAAGTACACTTAAAACGCACATGTTTGTTACATTAATTAATTATACTTATTTATTTTATTTCCATTTATTTTGCTTTATTTTGAAATAACCAAATGTATGTATTTTTATAAAATTACTTCCACAATTAGTTGAGCTTTTTTTTTAAATGTATCTGTGAAAACGACTTAAATTTAACTACACACGCATTCCACTAATTATTTTTGTTACTCCTGAAAACCATTTAACAGCTATTTAAACAGTAGTAAACGTACAATATGTTGGACGATCCTAAACATGTGTACTTCATTTATATAAATATAAATGTAATAAAGATATAATGATAGTTGTGGTCTTATGAAACTTTATGAATTCTTGGATGATTAAAAACATGCATACATAAATGATTCTTAATTTCTGAATGAAACACATTTTTACATATATAAATAATTATTGGAAATTACTACATACATTAAGCCCTCCAGTAATGGTAAACCTTGGCAAATGTTTTAGGGCAAAAAATGTAAAACTTTAAATTCACAAATAACCTTTTATCCATTGAATACAAAAACCTAAACTTATTTTATTCTGAAAAATGACATGTTTCAATTCATAGAAACAATTATATATTATGTATAGTTTTTTTTAATAACGTTTGTAGCAATTTCTTTTGTTATTTATTGAGAATACCACAGCCATAACTTCAAAAGTTTCTTCTGCAAGTTTGTAAAGGTGCTTGTTATCATTCTGTGATCTTTTTCCTTTGTTCTACAGACAGGTTATTAATAATAATATGGCAATAATAATATAGTAAAACACTGTGTATAAAATACTTAAGACTTTAGTATCATTAATTCACGTTAATGCTCTTTTTATGGCTTTTCGCCATTTTGGTGTAGGATTGGCATTAATTGGTGCACTTCTCAAAACAATTGTTTTATAGTTTTTCTCATAATACAGAACCCACCTAAAACTTAAGCATATTACGGTTGGACGTAATGTGCTTTGACATGTATATGTTTGCATCATATAGCCTACTATGTTAATTTTGAAAGATAACTATGCAGTTTTATTTTGTATAAAAATATTCACTTTAAAACTTACATAATGACATGCGAATTTGATATATAATTATTGTACATTATACTGCCTTATAAAATTTGTTACCATCAAAGCATAATTTCTCCAGTAATAATATAACTGACAGAAATTTGGAAAATATATATTTGATATTGCAAAAACTAACTCTTGCCTCTCGTAAGAGGCTAAAATTTGCAGTGTAAATTTTACTAAACTACAAAAATGGACAGTAATTTAATGATAAAACATGTTGTTCATAATGATATTAAACAACCTATGATATTTATAACAATTGACACATAATGTCCATTTTTACCTTCATTCATACCTTTATATCATGTTTCATACCCACCACTCGTTGCACAGTCTCCTTGCTTCAGTTATGAAGAATATTTTTATATGGATTATGATTATTTAATTTTTTTGAAATATCAAGCAAAAAGAGTTACAGAGAAAAATAACGAGACTAACTTAGACGTAAATATATGTTCCTTCTAAGTTCATTACACAAATATTTAAGTGCACTCCTAGTGAAGTAAAGACTAATAGTGTGTTATGATGCTCCTAACGACTTGTATTCCGCAAATACGCCCTGAGGTCAAAGGCAGATCCAGAGAGACACTTTAGGGAGGGAGCACCTAGGCCTCTGTGGGTTTTGAAATATTCCTTGGAAGAAAGGAGATTGAGGGATAGGAGGTGATAGCACTTTTGAATATTTTAATATAAGTTTCATATGTTTTGATTTTTAAATGTATTCAATACTATAATACTATAATAAGCAAGGTTTGTATATATATTGTATATATGTATATATATACAAGGTGTTCATTAAAGTTGGGGACAAACTTCGAGGGGTGATAGTACTCATCAAAATAAACAAAAAATTTCTACTATGTGTGCAAAGTTTGGTTTCTATATCTTAAGTAGTTCTTTATATATAAAGGTTTTTGTATAAAATACAAAATACAAAATGCAAAAAAAGAAACAATACAAAACACAAATACAAATACAAAAAAACACAAAACAAAAAAAAACAAATACAAATACAAATACAAAATACAAATACAAAATACAAAATGGCGGCTAGCGGCTAAACGAAGGATTTTTCGACATATGTTTATAGAAAATTTTTTGTTTATTTTGATGAGTACTATCACCCCTCGAAGTTTGTCCCCAACTTTAATGAACACCCTGTATATATTTCAACACGGATCTCGGACACGGATTTTTTTTTATTTTGGAAATAACTAAAGTCCAAAAATAAAATAAGTTCTAGACTGGTATAATGTCCAGGAAAATTGTGTTTTTTTGTAATGTTAAGTTTAAAATCTAAAAAATAATATTAAATTAATAATTTTGAAATTAATATTAATTCAATAGTTTACATTGAATTAGTATTAATAAAATGTAAACAACACAAATGAAAGCACCTGTTAATACCGTTTGACAGTTGTTGATTGAGGATGGTGGTAAACAATACGTGAATGGCCATTTTGTATGAATATTAGTTTTTTGTATGTATATATGAAAAACTATCAAATTATTAAACAATTTGTTAAAACTAAAGGGTAAACTACTGTGCGAAATAAAATCAGAGAAAAGTATTTCCAAAATCTTTCGTGTTTTGAATGAAAAAGTATATATTGTATCATATATACTTCATACATTCTTCATATTATTCTTATGATTCTTAATCCTCATTCCATAACTAGCAAAATCAGTTGATCACATGCTAATAATACTGTATAGATAATTAAATTAACTGTATATGATCAGCTAAAACAATTGAGGCTAGCTAAAGGACCTTAAACGACGTGACAAATCTGTCAGACGCCGCAGCTCAGTACTAGTGCGTAGGATTCACGTACCGAAGATTATGAGATCGATCCCCATCCGGGAACACTACATTATTGTTCGGAGTTTATGTATGTTAGTAAAAAACTTTTATGCTATTTAATTAAGGTATTAAATTGGTTTTATTTAAACAACATACATGTTTTCATTGAGTAATAAATGTGTTTTGAGTTTGCTAATTCACTTATGTAATACATGTATTTTTCTATCCGAGCAAAGCTCGATCACCAGGTACTTATTTTTAATTACACATATAACTATAACTTACACTTATAAACATAACACTAAATCAAGCCATCATTTCCTTATAAGCCTAACTTTAAATATTAGAACTTTATTTGCAGTAACTTTTAATTAATGTTCAACAACTTCGCAAAAAACTGCTTCAAAAGGGTATAAATAAATAAAAAAAATTGTTCACTAATTCATCTGATTTTGATCACTTATTTTTTGAAGTAATTGGACGTCATTTTAAAACTGTAACATTAATAAGTATCAGTAGGCTGATAAGGTTGATGGTTTAATGTTTGCGGATGATATTTAAGTATTTAACTGTACATCATCTAAAAGTGACTTGCCCTCCAGCTGAATCTCTTGGGTATGGAGGACCTGAGTCGTAGCAACAGTATTACCGTAAATGCTAGCAAGTGCAAGCGCTTAATTTTTGATTATACTCTCGAGGCGCCTCAACGAAGTTGAGGCTATACGTAGCTTTGACATTACTTTGACCTTCAATCTGAGTACGGCTGACCACATAAACAAAGTCATGTAGTAGTAGGGATGCTTGGATTTGTCATTAGAACTTCCAGAAGAGGGTTGAGCATCGATACAACGAATACTGCCTACAAGGGTCTGGTGAGGTATACTGTGAGCAGTTCCAGGACAGGTTCGTGAAAGTTGTTGGAGTGAAAATGGAATTCCAACACCAGTCTGTGTCTTTATGTGAAAAATACCAGGTCTGCAACAACTTGAATCCAGGTGACAATTTCTGGACCGTATCTTTCTTGAAAGACTACTTCTTGGTGGGTCGGACTGTGGTCCCGATCTGCTGAGCCGCTTTGATTTGAGGGTTCTGGGACGATATACAAGATTTGCCCAGCTCTTCTCTCGCCAAGCCTGTTCTACCAACTACGAGATGAATAGTGCGATTCTTTGGCTGCACAAACTGGGAAATGAGGTCTCACCCTGCTCCGAAGTTTTCAAGATAGCAGTGCTCGAATCAAAACGGTTACCAATATTTTATGGTCTCAGTGGTGTGTTAAGGTTTTCATGTTCTTTTCATTATAGATTTTAAATAAGATGCCGTTTTAATGGTCTATTTACATTGATCCTTATATTTCTAGCATTATTGTGTGTTTGGATTTTTTTATATTGTTTAATCAAATGTAAAATATATTGTACAGATTAAAATTTATTGTTTGTACAAATTATAAAAACTAAAGGTCTTAATTCACTTCTTGAATTATCATGTTTTTATTCCTATAATTTCTTATAGCTCCGCACTAATGTTCTAGCCCAGTAACTCAAAAGTTGCTGGACAGAAACCAGCAGCTGGTCACTTATGTCTGATCATGAGCGGTCACTTCTTGCTAGCTCATGTGACTAATGCTGCTACGGTACCCTGTTGTCTTTTCAATCACCGCACAAGCCCATGTTCATGGGTAGTTTATGTTTAAAGACTAAACTTATAACATAAAGATGTTAATATCATAATCACAGTGTGGTGACTTAATATGCATACAATGTCGCGACCCATGCTATTACCATACGGGCCGAAACTGCAATAGTAGTAGTTTATAGGTCAGATACATCAATAAAAAAATACTTAAAATAAACTTAAAAGTTTACATCAAATACGCATTTTACATGTTAATCTGTTCATTTGTTTCTATACTTTCCAGGTCCATAAACACAAGGTGATTTCCATCGAAACTACAAGAAATAGAACTGTATACAAAAGCTATATCTTGCCAAACGTATAGTTTAGACACTTGGAAACTTCCCAAACAAATTTGGCAAATGTTATTGTAACAGCACAAGATGAATTAGTTTACATAGATTTAGCATTGGCATGTTTCAATAATTTAGATTGTAATTTAAACTATTTACATCGTACTATACAGAAGCATATCAGGTGCATATCGGTGCACATAGGAAGCATATTGGTGATTGGAATGAATTCTATGCGACCTTTTGTGGGAAAGTAAAACACTCTACAAATAGATAAATTGTGTCCTATTCGGTAAATCCATGAACTAACTGACTATAAATGTTAATATAATGAAATTTACTATGAGTCTACTAACAATCATAAACAGAGCAGCAGCTGTACTGTGTTTAGTTCAATGTTTAGAAATGCTAGTTACGCAAAATTTAAAAATTTAGAATTCGATTATAAACCCAAGTTACTTACGACACTTTTATTGTTTTTATTATTGTTTTTACGGAGCGTTAATGTTTCAACTGACGATTTCATCTTCCATCATAGATTATACTCGATTATGGTTAAGCTAAAATAATATAGGTGGGGTGAACCTCAAAAGGGCCAGACGGACCGGTTAACTAAGAGAAATATCGGAAAACTAAGAGTTGCTGTGCCGTTTGCGTACATCCCGTCTGCGGATAACGTACCGTGCCCTGCCATAGTGAACTAGAATAACCAGGAGAGGGAAAATATGATGAGTGAGATGGTAAAATAAATTAAGTATGTATGTAGACACAAAAAACATTATTAAGATCAGTGATAAATATTTGTCATAACAATTTAAAAAAATGTCAATAGCCTTTATTTTGATTTCAATGAAATATTTTACTTATTTATTTATTATAATTTTTTTCAACTGATTTATAACTATACTTTGATGAAAAAAGCTGTATCAATATTTAAAAGGTATTTTAAATCAAACTAAGTTGTTTTGGAAGGGGTGGGTGCCGCGCTCACCTGCTTGTAGCGGCTAACGTTCCCGTAGCGTGTGTAATTGGGACTTGATTTATTTTTGAACACTCCCTCTAATCATGCCAGGATTTTAAAATAGTTGTAAATAGACGATGTGCTCATTTTTAATGCCTAATTTTGTTATTCATGATAAGTTTATAAAATAAATACAAATAAAAAATAAAAATGAAATGGGTATTTTCTGTACAGTAAATAAACACAAATTCTGTTCGTCAGTATCACCGTGGTAGATTCAATCGCATGGAGTAAAACTGAATGGGAGAGAACGCGAGCGCTAAAGTGGGATGTTTATTTCTTCGTTCTGTCAACAGCGTTCATCGTCTTGATTCAATTTGGTATTCGTAAACATCCACACGGAGTATTTAGTTTTCTTTAAACGATTTTTATTTTCACGCTCTCAATTTTAATTCTCACTTTGTTCAAGATTCATACAAAGATTAGTCTTGAAATGGGCAGTACCGTAGTATTTCCAAGTTCTTACACTAATATTTTCCTATTCGTTCAAAGTTGAATTGTCTAATACAAATGTTCGTATTTACTTCCCTGTGGGATACAGGGTGGATCATGGATATGTCAAGAAGGAATGTTTTCAGTTCAGCTGAACAACTGATCTTATAAACAAAAAAAATTAAAAATTCAATACAATATCTAATAGGTAGTTTCTATGGAAACGGGGTCCAAACAAACACTAACACTGCACTTTTTATTGTGTTACACAACAACGCTAACACCCCACTCAGATCATAAAAATATTCATGTTAAAAACATTATCGTGTATTTGTTATTTTTCTTTAACACATTTCAACGATGGGAGATTGAGAATTCTCAATATTATTAAATGAGATCGCACGCAGCACACAGGCGAGAGTGGAACAAATTTCAGTGCTTATATTATTCCGATCATAGTAATCAAATATAACTGAGTATGAAGGTTTGCTGCAATAGGGGTTGTTTTAAATGGTAATGTAATTATAATAATATGCTGTACACTAAGTAAAACATGTACAGTATATTATCACATTAATATAACCCATAATAGCAATAACTGTGCAAGTTATACCAATTTATCTATTCTCCGTAAGAATTACAATAAATACGAAGGTTTGCTGTCATAAGAAGTAAATAAATGAGTTATGTATATTTAGCTATTCTCCATAAGATCAACATTAGACAATGTACTGTGTTTACCATTTTAAATATCTTAGTAACCAATTGATCATAAGTCATGATTCTAAGTACCGATACAAAATTGTTTGTTTTTAGCTGAATACTTGAATTTAGCTGAATGGTAAACAGAAAAATGAGATTAAAAAAACTACAAATGAAAAAAGTTAAAACCCCATGGGAGCACATTTGGGACCACATTGGGAGCTCACCGTTTCAGTTAAATGTATCAACGTATTATTCTACCACTATCCTATTATTTACAAATGGTTTAGCTTATTAATATATATATATATATATATATATATATATATATATATATATATATATATATATATATATATATATATATACCGGGTCCGGCAAAAAAACCTCCCCGGTTTGAGCAAGCCACCGCGTGAGTTGTAGTGGGGATAGAGATGTGGAGGGGGTATTGTTCCGTAGCGGCGTACGTGCCATTTTCAGTGTTTGCCATGGCTTGGCTCGGTGAGCATCGGGCGTTTGTTGTGGAGGAGTTTATTAAAAATGGCGGTTCTGTGATTTCTACTCAACGAGCGTTTCGGATTCAATTCGAACTTGGCCGACGTGATAGTGTTCCTGACGCGAAAACGATTAGACTGTGGATGTCAAATTTAAGACAGCACTAAAAAGAAAACCAACTGGCCGACCTCGTACTGCAATAACACCAGAGAATGTGGCGCGAGTGAGAACATCCATCCAACAGTCTCCAAAGCGTTCAGCGGTTAAACACAGTACGGTCCCCACACACCAAATTCCGCAACGGCGCACCAAACTGTGACTTTTGGACTGTGTAGTGGTTGTTGGTGGAGTTCCGTAGGATTTTCTGCAGCCCAGTAGCGGAAATTCTGTTTGCTATTAGTTCCACACAAGTGGAAGTGGGCTTCATCAGAAGAAATGAAGACAGCATCTGGGGGAATGTTCTGTAAAATGTCATCACATGCATGCATGCATGCCCTGCGAATTTCATAATCTTCTTCAAACAACTTTTGCGCAACCATTATTTTGTAGGGATGCAGATGAAGTTCTTTATGCAGAATTCTCCTTACACTCCTTTCTGACAATCCCAGGGCAGCTGCATGTTTAACCGCTGAACGCTTTGGAGACTGTTGGATGGATGTTCTCACTCGCGCCACATTCTCTGGTGTTATTGCAGTACGAGGTCGGCCAGTTGGTTTTCTTTTTAGTGCTGTCTTAAATTTGACATCCACAGTCTAATCGTTTTCGCGTCAGGAACACTATCACGTCGGCCAAGTTCGAATTGAATCCGAAACGCTCGTTGAGTAGAAATCACAGAACCGCCATTTTTAATAAACTCCTCCACAACAAACGCCCGATGCTCACCGAGCCAAGCCATGGCAAACACTGAAAATGGCACGTACGCCGCTACGGAACAATACCCCCTCCACATCTCTATCCCCACTACAACTCACGCGGTGGCTTGCTCAAACCGGGGAGGTTTTTTTGACACACACACACATAGGTTTTTGAGACTTTAAAGTCTAGTGAATGTATTCTGATAGCGTTGCCCAACGAACTCATCCAAGCTATTATAGAAATAAACAGATCCAATGGATTTTATAATAATCAGAAAATAATTGTGGCCAGTATCGTAGTGTCACATACATATAAAATTTTTAATGATCCTCAAAACATGTTCGGTAGGCTATAAACTTCTATCATGGTCCCGGGGTTAACTGTCACCATGTGGGTCATGTGAATTAATTTTTCCCTTGAATTAGTCTAAATCTATTCATCACATATAATTTTATTTGAAAATCTCTACCTTGATTATATTATTTTTATTATGATAATACTGTTTCATTACTGTAAGACCCTTCGTTACTATCGGCTATTGCGTTATTAACTGTTCTGTCAAAGGAACATGTCAGCCTTATCACGATGGCGCCACAATCATCCTACACTCATTTCTTATTCAAACTTGGCTTGAAATACCTACATTGGGAGCTCACCGTTTCAGTTAAATGTATCAACTTATTATTCTACCACTATCCTATTATTTACAAATGGTTTAGCTTATATATATATATATATATATATATATATATATATATATATATAGACACACACACACACAGATAGGTTTTTGAGGATGCCTCATGGTATGGTTATGTGCCTTATATTTTCCGTTTAAAATTACAAAGTTATTTGGAAATATTAAGGTGTGTGTCTTAATGTGACGATTTTTTAAGTGGACCAGGCCAAATGGCTCATGATGCACATTCCGCCATTCCATGCAAGTACCGGTACTTTAAATGGCAAATCAAATGCTATTGAGATACGTCAAAGTGTAAATTTGGCGTGTAAAAAAAAATTGGTTGGCTACAAATGGGAAACACCAACGAGAATTACCATAAATAAATTACCATAAAAAAGTAAATAGCTGGAGAGATTCTTTAAAGTAACAAAATATTTATCAAAGTTCGTTCCGAACTACTCCGATGTAACGGATCCTTCGTGAGTCGGCCCTGCTCCTGTAAAAAGGTGTTGTTGACATTTCACACAGGAACAGGCCTTTAAAAATCTGAAAACCTTTTGGTAATAAGAAGGTTTCCAAAAACTTACCAATGCTTTTTGTGGTTTTTAAATTTTTATGAAAATAATACTTTTAAGATTATTCTATGTCAAATATTTCTCATAGAACGAATAAAAATATATTAACCTAAAATTCTAAATCTCGGCACTCATGTTAAGCATTCCATATAGCATTAGGTGTAAGTTTCATTTAAATAAAATAAATGAAGTGCCTGGTCAAGCAGCACCCCGAGTATGACGTCACGGAACAGGTACTCCGGTTTGTAGTAGAGTCGGTCTTACTTAAACACAAGGTAAATATACAATAGTACTAAACTTTCATACGTTATACAGTAATGTAATAGATGTAACGTTATTGAAAATACTGTTACTGGTGAAAGCTATATTGTTTGTTTAAGCTGTAATTAGTGACAATATAATTAATATCGGTTAATTTTAAAGAACAATTCGTAAAACTGCATGTAATAAACTCAAAAATCAGAGCTAAACAACATCAGGAATTAAATCAATAAACATAACGGACATTGCAGTAAAGGTAAGACGTTTTGTCCATAAGTTGTATTAAGCTTATCTGCTAATACTATAGGCCTACATAAAAATGTATATTTATTTATAAAGTTAAGTGTTCTAGAATAAATGGATTGTTTGAATAGCTTTCATCTTTGGATTCCAAAATAACTTCCCGTAAAGAATAATAGCTATGTCTGAGCATAAAATAAAAACACGATAAGAAATAAATTTGGCGAAAGGAATTCAATATCTTAGAAGAGTGAGGCTCACGAATCATTAACTTCTTTCTCACTTTCAATGTGGACCTTCAAATCTGACATTGTGTTTTAGTTCACGAAATGCATATGATAGGTTTTTGACGTTTTTAACCTTAACTAAAAATATTCAAAATTTTGTTTGGATATGCATGAAAATTGTGTTAGTCAATGATATGGTAAGTAGTCTTCAGTAGTTAATTTAAAAATTTTAAACTTTTATTGTTCAAATTGACTACACTACTATATGTATAAATCATTTAACAGGTTCACGTAAAAGCAAGAGTATTGATCGGGTCGAACTCGAGAACGGTGAAATGATAACAGAAGCCTGTTTGTGTGCGGAAGAAATCAATAAATATTTTATTTCAGTACAGTCTAGTCAATCAAACGTTGCAGATAATTTTTCTTTGAACATTCGTAACACAGTGCATTCTTTCTTTATTACACCTACTTCAAGTACTGAAGTTTTGAGTGTTATAAAGAGTTTAAAAAACAAAAAGTCATCAGGTATTGATAACATCAATACCATGGTTATCAAAAGTATTTCTGAATATATTTCTCCAATTTTAGCGCACATAATTAATTTAAGTTTTTTGACAGGGGTTTTCCCAGTAAAGTTAAAATCAAGTGTAGTAGTACCAATTTTCAAAAAAGGCTCATCAATAAAACTAGACAACCTAAGACCTAAAAGTTTGTTGACAGTGTTTTCTAAGATTCTTGAGAAGTTAATGAAAGAGAGGCTTGTACAGTATCTTAATAACTTAAATTATTTCAATATCAATCAATACGGATTTAGAAAGGGAAAGTCTACTGAAGATGCACTTGTTAACGTAACTGATATGATCTATAATAGTTTAAATCAAGGGAAGAAATCTACCGGTCTTTTGATCGACATTAAAAAAGCGTTTGATTTGGTCAACCACGGTGTACTATTGGCTAAGTTGGAGACAGCGGGGGTGAGAGGAGTAGCGCTCGAGTGGTTCCGCAGCTTTCTCTCTGGCCGGGAGCAGAGGGTGCGGGTTGGAGAGTGGCTCAGCTCACCTCTTGCTGTCAAGTCAGGCGTGCCTCAAGGCAGTGTCATCTCTGCTACTTTGTTTTTAATTTTTATAAATGATCTGCTTGAACTTAAGCTCAACGGGAAGCCAAGTGCTTTCGCTGATGACGTTGCTCTTTTTTATTCTGATAACTCAACTCAAACAATATGGAATTTTATAATGCAGGACTTGAAGCTTTTAAGAAATTGGTGTTCAGAAAATATAATGCAGATAAATGTTAGTAAGACTAAGTATGTTAATTTTGATTTCAAAGGTTTTGAATTTAATTTAAATGTAAAATACCATGATTTAAATTGTTGTGTAAATACTTGTAATTGTAAAATAATTGAACAACAGAGCACGTTCAAGTATTTAGGATTAGTTTTAGATGGAAAACTAGTTTGGGAAAAACACGTTCAAGAATTGCATAACAAACTAAAATCAACCATTAGAAAGTTCTATTTTTTAAAAAACTTTTGTGACTCAAATCTTCTAAAAGCTCTGTACTTTGCTTTGGTTCATTCGAGACTGCAATATGCATTAGGTTGTTGGGGCGGAGCTTACAAATATCTTATTGAAAAATTGAGGGTGGTTCAAAACCATTTTTTAAGAATTATTTTGTCCAAAAAGAAGAGAGAAAATTCATTTCCATTATATTCACTTTTAAAAATTCTGCCCCTTCAACATCTATTCCTTTACAAAGTACTAAGATTATTCTATTTGAGAAGTGGCAACACTGGAACAACAGACCTTTTACATACCACACGAAACATTAATCTTAGAGTTTTTAGGACCCCCAAAGTAAACAAATCTTTTTTTTAAAAATTCGTTTCAATATACCGGCCCTAATTTGTTTAATAAGCTACCACGTCACATAAAGGAAATAAATAAATCTAAGGTTTTCTGTTATAAAGTAAGGAACTGGTTGTTTTCTTTTGATAAATTAAATTTTTAATCTAATAAAAACTAAGTCTTATTTGCTTTGGTCAAACTATTTAAACTAGTAACACTATGTGTTAAATGTTCTTGAGTGGCTTAGTTTAGTTCATTGTAATAGTATTTTTAATTTTATGTTTATTTTATTATTTTCAGACACCACAAGGAGCGGCTAAGTAAAAGTGTTTTGAAATACTAGACTCAATTTATTATTTTTGTTTTTGTGTTTGTAGTCCTGGCCACATTACTTGTCAAAAGTGGTCTGTGTATATTCCAAGATTGTATTTTGTGTTTAATGTTCTTGAAAAATTTTGGAATAAATTCATTATTTCATTATTTCATGTTTTATGTTTTATCCAAGCTATACCTAAATGAAGCTTTTATTGAACAACGAGATGTAAAGATGTAAAGTACTTGGGTACGAACAGTAAAATATAGGAATTATAATAACATTTACCGTGACTATATGAAGGCTTTTTTAGGGACTCAGACTGTATCAGTTTCTGTCTTTAACATGTTGTTTTTATGCTCTATGGTTTACTAATATGTTTTAAAGTCTTAAAAGAAACCTAACATTTATTTTAAAAATGTAAAACCTTTTTATCTAATGATTGTTCTTAATTGGATCATATCATTTACTTGAATAATAAGTATACGTGTATGATAAATTTTCTAACGTACCAAAAGTTTTATTTTCCATTAGGCTAAGAATATAAGAATGCCAATTCTTGCCATGAATTTTTCTTAATAAATTTTGGCAAGTGAAGATGTATTGATTACATACGTCATTTCTATTTCTGTTATGTTTGCCATTTTGTTGTATTTAATTCTTTGCATTTGAAATTTCAATCTTTAAGTTTAGAGTACAGTTTCTTACGAGGTCCTGACATTTCTTGTTACAAGCCCAAATCAAGCAAAACCGAGTCTTTTACCCCAAATTACCATATATACGAGATACGTGCCTCATAACCTACATCTCAAAAGCTCTTCAGCATCTTAAGGTGTGGAATGCTTAAAATATTGAATAAAATCCAGTTGGACATCAGAATTTGCTCCACGTCTTCCATTCACTTACGTTTAAGTAATATTTCAATCACAATAATTACAAGACGGATTGCAGTAATCACGTTTTGTTAAAAAAAATTATAAACAAAAAATAAAGTCTCAAGTAATATACGTGTGTAAGTATCTATCCAATACTATAATACGAGCAAGGTTTGTTTATATATATATTTGCACACGGATCTCAAAAACGGCACCGAGGAATTTCTTTATTTTTTGGAAATAACTAATTTCCGAGTAGAAAATAAGTTCTAGATAGGTCTAATGTTCAGGAAAATTCGTGTTTTACTGTAATATTAAGTTTAAAATCTAAAAATTTAACATTACGCTTATGGAGAATAAAATGTAAACAATACAAACCAAAACAGCTGTTTATAACCGTTTGACAGTTCTTGATTGAAGACTACGGGGAACAATATAGAGGTTATGCATTAATATTTATTTTATGAATTAAATAAATGCAAACTTATCAGGTTACTAAACAATTTGTAAAAACTTAAGGATAACATAGCTGTGCGAAATAAAAGCAGAAAAAAGTATTTCCAAAATCTTCCGTGTTTTGATAGAAAACGTATTCGTTGTATTGCTTGAAGCCATTGTAACAAACCAATTAATTGATGTATATTAAATTTCTCTTTTGCTTTTCAATCCTCATTCCGTTTATAACAAAATCAGTTGATCACAGGCTAATAATACGGGATGGATAATTAAACAGTAAATGATCGGCTTTGGCTAAAAGACATTAAACGGCATCGCTCAATTGACTAACGTCGTAGCCGAGTTGTAGCGTATCGGCCTCAAGAACTATAGGCCGCGAGTTCCATCCACATAAATGTTTTCATTGAGTAATAAATGTGTTTTAATTTTTCTAATTAATTCTTATAATACATGTATTATTCTAAACGAGCAAAACTCGGTCACCAGGTACTAATAATTTATAACGAGATAATTCATTTTTCTAATACGTATCTGTTATACGAATAAGAAATATGAATTATATAGTAAGTGTTAGTGTTACATCAGAAAACACACTAGTTATCGTTTATAAAAAGAATAAAAAGGAAAAAAGATTGAGGCCAAACTTGGTAGAGACGTTTATTCCTACATTTGCTGGGACGAGTTCCTAAACCAGAAATATCGGTCAATCGAAAAAAGTAGTTTGGGGGGCTTTGTACCAAAACATTTGGTTTTTTGCGTTTATCAACACTCGGTTTGTCAACACTGGTTAAAGAGATTGAGTCACTATTAGATGTACTTCGGTATGCAATAGTATATATATATTATATATATAGTTATATGTGTTCTAAAGTACTATAACAATATTTTAAATACTCAGTAATAATTTTCTTTGGCAATATTTCTTTATATACGTATATACAGAGTGGCTATAAAGTTCATTCCTCCTATTATTTGTTCTATTGGTAGGAAGAAATAAACAATAAACTGTAAACCATAAACTATAATCAATGTACTGAGATTCAAAAAGTACAACTTATAAAGTATCTAGGGCTTATAATTGATTCTAACCTTTCCTGGAAGAACCCTGTTAAAAAAGTTAAAAGGGGAAATATACGGTATTATAAGATAATTTTATTTTTTTTGAGAAATCTGTGTCTTAGGAAAATTCTAATTAATGTATATCACGCATTGGTAGGATCCAGGTTAAGGTACGGACTTTCTTGTTGGAGAGGTACAAACTTAACCACGCTAAAGCCTTTAATTACCTTAAAAAAGTGCATCGTAAGAATAATTTATGAAAAAGTCTAGACTAGAACATGCACTACCTACTATTAAACAGTTGGGATTGCTTCCATTAAGAAGTTTGTTTGTTTACAAGGTGCTTCGTTTATTTTTCACGAGAAGTATTTCAAATTATATATTAAATATCCCGCAACCTTATTATTTCCGTTCAGCTTACAGTTTTGAAATTCCGAAAGCTAAGTTTTCAACTTTTTTACACTTTCAGTGCACCGAGGTTGTATCGGTTGTAATAACATTTCAATTAATGACACAGAGCAGCATTTGCAATACTTTGAGTCAGCTTAAGAGTTGGATTATTAACTTTGACAATGTTGAAGAGCTGCTCAGACCTCTAATTTAGTTTTTGAATTAGAACAGGGCACTTTTGCAGCTGCTGGAATTTTTTATTGAAATTCATTCCTTAATTCTTAGTAGTATATGTTCAAACGTACTTATGACATGTTTCTATTATTCACTAAGCATTCAGTAATTATACAGGGTGTTCATTAAAGTCGGGGACAAACTTCGAGGGGTGATAGTACTCATCAAAATAAACAAAAAATTTCTAATAAACATATGTCGAAAAATCCTTCGTTTAGCCGCTAGCCGCCATTTTGTATTTTATACAAAACCGCTATAAAAAATAATTATTTAAGATACAGAAACCAAACTTCGCACACATATTTAATGGCTAAAGAAAAAAGTATTCTCAAATTATCATTAAGTTTGCTTTTATATTTTCAAAATGACGGCGGTTAAAACTATTTTAATTTTAATAACAAAAAAAACATTAACTTTAAGAACCGCCGCTATTTCAAAAATATAACTCAAACTATCATTACAACTTAATGATAGTTTGAGAATATTTTTCTCTTTGGCCAATAAATATGTGTGCAAAGTTTGGTTACTGTATCTGAAATAGTTCTTTATACATAAAGTATTTTGTATAAAATACAAAATGGCGGCTAGCGGCTAAACGAAGGATTTTTCGACATATGTTTATAGGAAACTTTTTGTTTATTTTGATGAGTACTATCACCCCTCGAAGTTTGTTCCCAACTTTAATGAACACCCTGTATGTTCCAAACTAACAGCTCACAGATTTTTTTACATATTTTTTTTATTTTCGCACATGCAGAATTTTTACTTTAATTTTCTTTATAATTTGATGTAGTATAAGATCGTAGTGTTACTTACTTTCTTTTCCGCTCTAAATTGATTACTCAGTGAAGGGACCCCAATACGAGCTTAGCCTTGGAGTAACCCGATTCAGCATTTTTTTCTTTCATTACATTAAGATTTGTTTAGTTTTGCTTACAAAAAGGTGTATTCTTTTCTAAACAATGTAAAATTTTCAGTTTGATGCAATTGTTGTAATATTTCGTTATGTATAACCTGTATCTTGTCTAATTATAAATTTTTTTATGAATAAGGAGTTTATGAATACTTATTTATATTTATACAATCTTTGGGAATCCATACAAACCTAACCCGAAGTATCAATTGATGTTATCGAAAGTTTTAAGTGCCTTCCAAAAATGGGAAATTTTGGGGGCAACTCAAAATTTTTAAATGTAAAGCCCCATCGAGATGTACCTCATTCTTAATGTATTGAAATTTAAAGACGATTGGAGAAAATTGGGGGGCTCTACCTCAACCCAGTACAAAATGGCGGTATTTCAAAAATTATGACCCTTGGTTTTTGAAGTCCCTTCCTCCCTTGGTTTTGTTTAAATTTACATATAAAGTGATTTTTAATTATGGGACTCATTTTAACAGGGTCATATTTTAGCTTTTGTAGCATGTCAAGATTTGAGACGTACGTAAGGTCTAAGGTAGTAGGGATCAACTTATTTGACAGGTCAAATGACTAGCTTCTCAAAATTTCGATAACTTCATAAGATACTTTGGGTTAAGTTTGTATGGTTTCCCAAATGTTTTTATTTTCTTCTTACAAATAGAAAAAATAATAGGTGGTTGTAAGTTTATGACCACCCTGTATATATAATTAAAAAACGTATTATATGTATATATTTTTGGTCCTTAGAGTTACATTTTTTAGTTTTAAAGGTTTGATTTATATTCATAATATTGATCAGATACACTATGTAAATGATATTCAACTGAATTTATAAGAATTTATTTATTTTTTAATTTGTTTGTATAAAGGTTTAAATACATAAAACTTTACATATGAATACAGATATGTACATGCTTTGCCCTGCATATAAAAAGTTAATCTATTAATATGTAGCGCTATCTTGGTGAGAATAAGAAAACTGACAATATACTTTCTACCTACTAACCTCATTAATTTCAGATGCGATCAGTGAGGTGACACCCAGAGCCGGCTTTCCAGACAACGTACACCGTAAGATTACGCTGAGGAACCAGCTGAGAACCGGATGGCGGGCGACAAGGCACCCAGAGTTTAGACAGCAGCTCAACAATAAAAACAGACAAATCAGATCACTTGTCAACAATTTCTGGATACGTTCACGATGACAGAGCTGGAAGCGGGGATTCGAAGGCTCAAGCCAAGAAAATTACCTGGCCTCGGCCGGATAGGCACATCAGCCCTACAGGCCACCCCAGCCTCCATATTTGCATATTTCTTACTGATGTTCAATCCCGCCCTCAGTTTCCATTATTTCCCGGCCATATGGAAGTTGCGAAGATAAACCTGATACCAAAACCAGGCAATAATCACTTGTTCCCTGAAAAACATTGCCCCTTTTTCCTATTTTCATCGATCTCAAAGTTTTTCGAACGCCTGTTCTTTTCAAGGGTATCCCCCTTCCTGGATGGATACATAAGGCCGGAGAAGTTTGGATTTCGTCGGGGACACTCTACCACGCAACAGCTGGCATGAGTGATTACGAAACTGACAACCATAACATTAACTTGTGCTCTGTTGCAGTGATACTAGATGTCAGCAAGGCGTTCGACAAGGTCTAACACGAGGGACTTCTCCTCAAGCTCAGCGAATCTCCGCTCTCGTCAGCAGCAGTTCATCTCCTCAAGTCTTACTTAGAGTGTTGCCCATTCCAGATATGCGTAAAGGGGGTGCTATCTACGACACGGCTAGTGGAGGCTGGGGTACCCCAGGGCAGTGCCCTGGGTCTGGTCCTATACCTTGTTTACACTAATGAAATCCCGACTGTTCCAGGAGTAAAATTGTCGCTTTACGCTGATGACGCACTGCTGCACTACAGAAGCTATCGCCCCATCTACGCCGTGAGGATGATGCAGACACAGATGGACACCCTGTCACCATGGCTCCGCCAGTGGTGCATCAAAGTCAACGCGGATAGAAGTAATGCTAATTGTTTCAGGAAGAGGCGGAAAATGCACAGAGCAGTTCCACCCGAGATCCAGCTAGATGGAGTGAGAATACCGAGGAAGACGTCCGTGAAGTATTTGGGTGTCACCCTGGACTCACGCCTGTGTTTCAAACAGCATGTTGACAGGAAATTCGCTGAGGAAACGGCAATCCTGGGGCTGATGAAGCCACTTCTTGCAGTGAGGAGCTCAATTCCGGTCAGGATGAAGGTCGCCATGTTCTTAATAATTGTACGATCTTTTATCATGTATGCTTCAGAAGCGTGGTGGCTTCTGAACAGCAAGACCTACAGGGAACGCCTAGAGGTCATCCAGACGAAGTCGCTGAGACGAACCACACGGCAACCGTGGTTCGTCAGAAACTCCGTAATCATAGGGAAGTTGGAGTCCCAATTCTTGATCTATTTAACAGAACAAAAGCCCATGGACTGTTTCAGAAAGCAGCCAAGTCCACCCTAGAACACATCAAGGAGCTCTGTAGATGGCATGACGACGCAGAGGTCTGGATGCCCAGACCCATCGCCATCCTGGATGATCCACCGTAGAGAAACAGCGTATCCTGCCCAGCCAAAGCCAAACACAGCAATACGTCAACACACCTTAATTTATACCTATGTTTAACATACTTTGATTAACATCTTTAATTTCACTTGCTCTGGCTCTGTTCTGATTTTATTGCTCTAGCCACTCCAAGAGGTAATCCAGCATCTACAGCTAAAAAGCTAGTAAAAATCTGTGATTCGCTAAATGAAGTCTATTTTTGTCCGTATGTAAGTTACTAATACACGTCTGAACGGATGGTGAAAGGTGGGCTTAGTTTAGGTATACACCGCCTAACGGTCAAGTCACTACATAATCCTTGCTGGAGCGGGGGTACTCATAAAGAGTAAAGATCTTTCTTGTATGAGAAAATGTGAAGAGAACAAATGTTGTAGATGATGAAAAATCCATGTCATATTCCCCTGTGACAGTTCCCTTTGCTGTCTAGAATCAGATATTTCCGTCAGGAGATCTAGCTATATAACTAAAATTTTAAATATGTTTCGTTGAGGTGGCCAAAATCAAAAATTACAGAATCACACGATACAATAGTTATTGTCAGAAGAGGTTTTTATAATCTTACATAAAACGTTTTAAGTTTCTAGCTCTTCTTAAGTCATTGTTTATAGGGATGATTTTAACCCCTTCAATTAAGTAATTTACAAAGTAATGTATTGCTGCTTGAAAACAATCTGTATGTGCGAGAATTTTAAACTTTTTGTACTTGTGGTTAATAGAAAATTGTAATTTTTATAATATCCTAATTTTTTGAGAGCAGAAGGAAGGCTAAAGCTAAATTTTAAGTTTCTTGCTCATTTAGAAGTACTTTTGATGTAGTATACCTAGTGAATGTGTGAGTTACACATGGATTTGTATATATTATAAATATAAGTAAAGAGGTCCGTAATAATTTCTCAATTATAATGATTTAAAGACCATTTACATTTATATAAATCAGAAATACGAAACGTAATATACAGCTTTCGTAATTCGACATCCATTTGAGATTTAATATAAACTTGGCAATGTACCAGGTCACAACGGTAACCCCTCGTTGGCCAACGCCCAAGGTATTGCATTATTATTATTTCTTTGTTTCGTTAAGTTTTTATTGGGTGGATTATGGTTAATAATATGTATGGTATAATCATCTTTAGTCTCTACGTTGTAAGAAGGTATTTGATAAAAAATAGAATTGTCTATATGCACATCAGTGGGTAGACTCGTGTCTATCTGTGCCTATTTTAAAATAAGCATGTTTTAGATATGTACATGATAAGGCTTTTATAACGTAAGATATGATATTAGTTGTAATAGGGAAACATTCTCATAAAGGTACCTCAAAAACTTACCCTCACATGGAATAGTTAGGTTGATATGTATTATTTTTACTAAGAATAATAATATATATACTAAGTGAGGTATTTTAATATTTTGATTTAAAAACTATTTTCGAAATTCAATGAAAAATGTACTTGTACGTACCACGTGAAGGAAAATACGAAAAGTGTCTTCAACTTACCTTCCGTAATGTTCCTGGGTTATAAAGTCTCTGCTGACGGCACACGCCCGCTGCCCGACCGCATCACTGCACTACGGGAATTCCCTCTTCCAACAAAATCTCGTGATCTTCGCCGGTTTCTAGGCATGGTAAACTTCTATCGTCGTTTCCTGCCCAATGCTGCCAAGCACCAGGCCCCTCTACATGCCGCCAACGCTAACCTACGTGGAAATCAACCGATCGCGTGGACACCAGACCTACAGAAAGCATTCGATACGTAAGGACACCTCGCACAAGCGACACTCTTAGCTGCCACTAAACCGCTTGTTTTGTTTACTGACGCATCATCTAATTCTTCCATTGCCGCTTGTCTCCAACAGCTGATCAAGGGCACATGGCAGCCTCTCGCTTTTTTCGCACAAGCTGAGCAGCCGACAAGCAGAGTGGCCAGCATACTACCGAGAGCTCCACACAATCTACTCTGGCATACAACACTTCCGGCATATGCTGGAAGGTCAAAACTTCACCGTTGCTGTATCTGAGATTCACATTTTATACCATCTGTGAATTTTAAGTTACAACATATGTAATCATTTGTGAGGTATTTTAATATTTTGATTTAAAAACTATTTTCGAAATTCAATGAAAAATGTACTTGTACGTACCACGTGAAGGAAAATACGAAAAGTGTCTTCAACTTACCTTCCGTAATGTTCCTGGGTTATGAAGTCTCTGCTGACGGCACACGCCCGCTGCCCGACCGCATCACTGCACTACGGGAATTCCCTCTTCCAACAAAATCTCGTGATCTTCGCCGGTTTCTAGGCATGGTAAACTTCTATCGTCGTTTCCTGCCCAATGCTGCCAAGCACCAGGCCCCTCTACATGCCGCCAACGCTAACCTACGTGGAAATCAACCGATCGCGTGGACACCAGACCTACAGAAAGCATTCGATACTTGTAAGGACAGCCTCGCACAAGCGACACTCTTAGCTCACCCTGACGCCACTAAACCGCTTGCTTTGTTTACTGACGCATCTAATTCTTCCATTGCCGCTTGTCTCCAACAGCTGATCAAGGGCACATGGCAGCCTCTCGCTTTTTTCGCACAAGCTGAGCAGCCGACAAGCAGAGTGGCCAGCATACTACCGAGAGCTCCACACAATCTACTCTGGCATACAACACTTCCGGCATATGCTGGAAGGTCAAAACTTCACCGTTGCTGTATCTGAGA